>CM069605.1:19503787-19851287 GCA_035771175.1 Paratinospora sagittata
TTTTTCTGGAAATTTATCTATAGCGCGCTATCCCCTTTGATAACTCGTCATAAAGCTGTTGTTGTGATCTTTTCATTTTTAGTGAGATGGGCAATAGCGCGCTATAGGCCTTGATAACACGCTATCGGAAAGTTTGAAAAACTCGAGCTCACGAGTTTGTGTATATCGACCTGCTATAGCCTGCTAAAAGAGAACATGATACACAACCCAATAGCTCGCTATCCACGTCTGAGACAAAAATCTGATATTTCTGACGAGAAAGATCTGGACACTTATGCTTGCTCGATTTTTCTATTCCTTACACAATTTTGCAAGGTTATCTTTATTGAAATATTTTCTACTAACACCTAGATGATTCCCATTGTCTCGCACGCCAAAACAACTTTAGATTGAACAATGTTTTGAATTCAAACCGTTTTGTACTCTCTTGCTCTTTAACCTGCAACTTCTAATTTTATAAAACACTCATTCTCTGATTTTCAAAAATACAACACACATGATTTTTGCAAGAAAGATTGAGCTTTCCAAAGAGTTTTCCAAGAGAAGAAGCCTCGAATTGAATCAAAATTGCAAACTGTCTTGATGATAACGTCATTGTTCAGCAAGTTCTTCATTTTATTCCTTTTGTGCTTAGATTTGCACAGGCTATCCTTTGTTTTAAACTGTAAGTATATGAAGTGGTCTCGGAATGATAACACATAAAAAATGAACACATCACCTGTATTGCATCAAGAACACATCGAACAATAGCTTTCGAAGTCTACAAAAGATCAAGCTCGAAGAACGATGACATATCTCATGTCTAATGCATTAGTTTGATCTCTGGTGTGTAGGGTAAAATCTCGATCAATCTCAGCACTAAAACTCTGAAAATTGCAAAGTCTTCAAAATCACTTCGATATAGTATTTCATTTTGAGAAAATGATGTTCGAAAGGTTTTTATCATAATTTCAATAAGATTCGAATTATTTAAAAATTATTAATCTTATATCAATATGTTTTGTGTCAATGGAATGGTTCTTAAGTGTCAAAATATTAACTTTTCAAAAATAAGGCTATCCAGCAATTGGCCAAAATTTTCCAGAAGGCACTAGCACACTATCAGTCTTGATAGCACGCTGATAGGGTTCTATAAGAAAACATATGTTTTTCTGGAAAATTATCTATAGCGCGCTATCCCCTTTGATAACTCGTCATAAAGCTGTTGCTGTGATCTTTTCATTTTTAGTGAGATGGGCAATAGCGCGCTATAGGCCTTGATAACACGCTATCGGAAAGTTTGAAAAACTCGAGCTCACGAGTTTGTGTATATCGACCTACTATAGCCTGCTAAAAGAGAACATGATACACAACCCAATAACTCGCTATCCACGTCTGAGACAAAAATCTGATATTTCTGACGAGAAAGATCTGGACACTTATGCTTGCTCGATTTTTCTATTCCTTACACAATTTTGCAAGGTTATCTTTATTGAAATATTTTCTACTAACACCTAGATGATTCCCATTGTCTCGCACGCCAAAACAACTTTAGATTGAACAATGTTTTGAATTCAAACCGTTTTGTACTCTCTTGCTCTTTAACCTGCAACTTCTAATTTTATAAAACACTCATTCTCTGATTTTCAAAAATACAACACACATGATTTTTGCAAGTTAGATTGAGCTTTCCAAAGAGTTTTCCAAGAGAAGAAGCCTCGAATTGAATCAAAATTGCAATATGTCTTGATGATAACGTCATTGTTCAGCAAGTTCTTCATTTTATTCCTTTTGTGCTTAGATTTGCAGAGGCTATCCATTGTTTTAAACTGTAAGTATGTGAAGTGGTCTCGGTAAGATAACACATCAAAAACGAACACATCACCTGTATTGCATCAAGAACAATCAAACAATAGCTTTCGAAGTCTACAAAAGATCAAGCTCGAAGAACGAAGACATATCTCATGTCAAATGCATTAGTTTGATATTTGGTGTGTTGGGTAAAATCTCGATCAATCTCAGCACTAAAATTCTGAATATTACAAAGTCTTCAAAATCACTTCGATATAGTATTTCATTTTGAAAAAATGTTTTTCGAAAGGTTTTAATCAAAATTTCAATGAGATTTGAATGATTTAAAAATTATTAATCTTATATCAATATGTTTTGTGTCAATGGAATAGTTGTTAAGTACCAAAATAAAAATTTTTCAAAAATAAGGCTATCCAGCAATTGGCCAAAATTTTCCAGAAGGCACTATCGCACTATCAGTGTTGTTGATAGCACGCTGATAGGGTTCTATAATAAAACATATGTTTTTCTTGAAAATTATCTATCGCGCGCTATCCCCTTTGATAACTCGCTATAAAGCTGTTGCAATGATCTTTCCATTTCTAGTGAGATGGGCGATAGCGCACTATAGGCCTTGATAACACGCTATCGGAAAGTCTGAAAAACTCGAGCTCACGGGTTTGTGTATATCGACCTGCTATAGCCTGCTAAAAGAGAACGTGATACACAACCCAATAGCACGCTATCCACGTCTGAGACAAAAATCAGATTTTTCTAACGAGAAAAATTTGGACACTTATGCTTGCTCGATTTTTCTATTCCCTACACAGTTTGCCAGGTTACCTTTATTGAAATATTCTCTACTAAAACCTAGATGATTCCCATTGTCTCGCACGCCCAAAACAACTTTAGATTTAACAATGTTTTGAATTCAAATCATTTTGTACTCTCTTGCTCTTTAACCTGCAACTTCTAATTTTATAAAACACTCATTCTCTGATTTTCAAAAGTACAACACACATGATTTTTGCAAGTTAGATTGAGCTTTCCACAGAGTTTTCCAAGAGAAGAAGCCTCGAATTGAATCAAAATTGCAATCTGTCTTGATGATAACGTCATTGTTCAGCAAGTTCTTCATTTTATTCCTTTTGTGCTTAGATTTGCAGAGGCTATCCTTTGTTTTCAACTGTAAGTATATGAAGTGGTCTCGGAAAGATAACACATCAAAAACGAACACATCACCTGTATTGCATCAAGAACACATCAAACAATAGCTTTCGAAGTCTACAGAAGATCAAGCTCGAAGAGCGATGACATATCTCATGTCTAATGTATTAGTTTGATGTTTGCTGTGTTGGGTAAAATCTCGATCAATCTCAGCACTAAAACTCTGAATATTACAAAGTCTTCAAAATCACTTCGATATAGTATTTCATTTTGAAAAAATGTTTTTCGAAACTTTTTAATCATAAATTCAATGAGATTTGAATGATTTAAAAATTATTAATCTTATATCAATATGTTTTGTGTCAATGGAATGGTTCTTAAGTGTCAAAATATTAATTTTTCAAAAATAAGGCTATCCAGCAATTGGCCAAAATTTTCCAGAAGGCACTATCGCACTATCAGTGTTGTTGATAGCACGCTGATAGGGTTCTATAATAAAACATATGTTTTTCTGGAAAATTATCTATAGCGCGCTATCCCCTTTGATAACTCGCTATAAAGCTCTTGCAGTGATCTTTCCATTTCTAGTGAGATGGGCGATAGCGCACTATAGGCCTTGATAACACGCTATCGAAAAGTCTAAAAAACTCGGGCTCACGTGTTTGTCTATATCGACCTGCTATAGCCTGCTAAAAGAGAACGTGATACACAACCCAATAGCACGCTATCCACGTCTGAGACAAAAATCAGATTTTTCTAACGAGAAAAATTTGGACACTTATGCTTGCTCGATTTTGCTATTCGCTACACAGTTTGCCAGGTGATCTTTATTGAAATATTCTCTACTAAAACCTTGATGATTCCCATTGTCTCGCACGCCCAAAACAACTTTAGATTTAACAATGTTTTGAATTCAAATCATTTTGTACTCTCTTGCTCTTTAACCTGCAACTTCTAATTTTATAAAACACTCATTCTCTGATTTTCAAAAATACAACACACATGATTTTTGCAAGTTAGATAGAGCTTTCCAAAGAGTTTTCCAAGAGAAGAAGCCTCGAATTGAATCAAAATTGCAATCTGTCTTGACGATAACGTCATTGTTCAGCAAGTTCTTCATTTTATTCCTTTTGTGCTTAGATTTGCAGAGGCTATCCATTGTTTTAAACTGTAAATATATGAAGTGGTCTCGGTGAGATAACACATCAAAAATGACACACATCACCTGTATTGGACGAAGAACACATCAAACAATAGTTTTCGAAGTCTACAAAAGATCAAGCTCGAAGAACGAAGACATATCTCAAGTCTAATGCATTAGTTTGATATTTGGTGTGTTGGGTAAAATCTCGATCAATCTCAGCAGTAAAACACTGAATATTACAAAGTCTTCAAAATCACTTCGATATAGTATTTCATTTTGAAAAAATGTTTTTCCAAAGGTTTTAATCATAATTTCAATAAGATTTGAATGATTTAAAAATTATTAATCTTATATCAATATGTTTTTTGTCAATGGAATGGTTCTTAAGTGTCAAAATATTAATTTTTCAAAAATAAGGCTATCCAGCAATTGGCCAAAATTTTCCAGAAGGCACTAGCGCACTATCAGTGTTGATAGCACGCTGATAGGGTTCTATAACAAAACAAATGTTTTTCTGGAAAATTATCTATAGCGCGCTATCCCCTTTGATAACTCGTTATAAGGCTGTTGCAGTGATCTTTCCATTTTTAGTGAGATGGGCAATAGCGCGCTATAGGCCCTGATAACACGCTATCGGAAAGTCTAAAAAACTCGGGCTCACGGGTTTGTGTATATCGACCTACTATAGCCTTCTAAAAGAGAACGTGATACACAACCCAATAGCACGCTATCCACGTCTGAGACAAAAATCAGATTTTTCTAACGAGAAAAATTTGGACACTTATGCTTGCTCGATTTTTCTATTCCCTACACAGTTTGCCAGGTTATCTTTATTGAAATGTTCTCTACTAAAACCTTGATGATTCCCATTGTCTCGCACGCCCAAAACAACTTTAGATTTAACAATGTTTTGAATTCAAATCATTTTGTACTCTCTTGCTCTTTAACCTGCAACTTCTAATTTTATAAAACCCTCATTCTCTGATTTTCAAAAATACAACACACATGATTTTTGCAAGTTAGATTGAGCTTTCCAAAGAGTTTTCCAAGAGAAGAAGCCTCGAATTGAATCAAAATTCCAATCTGTCTTGATGATAACGTCATTGTTCAGCAAGTTCTTCATTTTATTCCTTTTGTGCTTAGATTTGCAGAGGCTATCGTTTGTTTTAAACTGTAAGTATATGAAGTGGTCTCGGAAAGATAACACATAAAAAACGAACACATCACCTGTATTGCATCAAGAACACAACAAACAATAGCTTTCGAAGTCTACAAAAGATCAAGCTCGAAGAACGATGACATATCTCATGTCTAATGCATTAGTTTGATCTCTGGTGTGTAGGGTAAAATCTCGGTCAATCTCAGCACTAAAACTCTGAAAATTGCAAAGTCTTCAAAATCACTTCGATATAGTATTTCATTTTGAGAAAATGATGTTCGAAAGGTTTTAATCATAATTTCAATGAGATTCGAATTATTTAAAAATTATTAATCTTATATCAATATGTTTTGTGTCAATGGAATGGTTCTTAAGTGTCAAAATATTAATTTTTCGAAAATAAGGCTATCCAGCAATTGGCCAAAATTTTCCAGAAGGCACTCTCGGACTATCGGTGTTGTTGATAGCATTCTGATAGGGTTCTATAATAAAACATATGTTTTTTTGGAAAATTATCTATAGCGCGCTATCCCTTTTGATAACTCGCTATAAAGCTCTTGCAGTGATCTTTCCATTTCTAGTGAGATGGGCGATAGCGCACTATAGGCCTTGACAACATGCTATCGAAAAGTTTAAAAAACTCGGGCTCACGGGTTTGTGTATATCGACCTGCTATAGCCTGCTAAAAGAGAACGTGATACACAATCCAATAGCACGCTATCCACGTCTGAGACAAAAATCATATTTTTCTAACGAGAAAAATTTGGACACTTATGCTTGCTCGATTTTTCTATTCCGTACACAGTTTGCCAGGTTATCTTTATTGAAATATTCTCTACTAAAACCTAGATGATTCCCATTGTCTGGCACGCCCAAAACAACTTTAGATTGAACAATGTTTTGAATTCAAATCATTTTGTTCTCTCTTGCTCTTTAACCTGCAACTTCTAATTTTATAAAACACTCATTCTCTCATTTTCAAAAATACAACACACATGATTTTTGCAAGTTAGATTGAGATTTCCAAAGAGTTTTCCAAGAGAAGAAGCCTCGAATTGAATCAAAATTGCAATTTGTCTTGATGATAACGTCATTGTTCAGCAAGTTCTTCATTTTATTCCTTTTGTGCTTAGATTTGCAGAGGTTATCCTTTGTTTTAAACTGTAAGTATATGAAGTGGTCTCGGAAAGATAACACATCAAAAACGAACACATCACCTGTATTGCATCAATAACACATCAAACAATAGCTTTCGAAGTCTACAAAAGATCAAGCTCGAAGAACGATGACATATCTCATGTCTAATGCATTAGTTTGATATTTGGTGTGTTGGGTAAAATCTCGATCAATCTCAGCACTAAAACTCTGAATATTACAAAGTCTTCAAAATCACTTCGATATAGTATTTCATTTTGAAAAAATGTTTTTCGAAAGGTTTTAATCATAAATTCAATGAGATTTGAATGATTTAAAAATTATTAATCTTATATTAATATGTTTTGTGTCAATGGAATGGTTCTTAAGTGTCAAAATATTAATTTTTCAAAAATAAGGCTATCCAGCAATTGGCCAAAATTTTCCAGAAGGCACTATCGCACTATCAGTGTTGTTGATAGCACGCTGATAGGGTTCTATAATAAAACATAAGTTTTTCTGGAAAATTATCTATAGCGCGCTATCCCCTTTGATAACTCGCTATAAAGCTTTTGCAGTGATCTTTCCATTTCTAGTGAGATGGGCGATAGCGCACTATAGGCCTTGATAACACGCTCTCGGAAAGTCTAAAAAACTCGGGCTAACGGGTTTGTGTATATCGACCTGCTATAGCCTGCTAAAAGAGAACGTGATACACAACCCAATAGCACGCTATCCACGTCTGAGACAAAAATCAGTTTTTTCTAACGAGAAAAATTTGGACACTTATGCTTGCTCGATTTTTCTATTCCGTACACAGTTTGCCAGGTTATCTTTATTGAAATATTCTCTACTAAAACCTTGATGATTCCCATTGTCTGGCACGCCCAAAACAACTTCAGATTGAACAATGTTTTGAATTCAAATCATTTTGTACTCTCTTGCTCTTTAACCTGCAACTTCTAATTTTATAAAACACTCATTCTCTCATTTTCAAAAAAACAACACACATGATTTTTGCAAGTTAGATTGAGCTTTCCAAAGAGTTTTCCAAGAGAAGAAGCTTCGAACTGAATCAAAATTGCAATCTGTCTTGATGATAACGTCATTGTTCAGCAAGTTCTTCATTTTATTCCTTTTGTGCTTAGATTTGCAGAGGCTATCCTTTGTTTTAAACTGTAAGTATATGAAGTGGTCTCGGAAAGATAACACATCAAAAACGAACACATCACCTGTATTGCATCAAGAACACATCAAACAATAGCTTTCGAAGTCTACAAAAGATCAAGCTCGAAGAACGATGACATATCTCATGTCTAATGCATTTGTTTGATCTCTGGTGTGTAGGGTAAAATCTCGGTCAATCTCAGCACTAAAACTCTGAAAATTGCAAAGTCTTCAAAATCACTTCGATATAGTATTTCATTTTGAGAAAATGATGTTCGAAAGGTTTTAATCATAATTTGAATGAGATTCGAATTATTTAAAAATTATTAATCTTATATCAATATGTTTTGTGTCAATGGAATGGTTCTTAAGTGTCAAAATATTAATTTTTCAAAAATAAGGCTATCCAGCAATTGGCCAAAATTTTCCAGAAAGCACTAGCGCACTATCAGCATTGATAGCACGCTGATAGGGTTCTGTAATAAAACTTATGATTTTCTGGAAAATTACCTATAGCGCGCTATCCTTTTTGATAACTCGTTGTAAAGCTGTTGCAGTGATCTTTCCTTTTTTAGTGAGATGGGCAATAGCGCGCTGTAGGCCTTGATAACACGCTATCGGAAAGTCTGAAAAACTCGAGCTCACAGGTTTGTTTATATCGACCTGCTATAGCCTGCTAAAAGAGAACTTGATACACAACCCAATAGCTCGCTATCCACGTCTGAGACAAAAATCTGATATTTCTGACGAGAAAAATCTGGACACTTATGCTTGCTCGATTTTTCTATTCCTTACACAGTTTTGCAAGGTTATCTTTATTGAAATATTTTCTACTAACACCTAGATGATTCCCATTGTCTCACACGCCCAAAACAACTTCAGATTGAACAATGTTTTGAATTCAAATCGTTTTGTACTCTCTTGCTCTTTAACCTGCAACTTCTAATTTTATAAAACACTCATTCTCTGATTTTCAAAAATACAACACACATGATTTTTGCAAGTTAGATTGAGCTTTCCAAAGAGTTTTCCAAGAGAAGAAGCCTCGAATTGAATCAAAATTGCAATCTGTCTTGATGATAACGTCATTGTTCAGCAAGTTCTTCATTTTATTCCATTTGTGCTTAGATTTGCAGAGGCTATCTATTGTTTTAAACTGTAAGTATATGAAGTGGTCTCGGAAAGATAACACATCAAAAATGAACACATCACCTGTATTGCATCAAGAACACATCAAACAATAGCTTTCAAAGTCTACAAAAGATCAAGCTCGAAGAACGAAGACATATCTCATTTCTAATGCATTAGTTTGATATTTGGTGTGTTGGGTAAAATCTCGATCAATCTCTGCAGTAAAACTCTGAATATTACAAAGTCTTCAAATTCACTTCGATATAGTATTTCATTTTGAAAAAATGTTTTTCGAAAGGTTTTAATCATAATTTCAATGAGATTTGAATGATTTAAAAATTATTAATCTTATATCAATATGTTTTGTGTAAATGGAATGGTTCTTAAGTGTCAAAATATTAATTTTTCAAAAATAAGGCTATCCAGCAATTGGCCAAGATTTTCTAGAAGGCACTAGCGCACTATCAGTGTTGATAGCACGCTGATAGGGTTCTATAATAAAACATATGTTTTTCTGGAAAATTATCTACACCGCGCTATCCCCTTTGATAACTCGTTATAAAGCAATTGCAGCGATCTTTCCATTTTTAGTGAGATGGGCAATAGCACGCTATAGGCCTTGATAACACGATTTCAGAAATTTGAAAAACTCGAGCTCACGGGTTTGTGTATATCGACCTGCTATAGCCTGCTAAAATAGGACATGATACACAACCCAATAGCGCGCTATCCACGTCTGTGACAAAAATCTGATATTTCTGACGAGAAAAATCTGGACACTTATGCTTGCTCGATTTTTCTATTCCTTACACAGTTTTGCAAGGTTATCTTTATTGAAATACTTTCTACTAACACCTAGATGATTCCGATTGTCTCGCACGTCCAAAACAACTTTAGATTGAACAATGTTTTGAATTCAAATTGTTTTGTACTCTCTTGCTCTTTAACCTGCAACTTCTAATTTTATAAAACACTCATTCTCTGATTTTTAAAAATACAACACACATGATTTTTGTTAGTTAGATTGAGCTTTCCAAAGAGTTTTCCAAGAGAAGAAGCCTCGAGTGAATCAAAATTGCAATCTGTCTTGATGATAACGTCATTGTTCAGCAAGTTCTTCATTTTATTCCTTTTGTGCTTAGATTTGCATAGGCTATCCATTGTTTTAAACTGTAAGTATATGAAGTGGTCTCGGTAAGATAACACATCAAAAACGAAAACATCACCTGTATTGCATCAAGAACACATCAAACAATAGTTTTCGAAGTCTATAAAAGATCAAACTCGAAGAACGAAGACATATCTCATGTCTAATGCATTAGTTTGATATTTGGTGTGTTGGGTAAAATCTCGATCAATCTCAGCAGTAAAACTCTGAATATTACAAAGCCTTCAAAATCACTTCGATATAGTATTTCATTTTGAAAAAATGTTTTTCGAAAGGTTTTAATCATAATTTCAATGAGATTTGAATGATTTAAAAATTATTAATCTTATATCAATATGTTTTTTGTCAATGGAATGGTTCTTAAGTGTCAAAATATTAATTTTTGAAAAATAAGGCTATCCAGCAATTGGCCAAAATTTTCCAGAAGGCACTAGCGCACTATCAGTGTTGATGGCACGCTGATAGGGTTCTATAATAAAACATATGTTATTCTGGAAAATTATCTATAGCGCGCTATCCCCGTTGATAACTCGTTATAAAGCTGTTGCCGTGATCTTTCCATTTTTTGTGAGATGGGCAATAGCGCGCTATAGGCCTTGATAACACGCTATCGGAAAGTCTGAAAAACTCGAGCTCACGGGTTTGTTTATATCGACCTGCTATAGCCTCCTAAAAGAGAACATGATACACAACCCAATAGCTCGCTATCCACGTCTGAGACAAAAATCTGATATTTCTGACGAGAAAAATCTGGACATTTATGCTTGCTCGATTTTTCTATTTCTTACACAGTTTTGCAAAGTTATCTTTGTTGAAATACATTCTACTAACACCTAGATGATTCCCATTGTCTCGTACGCCCAAAACAACTTTAGATTGAACAATGTTTTGAATTCAAATTGTTTTGTACTCTCTTGCTTTTTAACCTGCAACTTCTAATTTTATAAAACACTCGTTCTCTGATTTTCAAAAATACAACACACATGATTTTTGCAAGGTAGATTGAGCTTTCCAAAGAGTTTTCAAAGATAAGAAGCCTCGAATTGAATCAAAATTGCAATCTGTCTTGATGATAACGTCATTGTTCAGCAAGTTCTTCATTTTATTCCTTTTGTGCTTAGATTTGCAGAGGTTATCCTTTGTTTTAAACTGTAAGTATATGAAGTGGTCTCGGAAAGATAACACATCAAAAACGAACACATCACCTGTATTGCATCAAGAACACATCAAACAATAGCTTTCGAAGTCTACAAAAGATCAAGCTCGAAGAACGATGACATATCTCATGTCTAATGCATTAGTTTGATCTTTGGTGTGTAGGGTAAACTCTCGATCAATCTCAGCACTAAAACTCTGAAAATTGCAAAGTCTTCAAAATCACTACGATATAGTATTTCATTTTGAAAAAATGTTTTTCGAAGGTTTTAATCATAATTTCAATGAGATTTGAATGATTTAAGAATTATTAATCTTATATCAATATGTTTTGTGTCAATGGAATGGTTCTTAAGTGTCAAAATATTAATTTTTTAAAAATAAGGGTATCCAGCAATTGGCTAAAATTTTCCAGAAGGCACTAGCGCACTATCAGTGTTGATAGCACGCTGATAGGGTTCTATAATAAAACATATATTTTTCTGGAAAATTATCTATAGCGCGCTATCCTTTTTGATAACTCGCTATAAAGCTGTTGCAGTGATCTTTCCATTTTTAGTGAGATGGGCAATAGCGCGCTATAGGCCTTGATAACACGCTATCGGAAAGTCTGAGAAACTCGAGCTCACGGGTTTGTTTATATCGACCTGCTATAGCCTGCTAAAAGAGAACATGATACACAACCCAATAGCTCGCTATCCACGTCTGAGACAAAAATATGATATTTCTGACGAGAAAAATCTGGACACTTATGCTTGCTCGATTTTTCTATTCCTAACACAGTTTTGCAAGGTTATCTTTATTGAAATATTTTGTACTAACACCTAGATGATTCCCATTGTCTCGCACGCCCAAAACAACTTTACATTGAACAATGTTTTGAATTCAAATCGTTTTGTACTCTCTTGCTCTTTAACCTGCAACTTCTAATTTTATAAAACACTCATTCTCTGATTTTCAAAAATACAACACACATGATTTTTGCACGTTAGATTGAGGTTTCCAAAGACTTTTCCAAGAGAAGAAGCCTCGACTTGAATCAAAATTGCAATCTGTTTTGATGATAACGTCATTGTTCAGCAAGTTCTTCATTTTATTCCTTTTGTGCTTAGATTTGCAGAGGCTATCCTTTGTTTTAAACTGTAAGTATATGAAGTGGTCTCGGAAAGATAACACATCAAAAACGAACACATCACCTGTATTGCATGAAGAACACATCAAACAATAGCTTTCGAAGTCTACAAAAGATCAAGGTCGAAGAACGAAGACATATCTCATGTCTAATGCATTAGTTTGATCTTTGGTGTGTTGGGTAAAATCTCGATCAATCTCAGCACTAAAACTCTGAAAATTGCAAAGTCTTCAAAATCACTTCGATATAGTATTTCATTTTGAAAAAATGATGTTCGAAAGGTTTTAATCATAATTTCAATGAGAATCGAATTATTTAAAAATTATTAATCTTATATCAATATGTTTTGTGTCAATGGAATGGTTCTTAAGTGTCAAAATATTAATTTTTCAAAAATAAAGCTTTCCAGCAATTGGCCAAAATTTTCCAGAAGGCACTAGCGCACTATCAGTGTTGATAGCAGGCTAATAGGATTCTATAATAAAACATATGTTTTTCTGGAAAATTATCAATAGCGCGCTATCCCCTTTGATAACTCGTTATAAAGTTGTTGCAGTGATCTTTCCATTTTTAGTGAGATGGGCAATAGCGCGCTATAGGCCTTGATAACACGCTATCGGAAAGTCTGAAAAACTCGAGCTCACGAGTTTGTTTATATCGACCTGCTACAGCCTGCTAAAAGAGAACATGATACACAACCCAATAGCTCGCTATCCACGTCTGAGACAAAAATCTGATATTTCTGACGAGAAAAATCTGGACACTTATGCTTGCTCGATTTTTCTATGCCTTACACAGTTTTGCAAGGTTATATTTATTGAAATATTTTCTACTAACACCTAGATGATTCCCATTGTCTCGCATGCCCAAAACAATTTTAGATTGAACAATGTTTTGAATTCAAATCGTTTTGTACTCTCTTGCTCTTTAACCTGCAACTTCTAATTTTATAAAACACTCATTCTCTGATTTTCAAAAATACAACACACATGATTTTTGCACGTTAGATAGAGCTTTCCAAAGAGTTTTCCAAGAGAAGAAGCCTCGTATTTAATCAAAATTGCAATCTGTCTTGATGATAACGTCATTGTTCAGCAAGTTCTTCATTTTATTCCTTTTGTGCTTAGATTTGCAGAGGCTATCTATTGTTTTAAACTGTAAGTATATGAAGTGGTCTCGGTAAGATAACACATCAAAAATGAACACATCACCTGTATTGCATCAAGAACACATCAAACAATAGCTTTCGAAGTCTACAAAAGATCAAGGTCGAAGAACGAAGACATATCTCATGTCTAATGCATTTGTTTGATATTTGGTGTGTTGGGTAAAATCTCGATCAATCTCAGCAGTAAGACTCTGAATGTTACAAAGTCTTCAAAATCACTTCGATATAGTATTTCATTTTGAAAAAATGTTTTTCGAAAGGTTTTAATCATAATTTCAATGAGATTTGAATGATTTAAAAATTATTAATCTTATATCAATATGTTTTGTGTAAATGGAATGGTTCTTAGGTGTCAAAATATTAATTTTTCAAAAATAAGGCTATCCAGCAATTGGCCAAAATTTTCCAGAAGGCACTAGCGCACTATCAGTGTTGATAGCACGCTAATAGGATTCTATAATAAAACATATGTTTTTCTGGAAAATTATCTATAGCGCGCTATCCCCTTTGATAACTCGTTATAAAGCTGTTGCAGCGATCTTTCCATTTTTAGTGAGATGGGCAATAGCACGCTATAGGCCTTGATAACACGCTATCGGAAATTTGAAAAACTCAAGCTCACGGGTTTGTGTATATCGACCTGCTATAGCCTGCTAAAAGAGGACATGATACACAACCCAATAGCGCGCTATCCACGTCTTAGACAAAAATCTGATATTTCTGACGAGAAAAATCTGGACACTTATGCTTGCTCGAATTTTCTATTCCTTACACAGTTTTGCAAGGTTATCTTTATTGAAATATTTTCTGCTAACACCTAGATGATTCCCATTGTCTCGCACGCCCAAAACAACTTTAGATTGAACAAGGTTTTGAATTCAAATTGTTTTGTACTCTCTTGCTCTTTAACCTGCAACTTCTAATTTCATAAAACACTCGTTCTCTGATTTTCAAAAATACAACACACATGATTTTTGCACGTTAGATAGAGCTTTCCAAAGAGTTTTCCAAGAGAAGAAGCCTCGTATTTAATCAAAATTGCAATCTGTCTTGATGATAACGTCATTGTTCAGCAAGTTCTTCATTTTATTCCTTTTGTGCTTAGATTTGCAGAGGCTATCTATTGTTTTAAACTGTAAGTATATGAAGTGGTCTCGGTAAGATAACACATCAAAAATGAACACATCACCTGTATTGCATCAAGAACACATCAAACAATAGCTTTCGAAGTCTACAAAAGATCAAGGTCGAAGAACGAAGACATATCTCATGTCTAATGCATTAGTTTGATATTTGGTGTGTTGGGTAAAATCTCGATCAATCTCAACAGTAAGACTCTGAATATTACAAAGTCTTCAAAATCACTTCGATATAGTATTTCATTTTGAAAAAATGTTTTTCGAAAGGTTTTAATCATAATTTCAATGAGATTTGAATGATTTAAAAATTATTAATCTTATATCAATATGTTTTGTGTAAATGGAATGGTTCTTAGGTGTCAAAATATTAATTTTTCAAAAATAAGGCTATCCAGCAATTGGCCAAAATTTTCCAGAAGGCACTAGCGCACTATCAGTGTTGATAGCACGCTAATAGGATTCTATAATAAAACATATGTTTTTCTGGAAATTATCTATAGCGCGCTATCCCCTTTGATAACTCGTTATAAAGCTGTTGCAGCGATCTTTCCATTTTTAGTGAGATGGGCAATAGCACGCTATAGGCCTTGATAACACGCTATCGGAAATTTGAAAAACTCAAGCTCACGGGTTTGTGTATATCGACCTGCTATAGCCTGCTAAAAGAGGACATGATACACAACCCAATAGCGCGCTATCCACGTCTTAGACAAAAATCTGATATTTCTGACGAGAAAAATCTGGACACTTATGCTTGCTCGAATTTTCTATTCCTTACACAGTTTTGCAAGGTTATCTTTATTGAAATATTTTCTACTAACACCTAGATGATTCCCATTGTCTCGCACGCCCAAAACAACTTTAGATTGAACAAGGTTTTGAATTCAAATTGTTTTGTACTCTCTTGCTCTTTAACCTGCAACTTCTAATTTCATAAAACACTCGTTCTCTGATTTTCAAAAATACAACACACATGATTTTTGTAAGTTAGATTGAGCTTTCCAAAGAGTTTTCCAAGAGAAGAAGCCTCGAATTGAATCAAAATTGCAATCTGTCTTGGTGATAACGTCATTGTTCAGCAAGTTCTTCATTTTATTCCTTTTGTGCTTAGATTTGCAGAGGCTATCCATTGTTTTAAACTGTAAGTATATGAAGTGGTCTCGGTAAGATAACACATCAAAACGAACACATCACCTGTATTGCATCAAGAACACATCAAACAATAGTTTTTGAAGTCTACAAAAGATCAAACTCGAAGAACGAAGACATATCTCATTTCTAATGCATTAGTTTGATATTTGGTGTGTTGGGTAAAATCTCGATCAATCTCAGCAGTAAAACTCTGAATATTACAAAGTCTTCAAAATCACTTCGATATAGTATTTCATTTTGAAAAAATGTTTTTCGAAAGGTTTTAATCATAATTTCAATGAGATTTGAATGATTTAAAAATTATTAATCTTATATCAATATGTTTTGTGTCAATGGAATGGTTCTTAAGTGTCAAAATATTAATTTTTCAAAAATAAGGCTATCCAGCAATTGGCCAAAATTTTTCAGAAGGCACTAGCGCACTATCAGTGTTGATAGCACGCTGATAGGGTTCTATAATAAAACATATGTTTTTCTGAAAAATTATCTATAGCGCGCTATCCCCTTTGATAACTCGTTATAAAGCTGTTGTAATGATCTTTCCATTTTTAGTGAGATAGGCAATAGCGCGTTATCCCGTTTGATAACTCGTTATAAAGCTGTTGCAGTGATCTTTCCATTTTTAGTGAGATGGGCAATAGCGCGCTATAGGCCTTGATAACACGCTATCGGAAAGTCTGAAAAACTCGAGCTCACGGGTTTGTGTATATCGACCTGCTATAGCCTGCTAAAAGAGAACATGATACACAACCCAATAGCTCGCTATCCATGTCTAAGACAATAATTTGATATTTCTGACGAGAAAAATCTGGACACTTATGCTTGCTCGATTTTTCTATTCCTTACACAGTTTTGCAAGGTTATCTTTATTGAAATATTTTCTACTAACACCTAATTGATTCCCATTGTCTCGCACGCCCAAAACAACTTTAGATTGAACAATGTTTTGAATTCAAATCGTTTTGTACTCTCTTGCTCTTTAACCTGCAACTTCTAATTTTATAAAACACTCATTCTCTCGGCCTAGTTCATGGAGCGCGCTCCCTCCCCCATATAGCGCTCTTCCCCTCTGCCGACATTTTCAATTTTTTTCTAGGCAATAAGGCGCGTTTCTCACCCGATGGAGCAAGCTCCTCTGCTCCAATCTGTTGTTTTTTACCCTTTTCGATACCGAACGAGTCTCCGATCATTCCGAGACTTTTTATACACGTTAGACAACTTAAAAGCATGCGGGAACACTCGAACCAACACGCATCAAGTATTAAATACATATACTCATATATGTATTTGTGTACTCTACGAGTTAAAATGACATCATCCTAAGGTACGAGTGTTACATGAGCTATTTAGCTCACCACGTGGAACATGAAATAATGGTTTGCTAGAGATATATATGGATTCACATCAAATTTATAAAAAAAAAAAGAAGAAAAGAAAGCAAAACAAAAATTCATGTGGTGGGATAATTGGAACATGTAATGATGATCAGCGATGACCATCACTGACTATTTCTAAAGATGTATACAAATTTATATTAATCTGTATCACATACGTGTTGGGTTGTTATTAGCCCACCACAAATTGGTAACGGCCAGCACATAGCTGGCCCTTATCACCAGCTATGTGCTGGCAAAAAAAAAAAGAGAGAGAGAGAAGTTTATTTAAACAGTTACCTAAATCATTTTACCTTCTGTAAGCTTATTTACTTTACTGTGCTAATCTTACAGGTATTTCAAACCTTTTTGTTTCCTTGAACTTTGTTTTCAAATAAGTTGCACATGATTTTGCTAATTGTTTGTGTGTTTTCTATCAACTAAAACTATAAGAATTAGAGTTGTTTTAACATTCATTGTAATACCCTAGGATTTCACAAAAAAAAAAAAAAAAAAAATTATTTTGTTCGGGCACTTTCCATAACGTCCGGGCAGGACGCCTGAACGTTCGGGCACCCGCCCGAACGTTCTGGCGCCAATCCTTCTATATAAACACTCTACCCCCTCCTCATTTCTCACACCAAATTCACTCCAAATTGTAATTTTCTTCTCCTTTCCACTCATTCGGAGTTTTTAGTCTTTTGAGACTCTCTTTCGAGACTCTCTGTTCGGCGCAACGCGATTCTATCCGGAGGAAGGCGCCAAATCTGAAAGAATTCTTATTTGAAGGTGGGAAACGAAACATAGGTTTGCGTCTTTTATAACTTTTATTAAAGTTTTCATTCATTTATTATTATGTCTACCATTCATTTACACAACATTATTTCGTATAACGTTCATATTGTCATATTTATACCTGTATATTTGGAGTTCATGTATTACACTGTTGTAATGCCGGATTTGTGGTCAATCTGGCTCAACCAAACTCGGTCTTGTCCTCGGTAACTTTAAATAGTGAACGAGAGGCAGCGACCTCGTGTCTCACCTCTCAATTGGAAACTGATATGGTTGGTCTTATTGAAAGCTATCAGCTTATACAAGTAATACTGAATGTCCTAACCTTGCACGTCGTAATACCTACCCTGATAAGGATCACCAGGCGTTGCCAAAGTCAGTCTAAATGTTCAGTAAAGACCAGACCAGTAGACTAGATCAGTTCATGCATTGGCATCATACATATCACCACCTAGGGGCGTATGTGGTTTATGATTCATAGAATAGTTAGGAGCGATGCTCGCTATATATAGTTGAGATTTATATTAAATATATATCTAGAAAACTATATATTGTTTTTATATAGTTTAGATTTAAATATATATATAGTTATGATTTATGAAAACTATATATATGGTTATGATTAAATATATATATATATATATATATATATATATATATATATATATATATATATATATATATATATATATATATATCTATGTATATATGAGATATATATGTACCATGTTGCTAATGGAAAAATTTGGATGAAAAATTTTATTAGATATATATATCTCTAGAACTATATATATATATCAATTATATATAGTTGAGATTTATATTAAATATATATCTAGAAAACTATATATTGTTTTTATATAGTTTAGATTTAAATATGTATATAGTTATGATTTATGAAAACTATATATATGGTTATGATTAAATATATATATATATATCTATATATCTATGTATATATGAGATATATATGTACCATGTTGCTAATGGAAAAATTTGGATGAAAAATTTTATTAGATATATATATCTCTAGAACTATATATATATATCAATTATATATAGTTGAGATTTATATTAAATATATATCTAGAAAACTATATATTGTTTTTATATAGTTTAGATTTAAATTTATATATAGTTGATTTATGAAAACTATATATATAGTTATGATTAAATATATATTATCTATACATTCATGTATATATGTATATGAGATATATATATATCATATTGCTAATGAAGAATTTTGATTAAATGATGGCATAAACATCAAGAGAAAAATAGAAAATATTGTCCAACAGACAGAATAAATCTTAAAAATGTTAGGAATATATTTTGTGTCTTTCACAAATTTATTTTCCTTTCAGAAAAGAATGGCCTCAAGTGAAGAAGCAACTTCTGGTAGTAGAGAACCAATTCCCACTAAACTCAAGTAATTGTCCAAAATGGAGGTTATGACTATGAGGAGTATCGACAACAGAGATCTCCGTCTTCGTCCCATCCTTCACGAAAAACTTGCAACATTGGGGTGGTTGAACATAACAAAAGTTGAGGACCATGTCTCCTACAACTTGATGAAATCTTTCTACGGAGCCATGAATTGCGTAGGACTCCAAGAAGATGGAATCAGCCCAATTTTGGAGACAACTGTCAACGGTCAAGGGAACAAAGATCGAAATTATTGCACAACTTATGGAAATTCCAATTAAAGATAGAATCATTGATCCACACGAACCCCAGACAGTTGTAGAGATCGCAGAGTCCAACGAACAATTGTTCATTTCCCTAACCAAAGAGCCGTACACACAATCAAAGTACACCAGCCTCCCCAACAACCTCCTTAAACCATCTATTGCCGGACTTGGAAAGATCGTATTCGGCAACATCTTGCCAGAAAGGGGGACTAGAGGCACTATGTCAAGGGCTCAAGTTCTTGTATTATATTGCATAGAGAAGAAAATTAAGGTCTCCGTACCTCACATCATCATCCAACAAATGTTGAGAGTGATTCAAAATCCTTTGAGAAAGGATCTCCTCGGCTACGAAGTCTTGATCATGAGAATGCTATATGAGGCAAACATCAACACTTTTGATAAGTCTTCGAAGCAGATCACTGAGGCGGTTACAGCATCCTCTATCTTCAAGACACATGTCACAAGTAGAAGGGTAACTGACGAGGAAGTATTCGGCGTGACGTTAGGAAATGATGAAAGAATGAGAGGTGAACATGGACGTTGTCATCGAAAAAGCCGACGCAAGATTCCTGTCAGGAAAGTACGAAATAATGAGCCAAACCAGAATCCTACATCAAACCCAGCACCGAATAATGATCCAACCGATCGACTATTCACTATGGAAGATTTATTTGCCAACCTAAATCAACCTCAACCAAATCAAGATAGACAAAGTGCTCAAGCAAATCCACCAACCTGGAACATGCCAACTCAAGGCAACATTTCGTACCAAAGGTTTCCAACTCCTGAGGTACCGTATCGGCCAAATCCACAAGTTCCTGTGAACCAACAACAAGAACTTATTTATCAGGACGTTTACTTGTATAGTAGCGACCTCCTTTATTAGTCAACCTCTAAAGTTGTCAGGAAGCTGACACAGCATCAGCTCAATGAAAGATGTCCTAAGTGTTTCAAAGAATGCTTCTTTGAGTACGCTGATAGTTATAAGTTAAACAATCTATCAGGACGCTTACTTGTATAATAATGGCCTCATTTATTAGTCAACCTCTGAAGTTGTCAGGAAGCTAACTCAGCATCAGCTCACTGAAAGATGTCTTAAGTTTTTCAAAGAATGCTTATTTGAGGACGCTGATAGTTATAAGTTGAACAATCTATCATGACGCTATCTGGATAGAAGCACCCTCACCTTTGGGACTCAACTTATTAACTTTTAGGACGTTGATTTTCCTTCAGCGTGTTTGTGTCTTATTTAAAAGGTTTTTAATCGGTATGACGCTTACATTATTGTAGCGCCCTCATGATATGTTTTATGTTTTATGTTTTTAAGTGGTAGGACGCTTACGAAGTTGTTGCACCCTCATGTTTTGTTTTATGGTTTAAAGGCAGGACGCTTACTCGGATAGTAGCGCCCTCGGGTACTTAACTGTTTTAAAACACAGCAGGACGCTAACTGTGCATTAGCGCCCTCAAGGTTAAGTCATTTAGGTGTCAAAGCAAGTCAGGACACTTAAGAGTAAGTAGCACCCTCACTTAAGTGTTCAACAAGAAGCTTATACATAATAAGCGCCCTGAAGGAACAAAATGACATTGTTAATATTATGAGTTAGGACATTGATTACAGAATCAGGACGTTAATTCAACAACTATCACTGATCGAACAAGTACACTACGTAAGTTTACTTTTTCAGAACAGACCTTTGCACAAAGTCATTTTCAAACCTATCAGAGATCGTCTCTGATTGTCACACCCTGGGTTGCACAGCGTTCCCCCTACCAAGGTGTGGGCGCACCCCCTTCGGGCGAACGCGTAGCTATTATGAATCCATAATATTGTCCTATCGCCATGTAGCAACCCAACCGCAGCTGGTCTACATCGAAACGATTATTTATCCCTACTATTCACTCATGAATAGTAAAGGGCCTCCCCCAGAATCGAACTCGAGACCTCCCTTAAGGAGTCTAATTTCGCATTCTGAGTAGCCACTGAACCATTGGCTAGGAGTTCGATTCCTAGGGAGGCCCTGCACTATTCATGAATAGTGGCAGACAAATAATCGTTTCGATGTAGACCAGCTGCGGTTGTGTTGCTACATGGCGATATGACAATATTATGAATCCATAATGCCTAGGCGTTCGCCCCGAGGGGATGCGCCCACACCTGGGTAGGGGGCACGCTGTGCAACCCAGGGTGTGACAAAAAATTCATCATGCCTTTTTGTCACACCCTGGGTTGCACAGCATGCCCCCTACCCAGGTGTGGGCACACCCCCTCGGGGCGAACGTCGAGCCATTATGGATTCATAATATTGTCATATCGTCATGTAGCAACCCAACCGCAGCTGGTCTACATCGAAACGATTATTTGTCTGCCACTATTCATGAATAGTGTAGGGCCTCCCTAGGAATTGAACTCGAGACCTCCCTTAAGGAGTCTAATTTCGCATTCCTAGTAGTCACTGAACCATTGGCTCAGTGGTTACTAGGAATGCGAAATGAGACTCCTTAAGGGAGGTCTCGAGTTCGATTCCTAGGGAGGCCCTTTACTATTCATGAGGGAATAGTAGGGACAAATAATTGTTTCGATGTAGACCAGCTGCGGTTGGGTTGCTACATGGCGATATGACAATATTATGGATCCATAATGGCTAGGCGTTCGCCCCGAGGGGGTGCGCCCACACCTGGGTAGGGGGCACGCTGTGCAACCCAGGGTGTGACAAAAAGGCATCATAAATTTTTTGTCACACCCTGGGTTGCACAGCGAGCCCCCTACCCAGGTGTGGGCTCGGGGCGAACGCCTAGCCATTATGGATTCATAATATTGTCATATCGCCATGTAGCAACCCAACCGCAGCTGGTCTACATCGAAATGATTATTTTTCTGCCACTATTCATTAATATTGCAGGGCCTCCCTAGGAATCGAACTCGAGACCTCCCTTAAGGAGTCTAATTTCGCATTCCTAGTAGCCACTGAACCATTGGCTCAGTGGTTACTAGGAATGCGAAATTAGACTCCTTAAGGGAGGTCTCGAGTTCGATTCCTAAGGAGGCCCTTTTCTATTCATGAGGGAATAGTAGGGACAAATAATCGTTTCCATGTAAACCAGCTGCGGTTGGGTTGCTAAATGGTGATATGACAATATTATGGATCCATAACGGCTAGGCGTTCGCCCCGTAGGGGTGCGCCCACACCTGGGTAGGGGCACGCTGTGCAACCTAAGGTGTGACAAAAAGGCCTCATGAATTTTTTTCACACCCTGGGTTGCACAGCGTGCCCCCTACCCAGGTGTTGGCGCACCCCCTCGGGGCGAACGCCTAGCCATTATGGATTCATAATATTGTCATATCGCCATGTAGCAACCCAACCGCAGCTGGTATACATCGAAACGATTAATTGTCTGCCACTATTCATTAATAGTGCAGGGCCTCCCTAGGAATCGAACTCGAGACCTCCCTTAAGGAGTCTAATTTCGCATTCCTAGTAGCCACTGAACCATTGGCTCCGTGGTTACTAGAAATGCGAAATTAGACTCCTTAAGGGAGGTCTCGAGTTCGATTCCTAAGGAGGCCATTTTCTATTCATGAGGGAATAGTAGGGACAAATTATCGTTTCGATGTATACCAGTTGCAGTTGGGTTGCTACATGGCGATATAACAATATTATGGATCCATAATGGCTAGGCGTTCGCCCCGAGGGGGTGCGCCCACACCTAGGTAGGGGGCACGCTGTGCAACCCAGGGTGTGACAAAAAGGCATCATGAATTTTTTGTCACACCCTGGGTTGCACAGCGTGCCCCATACCCAGGTGTGGGCGCACCCCCTAGAGGCGAACGCCTAGCCATTATGGATTCATAGTATTGTCATATCGCCACGTAGCAACCCAACCGCAGCTGGTTTACATCGAAACGATTATTTGTCTGCCACTATTCAAGAATAGTGCAGGGCCTCCCTAGGAATCGAACTCGAGACCTCCATTAAGGAGTCTAATTTTGCATTCCTAGTAGCCACTGAACAATTGGCTCAGTGGTTACTAGGAATGCCAAATTAGACTCCTTAAGGAAGGTCTCGAGTTCGATTCCTAAGGAGGCCCTTGACTATTCATGAGGGAATAGTAGGGACAAATAATCGTTTCGATGTAGACCAGCTGCGGTTTGGATGCTACATGGTGATATGACAATACTATGAATCCATAATGGCTAGGCGTTCGCCTCGAGGGGGTGCGCCCACACCTGGGTATGGGGCACGCTTTGCAACCATGGGTGTGACAAAAAAATCATTAGTTCTTTTTGTCACACCCTGGGTTGCACAGCGTGCCCTTACCCAGGTGTGGGCGCACCCCCTCGGGGCGAACGCCTAGCCATTATGGATCCATAATATTGTCATATCGCAATGTAGCAACCCAACTGCAGCTGGTATACATCGAAACGATTATTTGTCTGCCACTATTTATTAATAGTGCAGGGCCTCCATATGAATCGAACTCGAGACCTCCCTTAAAGAGTCTAATTTCGCATTCCTAGTAGCAACTGAACCATTGGCTCAGTGGTTACTAGGAATGCGAAATTAGACTCCTTAAGGGAGGTCTCGAGTTCGATTCTTAGGGAGGCCCTTGACTATTCATGAGGGAATAGTGGGGACAAATAATCGTTTCGATGTAGACCAGCTGCGGTTGGGTTACTACATGGCAACCCAACCGCAGCTGGTCTACATCGAAACGATTATTTGTCTGCCACTATTCAAGAATAGCGCAGGGCCTCCTTAGGAATCGAACTCGAGACCTCCATTAAGGAGTCTAATTTCGCATTCCTAGTAGCCACTGAACAATTGGCTCAGTGGTTACTAGGAATGCAAAATTAGACTCCTTAAGGAAGGTCTCGAGTTCGATTCCTAAGGAGGCCCTTGACTATTCATGAGGGAATAGTGGGGACAAATAATCGTTTCGATGTAGACCAGCTGCGGTTGGGTTGCTACATGGCGATATGACAATATTATGGATCTATAATGGCTAGGCGTCTAGTACCTCCGAGATCATTTATCCATACTATTCACTCATGAATAGTAAAGGGAATCCCCCAAGTTCGAACTCGCAACCACTTCCTCACAAGGTTAGATTTCGCAACTTGAGTAGCCACTGAGTATAAATAAGGCCTTTTTGTCACACCCTATGTTGCACAGCGTGCCCCCTACCCAGGTGTGGGCGCACCCCCTCGGGGCGAACGCCTAGCCATTATGGATTAATAATATGGTCATATCGCCATGTAGTAACCCAACAGTAGCTGGTTTACATCGAAACGATTATTTGTCTGCCACTATTCATGAATAGTGCAGGGCTTCCCTTGGAATCGAACTCAAGACCTCCCTTAAGGAGTCTATTTTCGCATTCCTAGTAGCCACTGAACCATTGGCTCAGTGGTTACTAGGAATGCGAAATTAAACTCCTTAAGGGAGGTCTCGAGTTCTATTCCTAGGGAGGCCCTTTACTATTCATGAGGGAATAGGAGGGACAAATAATCGTTTCGATGTATACCAGCTGCAGTTGGGTTGCTACATGGCGATATGACAATATTATGGATCCATAATGGCTAGGCGTTCGCCCCGAGGGGGTGCTCCCACACCTGGGTAGGGGCACGCTGTGCAACCCAGGGTGTGACAAAAAGGCCTAATGAATTTTTTGTCACACCCATGGTTGCACAGCGTGCCCCATACCCAAGTGTAGGCGCACCCCCTCGAGGCGAAAGCCTAGCCATTATGGATTCATAGTATTGTCATATCGCCACGTAACAACCCAACCGCAGCTGGTTTACATCGAAACGATTATTTCTCTGCCACTATTCAAGAATAGCGCAGGGCCTCCCTAGGAATCGAACTCGAGACCTCCATTAAGGAGTCTAATTTCGCATTCCTAGTAGCCACTGAACAATTGGCTCAGTGGTTACTAGGAATGAAAAATTAGACTCCTTAAGGAAGGTCTCGAGTTCGATTCCTAAGGAGGCCCTTGACTATTCATGAGGGAATAGTACGGACAAATAATCGTTTCGATGTAGACCAGCTGCGGTTGGGTTGCTACATGGCGATATGACAATATTAGGGATCTATAATTTCTACGCGTTCGCCCCGAAGGGGTGGGCCCATACCTGGGTAGGGGGCACGCTGTGCAACCCAGGGTGTGACAAAAAGGCCTCATGTATACATGAGGCTTTTGTTTTTCACGCTCTAACCACGGCCAAAACACGGGCGCACCCCCTCCGGGGCGCCAGCCACGCCATTATGAATCCATAATATTGTCACGTCTCAGTACACAGCCCGCCACAGCGTCTAGTACCTCCGAGATCATTTATCCCTACTATTAACTCATGAATAGTAAAGGGCATCCCCCAAGTTCGAACTCGCAACCACTTCCTCATAAGGTTAGATTTCGCAACTTGAGTAGCCACTGAGTATAAATAAGGCCCTTTTGTCACACCCTAGGTTTCACAGCGTGCCCCCTACCCAGGTGTGGGCGCACCCCCTCGGGGCGAACGCCTAGCCATTATGGATTAATAATATGGTCATATCGCCATGTAGCAACCCAACAGTAGCTGGTTTACATCGAAACGATTATTTGTCTGCCACTATTCATGAATAGTGCAGGGCTTCCCTTGGAATCGAACTCGAGACCTCCCTTAAGGAGTCTAATTTCGCATTCCTTGTAGCCACTGAACCATTGGCTCTGTGGTTCCTAGCAATGCGAAATTAGACTCCTTAAGGGAGGTCTCGAGTTCGATTCCTATGGAGGCCCTTTACTATTCATGAGGAATAGTAGGGACAAATAATCGTTTCGATGTATACCAGCTGCAGTTGGGTTGCTACATGGCGATATGACAATATTATGGATCCATAATGGCTAGGCGTTCGCCCCGAGGAGGTGCGCTCACACCTGGGTAGGGGAACGCTGTGCAACCAAGGGTGTGACAAAAAGGCCAAATGAATTTTTTGTCACACCCATGGTTGCACAACGTGCCCCATACCCAGGTGTGGGCGCACCCACTCGAGGCGAACGTCTAGCCATTATGGATTCATAGAATCTTCATATCGCCATGTAACAACCCAATCGCAGCTGGTCTACATCGAAACGATTATTTGTCTGCCACTATTCAAGAATAGTGCAGGGCCTCCCTAGGAATCGAACTCGAGACCTCCATTAAGGAGTCTAATTTCGCGTTCCTAGTAGCCACTGAACAATTGGCTCAGTGGTTACTAGGAATGCGAAATTAGACTCCTTAAGGAAGGTCTCGAGTTCGATTCCTACAGAGGCCCTTGACTATTCATGAGGGAATAGTAGGGACAAATAATCGTTTCGATGTAGACCAGCTGCGGTTGGGTTGCTACATGGCAATATGACAATATTATGGATCTATAATGGCTACGCGTTCGCCCCGAAGGGGTGCGCCCACACCTGGGTAGGGGGCACGCTGTGCAACCCAGGGTGTGACAAAAAGGCCTCATGTATACATGAGGCTTTTTTTTTTCACGCTCTAACCACAGCCAAAATACGGGCGCACCCCCTCCGGGGCGCCAGCCATGCCATTATGAATCCATAATATTGTCACGTCTCAGTACACAGCCCGCCACAGCGTCTAGTACCTCCGAGATCATTTATCCCTACTATTCACTCATGAATGGTAAAGGGCATCCCCCAAGTTCGAACTCGCAACCACTTCCTCATAAGGTTAGATTTCACAACTTGAGTAGCCACTGAGTATACATAAGGCCTTTTTGTCACACCCAAGGTTGCACAGCGTGCCCCCTACCCAGGTGTGGGCGCACCCCCTCGGGGCGAACGCCTAGCCATTATGGATTCATAATATTGTCATATCGCCATGAAGCAACCCAACAGTAGCTGGTCTACATCGAAACGATTATTTGTCTGCCACTATTCATGAATAGTGCAGGGCCTCCCTTGGAATCGAACTCGAGACCTCCTTTAAGGAGTCTAATTTCGCATTCCTAGTAGCCAGTGAACCATTGGCTCAGTGGTGACTAGGAATGCGAAATTAGACTCCATAAGGGAGGTCTCGAGTTCGATTCCTAGGGAGGCCCTTTACTATTCATGAGGGAATAGTAGGGACAAATAATCGTTTCGATGTATACCAGCTGCAGTTGGGTTGCTACATGGCGATATGACAATATTATGGATCCATAATGGCTAGGCGTTCGCTCCGAGGGGTGCGCCCACACCTGGGTAAGGGCACGCTGTGCAACCCAGGGTGTGACAAAAAGGCCTAATGAATTTTTTGTCACACCCATGGTTGCACAGCGTGCCCCATACCCAGGTGTGGGCGCACCCCCTCGAGGCGAACGCCTAGCTATTATGGATTCATAGTATTGTCATATCGCCATGTAGCAACCCAACTGCAGCTGGTCTACATCGAAACGATTATTTGTCTGCCACTATTCAAGAATAGTGCAGGGCCTCCCTAGGAATCGAACTCGAGACCTCCATTAAGGAGTCTAATTTCGCATTCCTAGTAGCCACTGAACAATTGGCTCAGTGGTTACTAGGAATGCGAAATTAGACTCCTTAAGGAAGGTGTCGAGGTCGATTCCTACAGAGGCCCTTGACTATTCATGAGGGAATAGTAGGGACAAATAATCGTTTCGATGTAGACCAGCTGCGGTTGGGTTGCTACATGGCGATATGACAATATTATGGATCTATAATGGCTACGCGTTCGCCCCGAAGGGGTACGCCCACACCTGGGTAGGGGGCAGGCTGTGCAACCCAGGGTGTGACAAAAAGGCCTCATGTATACATGAGGCTTTTTTTTTTCACGCTCTAACCACAGCCAAAATGCGGGCGCACCCCCTCCGGGGCGCCAGCCACGCCATTATGAGTCCATAATATTGTCACGTCTCAGTACACAGCCCGCCACAGCGTCTAGTACCTCCGAGATCATTTATCCCTACTATTCACTCATGAATGGTAAAGGGCATCCCCCAAGTTCGAACTCGCAACCACTTCCTCATAAGGTTAGATTTCGCAACTTGAGTAGCCACTGAGTATACATAAGGCCTTTTTGTCACACCCTAGGTTGCACAGCGTGCCCCCTACCCAGGTGTGGGCGCACCCCCTCGGGGCGAACGCCTAGCCATTATGGATTCATAATATTGTCATATCGCCATGTAGCAACCCAACAGTAGCTGGTCTACATCGAAACGATTATTTGTCTGCCACTATTCATGAATAGTGCAGGGCCTCCCTTGGAATCGAACTCGAGACCTCCCTTAAGGAGTCTAATTTCGCATTTCTAGTAGCCACTGAACCATTGGCTCAGTGGTTACTAGGAATACGAAATTAAACTCCTTAAGGGAGGTCTCGAGTTCGATTCCTAGGGAGGTTCTTTACTATTAATGAGGGAATAGTAGAGACAAATAATCGTTTCGATGTAGACCAGCTGTGGTTGGGTTGCTACATGGCGATATAACAATATTATGGATTCATAATGGCTAGGCGTTCGCCCCGAAGGGGTGCGCCCACACCTGGGTAGGGGGCACGCTGTGCAACACAGGGTGTGACAAAAAGGCCTCATGAATTTTTTGTCACACCCTGGGTTGCACAGCGTGCCCCCTACCCAGGTGTGGGCGCACCCCCTCGGGGCGAACGCCTAGCCATTATGGATTCATAATATTGTCATATCGCCATGTAGCAACCCAACCGCAGCTGGTCTACATCGAAACGATTATTTGTCTGCCACTATTCATGAATAGCGTAGGGCCATCCCTAGGAATCGAACTCGAGACCTCCCTTAAGGAGTCTAATTTCGCATTCCTAGTAGCCACTGAACCATTGGCTCAGTGGTTACTAGGAATGCGAAATTAGACTCCTTATGGGAGGTCTCGAGTTCGATTCCTAGAGAGGCCCTTTACTATTCATGAGGGAATAGTAGGGACAAATAATCGTTTCGATGTAGACCAGCTGCGGTTGGGTTGCTACATGGCGATATGACAATATTATGGATCCATAATGGCTAGGCGTTCGCCCCGAGGGGGTGCGCCCACACTTGGGTAGGGGGCACGCTGTGCAACCCAGGGTGTGACACTGATACATAAAATAAGTTTTTCTAAAACTTTCATTTTCATGAAATCTGAAAAGAACCAGAATGTTAGTGAAAATTGCAGTTGCCATTTTTATATGTCATTGTGTGTAAACGTTCATATTATTTGAATTTCAAATGTCTAACGGCTATGTCCTACTAAGTCTACAAAATACCAGCACTTAGAACCAAACAACTTGCCAATCACTTTGTGTTTTGCCAATACTTTGTGAAAGTTAGTTTGTGTCAAAATGAATTTCATTTTCTAATCTTTCAAAGTATTTTTCACTGATACCGTATGTATTCAAGTGATTTTCATACTGAGCTTATTTTCATTCAATCTTTGAAAATCCATTTGATCTGGTATCAACTCAAATTCTTAGCACTGATTCATATATGGTTTCATTCTTGCTGGAGATAGAATTTGAGAAATAGTTCAAGATATGTAGTTGTACTTGATTTCATATCTTAAGTATTGTATTGAACTATATCAGTAGTTGCGTTAACTATTGATCACTGAACCATAAGTTTTCATACTTATATTTTATATCTATTTTGGAAACTATTTGTGTCTATGCATACACTAGTCCTTCGATTTTCAACTTCAATGTTTTATAGTATTATATTATTTTCGAAGAAGCACTGATTTTCATAACACATCACTCATGCTTTTCGAAACTGCACTTGAGCAATACCGAACATTGGAAGGTAAAGAAGTGTAAGTGTATCTTCTCTTAGCATTACCTGTGCTTCATTTCTATATCTTGTAATGTTATGTAATGTGCTTTATTGTAAAGTGTTCTACTACGTTAGAACCAACCAACATCTTAGTGTTGTAATGTCGGTGTGTTTCTTGACTAAAACAACCAAGACAAGTGAACGAAGTTCACTTAATGATTTCAGGATTGAAATCATGAAAGGTTATCTCTGAACCTGTAAAAGAGAACCAATTCATCCGCATCCCGCAAAAGCATAGGTATGTCCTTAACCTTAAAAAGGATAGGTTATCTCTCACCCCTCTAAAAGAGAACCGGTTCATCTTCATCTCGTAAAAGGATAGGTTATCTCTTGCCCGTAAAAGAGAAACGGTTCATCCTTAGCCCGTAAAAGGATAGGTTTGCCTTTAACCTGTAAAAGGGCAACTGTAACGGTTTGGTTCTCACCCGTAAGAGAATTCCTTAGCGGTAAGGTTAAAATCCTAACTGAGGAGGTTAGGGAGTGGATGTAGGCACGGCTGAACACTATTAATCGTGTGTCTCACTTTCGCAATTCAGTCTGTGTTTTATTTTGCATCCAATTCCAATATACTCATGTAAATCACTAAGTTATTGGAAGATAATTTTAAAATTAACCATCTCACCCAATTCACCCCCCTCTTGGGTGGACCACCAAGAGGAAGGTCGAGCACGGGATGGGAATGAGAAAAACAAGCAAAAGAACTTGTATTTCCATGAGAAATTGTAGGATAAAAGTGAAAAAGAAAATTGGTGAAAAGTTATGAAAAAATGCGGTTTTGATGAAGATTGGGTTGATTTTGATGTGTTTTTGGCTATGAAAATGATGGATTTGATGATTATGATGAGTGGGAATGTGTTTGGAACAATCAAAATGAAAGGAAATGAGTTGAGAAATCAAGTGAGAGAGAAAGTGAGAAACGGCGAAAAAGAAAGAGGTAGAGAGAAATGACTCTTGGATTTGCGAGATTGTTCTGAATCAGTCTCAAGAAACGCCTTCCTCTTAAGAGGAGCGCTTTCCAGTGTTCTCTACAGAACACCTATCGGTGTTCATGCAGAGGACCACGTTCCTTTAGAACACGAAACACTTAATCACTATAATTTTTTTTATTTTCTTGATTTCCACTTTGATTAAACTGATGATTTATGATAATTCAAGAAAGTTTTGGTCATTTCTAAGTGAACAATATACATATCAAATGATAAAAACATTATAATCAAATCATTCACATCAAAATAACGCACACAAGTATATCAACAATTATTCATACAAGATTAACATTAATGAATCATGCATCATTAATAAAAATAATACATGCAAGATTATTAAGTTTAATACATCTACAATTATCATAGATGATATATTCAAGTGAACATAAAATAAACATCATTAACAGATTCACATGAATACATTGGAAGTGATAGAATATATAATGTTTGACATGCATACTTCCAACCAAATTGAGCAAATATCATAATATCAATTTTGTATCTGTCACGACCCACTATCAGTGACGTCATGACCGGCACGAAACCCCCGGGTATATCCTCCCTCGATACACCCGGTGTCCCGTCAGGCTCATGTAAACAACCTAATTAACACAAATCCCATATCTAGCGTCCATCTAAAGACAAAAGTCAAGATAATTACATCTCCCATAAATGACCAAAATAAAAGTCCATAAAGTTCAAATATACAAAACCATACATAACCATAAATACATCCCATCTATGTGTTAAGTATATACAATAGGTGTTATTAAGTACATAATTACCAAAATACAAAAATGTACTAATACACCTACATCACAAAAACACGGGGAGCACTCCGCAGCTAAGCCTTCCCCTTCCCCTTCCTCTCAGAACCTAAAATAATAAGAATGAGGAGTGAGCTACAACAAGCTCAGTGAATGTTTTCTACAAGTGACAATATTTATGCATTTAGATAAAACATGGCAATATCATCAAAGCAATTTAAATAGCATGGTGATATACAAGATCATATACAGGCTAAATATAATGCATCATGTCATTACCCAAGACAATGCATATCATTTTTCCAAGCATGCCATATGCAATCCTAGACACCTCTTGAGTAAGAAGCAATACAAGGGCCTGAGTTCGTGACATCCAGCGCCCGATTGAATTTCCCTACTTGTATTCTATTAGGACTCTTAGGGTTGTGCAGCCCATACGATCACCCCACCAACACAAGTACCATGCCTAGGCGATCCTATCTATACACAAGCCATAAAACCCTCTGCAAGGTCCACAACTGGGGATCACCATCTAGCCCAATGGTTCCACTATAATTAATCATTCAAAACATTTTTATACTACAATGCCACATATAGAAACCAAATGTAAAGAAACACTCAATTGATTGGCTAGACTAGCCAATCCCAAGCCAAATCACAATAAGCACTTGAGTGCCACCAATACACTTCTATGCACTTCAACCTTCAATTCGCTTAATTTGGACACTTTGATCACCAACAAACCCTGCACACACATAGGTTCATTCCACCATAAAAAATAGTCCAATTACATGACTATTAATCATGATCTATGCCCCAATTCATTAGCCAACATTATATTCTAATATGGTTACACTATTGAGCTAGCCATTATAGCTCATTCAAGCCATAAAACATCTAATTAGATCTTAAACAGTGTAAAGAATGTCTAAGGTTGATTCCATAATCCAACCTCCATTAATGCCATGCATTCTAACACAAATTGGGTTAATAGACAAATCCCATGCCAATTCAAATCAATTGGCATCAACTAGGAAAAAAGCCCCAATTTTGGGCAAGGTCCCAAAATTATGCCCTAAGCCAATTTACACTACTCCTAGGGTTTCCAACATGCATAAACATCAAATTAGACCATCATTCGCCTAGAATAGTCCATTTATCCATCATAGTTGAAATGCACAATCAAAGGAAAACCTCAAGTCCACAACCTAGCTCTAGGTCCAATACAAAGAACCCTACATATTTCTTGCTAGAAATTGGGGTTTTCATCATTAATGGGTTTCCAACATCACCTAGAATCACATATATAACATGCAAGACCTAACTCAAACATGTGTTCTTCCACCACCCCCTTCAAATCCGAGATTTGAGTGTGGAAAACACTCCTTGGGTGTAGATCTTGGTCAAAGAAGGTTGTTTCTACAATTATCAAGCTCATAAGAGCACATGCAAACCAAACGCTAACCTGGAACAACACAAAACTGTGGTCCATAGCAAAAGATACACCATTCAAAAGCTTACAATCATCATTAAAGGTATTCTAAAGGAAGAAAATGGAGAAATTATACCTTGGAGCAAGATCTTGGGCGAAACTCCTTTGGAAAACCCTCTCTTCTCCTTCTCCCTCTTTATTCCTATTTTTCCCTTCAATTTGATTCAAATGAATGAAAAATGGGTGTTGGTTGCTTAAATACACGAGTTTGGGCCCACACACAAAAACTACCAATTTCTGTTTATCCCAGCATGGAGCGCGCTCCTTGGCCCATAGAGCGCGCTCCACCAGTTCCTGAGAAACTTTTTCTCTTGGCCTGGTTCATGGAGCGTGCTCCATCCCCCATGGAGAGCGCTCCTCCTCTCTGCCCAGATTTTCAACTATTTTTTGGGCAGGGGAGCGCATTTCTCACCTTATGGAGCAAACTCTTCTGCTCCAATTTATCATTTTTGACCCTTTTCGACATCAAACGAGGCTCCGATCATTCTGGGACTTTTCATACGCATTAGACAACTTAAAAGCATGCGGGAACACTCGCATTACAGTATCAATGCTCAATAACATAATTCAATATTAAATAAATTAATACATATAAAAGTTTGAAGCACATGATCCATTTAATATAAGTCAACTTTTTTCAATGTGAGCATATGATAATTAATTTTCAACAAGTTCACAAGATTACATAGCCTAATCAATGAATGGAATATAGATCATTCAAAGTATGTTCAAAATGATTAATTTTAAGACATAGCCAATAAGATATGATAATCATTTTAATTAAGCCTAAGATATTATCAAAATCATAGAAATCATACACTTAAGCATAGTATGACATGAAAAATCATCCAACTCAATCATCACTCAAACAAATATAAAACTCATCAATAGTGTGATATGTGCAATATGAGTGATATGATAAGTACCATGCTTGAATGAATATTAAATGCTTCAACAAAGACATATATCTTAATATACAATTAATTTATGCTTAAAAGGATATGTTTAAGCCATTTGTGAAATAACACAATAGAAATATTTGAATTTAAATAGAAGTGTTACCCACAAGTAAAGACCGATCATGAATAACTTCAAGGAACCTCGAAACTTGCATTTTGCTCATCAACTGTGTTGCTCGAGTCCTTGCTGCACCCAAGGAGTTTCCAGATCCACATCTTCCATCTATGAACGTTTGGAAACCTTCGAATGTGTATTTGTACGTTAGGATCTTCGTCTTCATCAATTGAGGTGTAAATGAGTGAACCACTAGATATGGCACTTAATGATTGATCTTCCTCAACTTGTTCCTCTTCATCATGCTGAACATTTACCAAAGATGATGTTTCACTTTCATCCATTCTATCTCCGTCATCTTGGTTATCATCACTTGGCAGATTGGCAAGTATTTCTCTTCTTTCAGATGAATCATCACTCTCTTCAGAGGAGGTTTTGAGTCCGCTTAACACATTAAAAATTCTCTCAAAGCTATTGTTAAACGGATCATCGAACATTTTAGTAAAGTTGACTTTGTATTTCCATTTGTCCGAAAAACCCTCTAAGAAATACTTAACCAACATCTGATGTGGATAGGTTATTCCATAACTTTGTAAATCACTTGCTAATTCCGTAAACCTATCAAGTCCCTCATCAACTGTTTCTTCATGTAAGAACTTGAAACTTTCAATCGATATTTTTAGCTTCACAATTCTTACTGCGGTTTCAAACTTGGCTTCGACAGATATCAATAGGTTACAAAACTCTTCCAAGGTGAAATCCCATGGATTAAACACTTCTACTATGCTTATAAGTTTTTCATCCCATAATCTCGGAAGTTTGTCAGCAAAGCAGATGACGTTAATCCCACTAGGTATGTCTTGACCCAAACTTTTTAAATCTTCAAGAATTTGTCTCAATCGAGAACACACCTCTTCAATTGTTTCATCATCAGGAAATATGAAGTCTTCAAATCTTTTCTCTGCATCTTTGAGCCTTGATTTTTTATTATTAAGTGCCACACAGTGCACCAAATGAAGCAATTCTCATGCTACTTTTGCGGTCTCACATTCACTAACTTGTTCTAACTCATTGTTCGGGAGACTACAAAATAAAGCATACACCACTTTGAAATTTAGACGATACTCTTCTCTTTATTGGGTTGTCCATAGCCCACTTGGCTTGTTAAGAAGAGTATAGCCATTTTCCACCATTTCCCTAAGATCAACATCTTGTGATCTCATAAATATTTTCATCAGAATCTTCCACTCATGAAAATTTTCTTTTCTAAACAATAGTGGTCTACCGGTGTATTTACTATTGTGTATTATATAGCTAGTTGAGCATTGTTCTGCCATCTTACTCAAAGAAATTGTTAGATAACTTTGACTGCAAAAACCTGTTCTAATACCACTTGTTAGCCCAATATTGTAGTCCAAGAGGGGGTGAATTGGACTTGGCAGATTTTCGCATTACCTTTCGGTTAATATAATTAAACAAATAAAGTGCACAGTAGGTAACAATTAAAATAAACAAACGCAGGAAAGATAATTGGACACAAAGATTTAGAGTGGTTTGGTTCCCCTAGAACCTACGTCCACTACCCAATCACCACAATCAAGATTTTCCAATACACTATTGGCTAGTAACTTACGAGAGTGACTAGAAGCCATTTATACTAACCAACATAAGGGCTTGGTTAGAAACCCACACATGCTAACCTACACAAGGGCTCGATTAGAAAGCCACACACTAACCAACACAAGGGCTTGGTTAGAAAGCCACACTCTAGCCTATATAAGGGTTTGGCTAGAAAACCACACTGTAACCAACTTACGGGCGTGGTTACGAGCAGTACAATATATGGTATAAATTCCAAGTTGACAAACACGTCAACGATACATCAAGATTACAAAAGATATAGAGAAATGTTCTACAACACTCTCAACAATATTAAGCTTACAATCTTGAATGAGTAAAAATCACTATTCAAACCACAATGATTTAAATGATGCGATGTGTTGAAATAGTTTTTCTCAAATGCAGTCGATTGAAATATATATGATATGAAATCGAGAATTGATTATGCACATGTAACAAGATATTGACTTTAAGAATGATATGTTTAAGGCACAAGAATCAATATATAATGATGATCAAAACTTGATGATTCTAAAAGCGTAAATGATTAAGTTCAAGAATCAAACAAACCAAGTGTTGATCTATGAAATCGATTCAATATAGTATAACTTTAACTCATGAATCGGTACCACAAGATATTTATGAAACCACTAAACAAGATACAATAATATGAAGATCAAAATAGGGTTTCACAAACAATACTCAAAACGAAATTAGTTTTCAAGATGTTAACATAAGAACAAAACTTATTTGCTCAAACAAAATCACAAGAATCAAGTTAGAGAAATTTTACCCCACTTGGGTAAGGTTGAAGCTTAATAATTCTTCAAGTGTGATGTTGGATGAGAGATACCAGGTTCAAGAATGATCAAGACTCAACAAGATGTATAAATAACACTTAAAAACGTCTTCAACACTTGCTCAATGAAAACATACAAGTTTCACAAAGGTTTGAAAGATTTGGAAAACTTTTCAGAAGTATGAATCAATAGATCAAATATAGGTGCACTTTTGCTGTAAAAGAGGTTTAAAATCGCTTAAGAACTTTTTTTGGACTTGTAGAAATGCTAAGATGAAAAATGCACAAGTTCTTTTGTTTTTGCAAAAGTTGCTCTTCAAATGAGCAAAGTGTGATATTTATAGAAAAATACCACACCGAGGCACAAGAACGCGTTCCTCAAAGAAGAAGCGCATTTTTGCTTTGAAATCTGAAAAATCTCAGGTTTTCCTCCAATCAAGGAGCGTGTTCCTTAATGTGTCCGTTGGACATAGGAGCGAGGTCCTTCATTAAGAACCACTGACTCTATAAACTTTCCTATTTTGCCCTTGACAACAGGTTCACGTTCCTTTTTCCTTGATAAATAAATTTTGAGTCTCGAAAAAAATACTCAGGAGTGCGTTCCCTAGGAGAGGAACGCATTCCTTCACGGTGAAGTGAAAGAAACCCGATTTTTTTTATTATAATGAGTTTAGGACATTGTCAAATACATAAACTAACTATAAAATATAATTTTTGACAAGATTAAAGTATAATTAACAAGGTTAAATACGTGTAAACCAATCTACTAAGCATATGATTGAGAAATTCAATACAATACATGTAAAACAATGAAACCATGCAAAGTTCGTAAATTTAATGCATGCTAATCTCTGATAAAAATATGCATGATAAACAATTTTAACTATGTGATCGCATAATTATCAAACTAATGTGTGTGCATGCATGATAAATAATATAATAGTGTATATGCATGAGTATGATAAATTATATGCATGATTTTCGAAAAGATGCAAATCATATCGTGGTTGGAACATGTAAATGTTATTCTACAACACTAAGATTCTAAATAAGAAATACAACCATGAAGCTCTTGAATCTTCGTACAATGTTGTTCCTTCCACATACTTTGACAGACTAGTTGGATCTATCTGATATAGCTAGTTAGCACTGAAACAACTACGTCAAAAAGATTAGTGATCGCAAGTATATTTTTTGTAATCATCAAAACAAAATCGGGTGAGAGTAGTTACATCAACAACTTTCACTAAATTAAAGCAAAAGTTCACTAAAGCCCCAGTCTTAGTGCTTCTAGAACCTGGAAAGGAATTGGTGATTTGCATTGATGCGTCATATTCAAGTTTGGGTTGTGTATTGATGCAGAAGGGTAGGGTGATTGCTTATGCATCTAGATAGTTGAAGGTGCATGAGAAAAACTACCCCATACATGATTTGGAGTTAACAACAATAATTTTTGCACTGATGTGGTGTAGGCATTACCTCTATAGGGAAAGGTTCACACTATATTCAGACTATAAAATTCTGAAATATTTGCTTGACCAGAGAGAATTGAATATGAGACAGTGTATATGGTTGGAATTCCTAAAGGATTATGAATTCACATTGGAGTATCATCCTGGAAAATCCAACGTTGTAGCTGATGCATTGAGCAGGAAATGGGTTAGGACTGGTGTGGTAGCTTGTCAGATGGCACATGAGTGACGCCTTTTGGAGAGAGTGACTATGATGAGTGTCCTCTCTATGGCTCTCCACGTGGATATTTGTGCTCAAATGCATATACAATTGACAGATTCTTATTTTCAAAAAATTAAGGATGTGCAGCAGCATGATCCTAATCTTAATATGTATGATTCTTTGGTTGATAGAAGCAGGCAAAGTAGATTGGCAGAAAGGTCCAGATGGTGTTTCGCATTATCAGGGGAGATTATGGGTACCTGTAGATAGAGAATTGAGAACGGAGTTATTACAGAAGGCACACAGATCTCAGTATACCATTCATCTAGGATCTACCAAGATGTATCATGATATGAAAAGAGTTGTTTGGTGGCATGGAATGAAGAAGCGTATAGCTGAGTACGTGCAAAAATGTGGAGTGTGCCAGTGATAACTTGAGTTTTAGTAGTTAGTTTGCAAGTTAATTTGATAGACTTTTAGGTGCATTTGTTTAGTTTTTAGATATTTTTGCATGCATTGCATCCTTAGTTGTTTTAGGTTCATTTAGGCTTTATCTTAGGCTTTTATGGGTTCTTATCATGAAAAAATGACATTTATTACTTGTTAACATCATAGAAATCATATACTTTGGGTGCATTTCATTTTAGTTAATACTTTGATCAATTGCATAGAATTTATACCTTTTGTGCTTTGTTTTGTACGTAAATAAAGAGCCTAAAAGTGGGATGCAATGTGATTCAATGGGTGGCAAGACCATGTCAAAGAAAGGTGCAAAAGATGGACCAAAGAACCAAGAGAAAAGCCAGAAAAAATGGCTAAGTCCACACAAAGAAGCAAGAGAAAAAACAAGGAAAGAAGCTCTCTAAGCACCGTGGTGCTCAAAGCGAAAACTTTGAGATATATTGTGTGTAGTACTGCGACGCTCAGTTGTGAATTTTAACGCCAATTTGATTTTTTTGGCTATTTTTGTTTGCCCTTTTTTGTCTTGTCACCACTTATGTATATAATCTCATTTTAGGGTTGTTTTAGAAATCATCTTTCATTCTAGTAGAATTAGAGAGCAATTATTTAGGGTTTGGGTTAGGAAAAGGAGGCAAGAAAAGAAGACAAGGAAGGAAGAGTTGCAGGTTCAAGCTTGAAGAAGAAGGGGTTTTCTCTACTTTTATTTCAATTAGAACTTGTGTTTTATGATTTATTCTTTTACTCATGTATTTGAATATGAGCTAAACATTTGATCTAGAGGTTTAATTGATCTATGTTGATCTTATGGTTTGATTATTGATTGTATGTTCTTGATTGATTATGTGGGTTTATTTGGAATTTCCAACTCTTAATGCTTACAAATTGCTGGCCACATTTTAGATGACCTTAGATTTGATTCTATCACTTGAAAAAGGGGATATTGAATTGGATTGGGGAAATTGCAACCTAGGGTTATTGTATCTTGTTGGAAAACCTACAAAGCCCTTGGAAATCAATTAAAAATAGGTCCAAAATCTTAATGCATGTTTAATTCATTAGTTTATCACTTTGGAAAGGGAATTAATGTGTTGAGCATAGATAATTGAACTAGCACTTGGAAGAGAGGTTATATTGAATTAGATCTATGATTTATAAATCCATGAATTAATCATTTACATGACATTTTGAAAACAATAATTGAAGACATAGTGATATTAAACCTCTAGAGTTTTTAATCATTGATTTTCTCTATTTTCTATCCAAATTACATCGTTTAGTTTTAATTGTTGCTTAATTTACCTTTAGTACTCAATTCATAAAATATTAATCATCTAGATAAAATCTAGAGTTAGTATAATTTCGGGTATTAAAACATAGTTTTGTCAATCCTTGAGGACGATAATCTGGTATTCACCGGCATATATTATACTTGATATTCGTACACTTGTGAATTGAAATATATCGCATCAAGTTTTTGTCGTCGTTGCCAGGGATTGACTTAATTCTATCATTTTAGTACCAATACCAAGTAACTCTAGTCTTAATCTAGAATTTTTACCTTTTCTTTGCTATTTTCTGATTTTTATTCTCTTTTCTTCTTAGATTGTGATTGGTTGATGCAAAGGACTCGAATTGTTGAACTTGTGCCTCTTGACCCCGAAATTGAAAGAACTTTTGGGAGGTTGAGAAGAGACCAAAGAGTTGAAGAGCCAGCCATGGCAGAAGGGAATGATCAGTTGCCATTGAGAGATTATTTCAAGCCTGTGGTGAACAACAATTTCTCAGGCATAGCATGACTACCCATCAATGCCAACAATCAAATGTCCTCATTATTTGCACAGATGGCTAGTATGTTGCATCACATGGCAACTTTATCTGAGAAGGTTTCCACTCTACAAGGAAGCCCTTCATCTTCTGTGGTGACCCCGCACCCCGGACCACCAACCCAGCTAGGAATGGCGTGCGGAATGCCAGGGCGGGACGCCCGGCGTAGGCATCTCAAACCAGTCCTCAAGCCTCATGAGGGGGTTGAGACCCTACGAGCCTTATCCCAAACAACGACATAATATAAACAGGTACTAAGCAAAACTACCAACCGTATTAATCATCCAAGACAAGATATGCTCCATAAAAATGAACCATAAATAAAATTGTCATAATCCCTGCAGTCCATCAAGATTGACAAAAAAATTAAGGGTACAAAAAAATCATCATATGTCCACATGGTCTATCTAACAAGTCCCAACTCACCCATACTACAATGTGGTAAGTGTTATAATTACATAGTCCAAAATATTATACATCATAATTTAAAACACAGTTCAATCAAAATGCCTCTCAATTCAAATCGAGGCCTTGGATTCTCTTGTCGGCAAGGCCCTCAAGATATGACTACTCCTTTGCCCTTATTCAGGACAAAAGGACCTGAAAGAGGAAAATGAGGGTGAGCCAACGGTGCCCAGTGAATAGAATTCAAATATGCTATCAATACTCATCAATAAATATCATGTATGCATGTCAATGTGTAGCATGATTAAAAGCTCATAACATATAGATATCAAGCATTTATAATAAGTTCGATGCAAGTAAAAGCCTATCAATTTGGATCCACAAAAATCAGCTCAATCCAACGGTGGACCGAAAAGATAAGCTTCTTTGATAAAGAAGTCTCTAATCTGACAATTTCTCCTGTCCTGCTACAAATACTTGAACTCATATGACTATATAACACAAAATACTTAACCCACCAACATCTTAACCGTTCATAATGCATAAAGCTCAGTTGTGAACCACATTATCAAATATCATATCCATCCAACAGTAGATTTAGGAGATCTATAAGTTTGATCTAAACTGCGCGAAACATTCAAACTTTCCGACCAGCTTTGTTTTGAAGGTTATATCTTTCAAACGAAATATCCAATCAAGATCTCCACCAATAGAATGAATACCCATATGATACGAACTGTCTGACAAAGTTTGAGCTCAATCTGACCATATACCACCAAGATCCAGCTCTTTGATGAAAACGTTGCTGAGACTTCCCTCAAAGCAACTTCCTCTTTTTTTCTCTTCTTCTTTCCTTTTTCTTCTTTCACCTCACTCTCTAGGACTTCCTTGGAAAAGAGAAGTGAGCATGGGACACTTGTCCACTTTCATGCACCAACTTGACATGTGTTGGTCTCATGCACCAACTTGACATGTTTTGGTCTCATGCACCAACTTGACATGTGTTGGAGAAGAGAAATGGGGCATGGGACACTTGTCAATTCTCATGCACCAATTTGACATGTGTTGGTCTCATACTACCCATACCAATCACATGTACTTCAACCAATCTTATGCTTGCATGTATTTTAAATGTCCAATCCATCTAATACACCAAATTTTGTATTCTCATTTATCCTTTTATTCAATCAATCATAACCCATATCAATTCATGGTTTAATGGGCCCATGCATAAATAATAACATATGCATTATACTTTAATTTAACATGACCCATATACAATTTATAATGCACATATTTATATACATTATCAAGCATCAAATATACAAACATTAAACAACCATCAAACAAACACCAAACATATCAAGGCAACACATAGAGTTTGGGCAAAATGCAATTGGGTTATGGGCTAGATGAAATAATTTTCGGGGCGTCACATCTTCCATAGCATTCATTGTAGCAACAAGTTCAGTTCCTCAAGGTTTTGGTGGTCAAGAAGAGCAAGTACAGTTTGTGAACAACAGATTGTACAACTATAGAGCCAACCAAGACAACTATAGAAAGAACCAAGGTGGGACTCAAGTGCCAAATCAGTACCATCCGGGGGTTAGGAATCATAAAAATTTTTCCTATTATAATAGTAATAATGTGTTGCAACCACCGGGGTTCAACTCACAAGTACCAGAGAAGAAGTCTCCACTTAAAGATATTTTAGCCAAGTTCATTGGAGAGACATCCAACAAGTTTGAGAAGACTGAGTCTAGGGTTAACAACAATGAGACTCATATGGGCAACATGTCTGCTTCAATCAAGAGCTTGTAAGTACAAATTGGGCAGATTGCTTCTTTAATCAATGGCCAACAAATAAGCTCCTTCCCAAGCAACACAGAGGTGAACCTAAAGGAGCAATGCAAGGCTATCAAATTCAGAAGTGGAATAGGAGTAGAAAGTGATCCTTTACCAAGCAGTGTAAAGCCTACCACTTCTTCATCATCTAGTCCATCACCATCCTCACATGGCCAAGAAGATGTTCAAGAAGAAGTTGAAGAGGAAAGTCTACAGAAAGGCAAAGGAGTTGCCTATGAGAAAGAAAAAGAGGTGAAGAAAGATGACTATGTACTGGGTCATATCACATTTTCGGACAATCCGCCTATTCTTAAGAACCCCATTCCGTGTCCTCAACATTTTGCAAAGAAAAAGCTTGATGAACGGTTTGCAAAATATTTGGATATTTTTAAGAAGATTCACATCAACATTCCTTTTGCAGATGCTTTCGAGCAAATGCCCAACTATGCCAAGTTCATGAAGGATGTGATGTCTAAGAAGAGGAAGCTGGAGGAGTTTGAAACTGTCAAACTCACTGAGGAACGCAGTGCTATTCTGCAGAAGAAGTTGCCCTAGAAGCTCAAAGATCCAGGGACTTTTACTATTCTTTATGTAATTGGTACTTCTTTTGATAAAGTTTTGTGTGATCTTGGTGCTAGCATTAACTTAATGCCCTTGTTTGTTTTCAAGAAGCTCGGGTTGGGTGAAGTGAAGCCAATCACAATATCATTGCAATTAGCAGATCGGTCTATCACATATCCAAGAGGCATTATTGAAGATGTATTGAAAGTGGACAAGTTTATCTTTCCCGTTGATTTTGTAGTACTTGATATGGAGGAAGATGATGAGATTTCACTCATTATTGGAAAACCTTTCCTTGTTACTGGTCGAGCCTTAATTGATGTGCATAAGGGAGAACTCACTTTGAGAGTTAATGATGAAGAGGTTGTCTTCAATATCTACAAATCCTTACGATTTCTAGCAGAAAAGAGCTTGTCTTATAAAGTGAACATTGTTGAGATATGTATTCAGGAGGTAAGAATGAAGACAACATTAGTAGACCCCTTGGAGAGATTTTTGGTGCATTCACTAGTAGATGGGACAGATGATGGTGTTGAAGAAAAATAAATCACAATGGCTTTGGATTTGCAAACAGTTCAGTCTTCTCAAGCTAAGTTTGAAAATATCTGTAGCACCCGTACCTTTGGATGATGTCATTTTGATCAGTAGAGTATTCGTATGTGTATACGTATTTGATGCTCGATGAGCGTAGGTTCGAGTGTCTTTGCATGATTTTAGGTCATAGAGAGTGCGCATAATGTTTCGGAACCATCGGAGACCCGTTCGACGTCAAAACATGTCAAAAACGGTGTTTTGGATCGGTGGAGCTCACTCCATGGAGGAAGAAGTTTTTGTCACTGATTACATCAATGTCTTGATCTCCTAGATCCATGGCTCGATTGATCTGAAATTCTGTCAGCTTATTCTTCTCTGATATATCTTCATTATGAACAGTGAAGATCTTGATCGGAGTTATCTACTATGAGATATAAGACTCAGAACATTGTTTCTCAGATTTGCAGATTTTCTTGCGTAGTTTTGATCATACAATTGGATCTCGCAATTCCACCGTTGATTGAGTTGAATGTTTACCAAAATATTGGTAACTGACTCATAAGACTTTTGAATGGTTACGATGTTAATTTGATGAGTAGTTTGTAAGAAATGAATTATCTAAGTGCAAGTAATTGCTGCAGGAAAATCTATTTTTGGCGATTTTCATGTGGGCCCATTTTTTTTCTACAAAAGCAACCACACTCTAATTTTTGGCACACTTGCTCATTTTTCACTTTGAAGAGAGGGAAAGGAGCTTGGTGAAGAGGAAAAGAAGGGGAGAGGAGACAGGAGAGAGAAAGGATAGGGTTTGGTGTATTTTTGCCCAAAATCCCTCCAAGGTATATCATTCTCTCTCATTTTCTTCATTCTATCTCTTTCATGTGTGTTTGCAAGCTTAATTTTGACCTAGGGTTTGTATGAATCTTGAAATTTAAGGGAGTGGTAAAAAAACAATGTTGGACTTAGGTCTTGAATTTGAGATATATTAATTTGGAGGATGTTAGGAGTCCATAAATGGTGAAACCCCCAATTTTTAACAAGAAATTGGAGGGGTAACTATGGATAGGATTTTGGACTTGGGGTTTCCTATTCAACTTGCATGTGATTTATGTGGATTACATGGGTAAATGTGGAGGTATGTAACTCCAATTTATTGATCTTGATTAGTGGATAACCCTAGTGTAGTGTAATTTTGGTATAGGCCATGTAATTTGGGGATTTGCTCAAATTGGGGCTTTTGACCTAAACCAAGTCAATTGATTAAATTGACTTGGGAATTGTCTAATTGGACCCAAATTGAATGAAATTATGGGTTGAGAATGGTTGGACATGTGTTAGAATTGAATGACCTAGTTCAATTTGGCTCTATGCCTATTGTAGAGATTTTTTCCCAAATTGGGGGCATATGCTATGTATTGGCTTGAATTGGGGATTTTGACCTAGACTTGGTCAAATAATTAAATTGACATGAAATTAGTCTAATTGACCCTAAGTATGATTGAATGCCTAGTATTATAGTGGTTGGATCATGGGGATCAACCTAATGCATTCATTTGGGTTAAATGTGGGTTAAGGTAGTATTAAATAGTTAAATTGAGCAATATGGAATTGGCTCATATGTTAGACTATTTTAGAATCTTAATTGGCTTTTGATTTGGGTTTAAACATGGTGGTTTAACATACTTTAAGGCTAATTTTCAGTTTTGGTAAACCATGTTGTAGCACCCGTGCCTTTAGGTGACGTCATTTTGACCCATAGTGTACTCGATACGTATTCGTATACGAATGTGTATATGTATTTTGATGCTCGAAGTACGTAAGTTCGAGTGTCTTTGCATGATTTTAGATCATAAAGGGTGCGCATGAAATCTCGGAACCATCGAAGACCCGTTCGACGTCAAAACATTTCAAAAACGATGTTTTGGATCCAGTGGAGCTTTCTCCATGGAGGAAGAAATTTCTGTCACAACTTACATCAATGGTTTGATCTCCTAGATCCGTTGTCTGATTGGGCTAAAATTTTGTCCGCTCATTCTTATATGATAGATCTTCATTATGATCGGTGAAGATCTTGATTGGAGTTACCTACTTTGAGTTATAAGACCCAAAACACTGTTTCCCAGATTCTGGGATTTTCTTACGCAGTTTTGATCAAACAGTTAGATCTCACAATCCCACCGTTGGATTGAGCCTAAAGTTTACCAGAATGTTGATAACTTACTCATTCAATGTTTGAACGGTTACGATGTTAAAATCGTGCGTATTTTGTAAGAAATGGACTATCTAAGTACAGGAAATCTGGGTTTTTGATAGTTTTGGCAACTTTTAGTTGTGGGCCTAAGCTTATCTATTTAAGCAACCAAAACGGGATTTTAGGCTCATTTGCTCATTTCTCAGCCAGGAAAGAGAGAAAGGAGCTGGAGAGGAAAAAAGGAGAGGAAAGTTAGGGTTTGGTGATTTCTTGCTCAAGAACACCTAAGGTTTGTATTTTTCCTCAATTTCTTCCTTGAATCTCTCTATTAGTTGCATGATAGCTTTATTTTGAGCATGAGGGTTTTATTTTGACGCATGCATTGTGATGAACTTTGGATGGGTGGAAGACCAAAGTTGAAGTTGAGTCTTGCATGTCACATATGTGTGATTAGAGAGTGTAAGGAGTACACTAATGGTGAAAGCCCCAATTTCTAGCAAGAAATTGGAAGGTTTAGTTCAAATGACCTATACTTAGTTTATGGCCTTAGACTTTTTCAAAATGTTTGAATGTCAACTATGTTGATCTAGTGGCCATTGTGGATGATTCCATGTTGCAAGAGCAGTAAAATTCATGGTTGAACATGGTGGCCTAGTGTAAAATTGGCAATATGGCATATGTATGAAAATTTCCAGATTTGGGGCTTTTGATACTCTTGATATAAAATCTGGAAAATTATGCAATGTAGGTCTAATTGGACATGATTAGAGTTGTTTGATGATTGAATTCAGTGGGTTCACATAATGGACACCCTAAGGTTGAAAAATTTTGATCTAGGCTAAGTATTTGACATTTTTCATGTACTTTGACAATTTTGCATGTAATTTGGGGATTTTGCCCAAATTGGGAGTTTTCACCCAAAGCAAGTCAATTTATGAAATTGACTTGGGGATTGTTTAATTGGACCCAAATTAAGTAGAATCATGGGTTTAAAATGTTAGAACCTATGTTAAATTGATATGACATAGTTCATTTTGACCTTATGGTTTATATTGGCCTAATTGGGGATTTTGACCAAGACTTAGTCAATTGATGAAATTGACTTGATGTATAGTCTAATTGACCCTAATTATAATTGAATTTCATGTATATTAGTGGTTGGATCATGGGATCACCCTATTACATTCAATTTAGGTCAATCTTAGTTTAATTGAGTCTAAATGATCAAGTTGGGCAATATGGAAATTGGCTCAAGGGGGTAATCAATTTAGAATCTAATTGACTTTAGATTGAGTTTGAACATGGGGTTTTGACACACTTTATGACTGATTTTTAGTTGTGTGAACCATGTTATTTCCAGGTCTTGTGATTGATCTTGAACCCGTTTAGTCAATTGGAGAGTTTTGGCAATTGGATTGGCTAGACTTAGCCAATCAAGTGTGAGTGTTCTTTTACTTTTGGATTATTTATATGTGGCATTTAATTATAGAAATGTTTTAAATGGTTATGTATAATGGTATGCATGTTTTAATATTCCATGAAATACATTTGAGCATAATTCATTGGGATGACAATTTGGGTTGAGGCTCCTAGCGGCGATCCCAGTTGTGTACCTGGCAGAGGGTTTTATGCCTTGTGTATGGGTAGGTTAGTTTAAACTAATCCTACGTGCTGCACAACCCCATAAACCCTATTAGAATACGGGTATTGTGTGTGTGTTCGGGCGCTGTGTGTCGCGCACCAGGCCTTGAAACCCCCATACTCAGGAGGTGTTAGGTTTGCATGAGCATGACTACAAAATGTTATGCATCGTCTTATGTATGACTTGATGCATTATGTTAGCATGTGTGTAATATATTTCGTCATCATGACATTTCAACTGTTTTATGATCTTATCATGTTTTATAAATGCACGTATATGCCACTTGTAAATAACATTCACTGAGCTGGCTATAGCTCACACCTCACCATCTTCTTTCAGGATCTGATAGAAAAGGAAAAGGGAAGGCTTGACTGCGGAGCGTCCATTGTTTTTGTTTCATGTAGGTGTTGTACATTTAGTTTTGTATTTTGATAATTACGTACATGATAACACCTAGTAATTGTATATTTAACACATATTTGGGATGTGTTGGCTTTTGTATCATTTTGAAGACTCTGGAATTTTATGTTTGTAAAACTTTGGAGAAGTAATATTTTATTTCATTATGATCATGATAGTTGGTTGTTAATGATGTACTTTTATTTCTTTTTGGGGATTCGTATATGTATTTTAGGCTGACGGGACGTCGGGTGTACCGACGGAGGGTATACTCGGAGGTTCCCGTGCCAGTCATGACGTCACATATAGTGGGTCGTGACAACTATGGTATCAGAGATAGTGTTTTAGGTTTAAAATCCCTAAAAGAATAAAAGACTTAAATGATATTATGATTGTCTTTATGAGTATGATTATGGGTAGTTATCTTAGGGGTAACTTTTCCTGGATTGTGATCCTGATTGAGCTCTTCCTTATTGTGAATTTCAGATATTTACAAGAGAAGAAAAAACAGGATCAGCCATGGACCCAGAGGAACGCCTTAGGCGTATAGAGGCAGTCTTAGAGGCCACTCAGCAGCAGCAGGCCCAGATTCTCGAGTTGCTAGGCCGTACACAGGGTGTTAGGCCACCACTGCAGAATGATGTGGCAGCGGCTGTAGAGCACAGTAGTGTGGCAACAGTAGTAGGGGATCAGGCAGAGCAGGCAGGACCAGCTAGGGTCCAGCATGTCGTAGCTGGGGAGACTGAGGCTGAGCGGGCAGAGAAGGACCGCTATGAGAGGGTTATGAAAGCCTTCCAGTTTCGGGATCCTGCTGAGTTTCCGGGAGGTCTTGATTTAGAGCTTGCTGAGGGATGGTTGACTCGGATGGAGACCATATTCAGTGATATGAGGGCGCTTGAGCATGATAAGGTCAAGCTTGCCAGGTTTAAGCTGATTGGCAAGGCTAACAAATGGTGGGAACGAGTGGAGCGTCTCGAGGGCGAGGTTCAGACTTGGACTAGATTCAAAGAGTTGTTCTTTGTAGAGTTCTATCGACGGGCCGAGAGGGATCAACGTCGGATCCAGTTTCTACATCTGACCCAGGGCAACATGTCAGTGAGAGAGTACGAACAAGAGTTTAACAGGTTGGCACTCTTCGCTCCAGAGATGGTTTCTACCGATGAGCTGAGGATGCAGAGGATACGGGATGGTTTCAGAGGCCGTATCCGTGAGGGTTTGGCACTAGCTGGCGTGCAGACCTATGCGCAGGCTATTGGGCAGGCCGCAGATTTTGAGGCCGCAGAGGCCAATTCTCGGATGAGGTTACCTGCAGCAATCCAGGCGCCCGCAGCTCCTACAGTTCAGACTCAGCAGGCAGGGTCAGAGGCACAGTATTTTAGTGGCAGGAGAGGCCGACGTAATAAGAGGCCAAGATTCAGCGGCAGTGGATATGAGGCATCTGTAGCCTCCGCTCCAGTATCAGTGGTACCACCAGCTGCAGGCCAGAGTGTTCAGATTTCTGGTCGATTCCAGCAGCAACAACAGAGTTTTGTCAAATCTGGTGGACAGGAGACAGCCGGGGCAGAGTGGCAGGTTGTATCTTCTGCACCTAGAGTACCGTGGCCTATTGTGTGTTATGGTTGCGGGATTCCAGGGCATAAGAGGAACCAATGTCCACAGAGGATGCCTTTTGGTAAGTTTAGACCTACAACTGCACCTACCAGAGAGCAGGCCAGAGCAGTTCCGCAGGCAGATCCTGAGGCTAACAAGCAACTAATAGAAGGTACAATCAGCATTTGCAATTCTTTGATGTATGTCTTGATTGATGCTGGTTCTACTCTGTCATTTATTTCTGGTGGTGTAGTAGATAGATTGAGATTGTCTACTGTTAGGACTAGTAAGCCGTTGATTTTGAGTACGGCGGCCGGTGAGAGAATTTATCCTAATATGGTATGTGTGGGATGCATTGTGAGATTCGAGGACCATGAGATGTCTGTTGACCTTAGAGTCTTAGAGTTCCTAGAGTTTGATGCCATTTTGGGTATGGATTGGCTAGTAGCATATCACGCTCACATTGATTGCTTCGGCAAGAGGGTTATCTTTCAGATACCCGGAGAACCAGTCTTCGTCTTTCGAGGCAGGACTGCATCGAGACCACCTACCCAGGCTAGATTAGCCACTGATGATGAGGTTGCTACGATGGTGGGTTTGGCGCCAGTGGATGATGTGGATCAGAGTATTCAGCTAGCAGACATTCCTGTAGTCTGCGAGTACCCAGAGGTTTTTCCTGATGAGTTACTTGGCTTGCCGCCTAGGCGAGAGGTAGACTTTATCATTGAGCTGATGCCCGACACTAAACCCATTTCCATTCCACCGTATCGTATGGCACCGAAAGAGCTGAATGAACTCAGAGCCCAACTTGATGAGCTGATGGACAAGGGATTTATTTCCCCTAGCATGTCACCTTGGGGAGCACCTGTGTTGTTCGTCAAGAAAAAGGACGGGAGTCTTCGTTTGTGTATAGACTACCGTCAGCTGAATAAGGTGACTGTTAAGAACAAGTATCCACTTCCTCGTATTGATGACTTGTTTGATCAATTAATTGGGGCCAAGTTCTTTTCAAAGATTGACTTGAGGTCTGGGTACCATCAATTAAGGATAAGAGATGATGATGTGCCAAAAACTGCTTTTCGGACGAGGTATGGACATTACGAGTTTCTGTTGATGCCCTTCGGGTTGACTAATGCACCAGCTATGTTCATGGATCTGATGCAGAGAGTGTTCAGGCCGTACCTTGACCAGTTCATTATAGTCTTCATCGATGATATCCTAGTATATTCTAAGACAAGTGAGGATCATGAACGTCATCTCAGAGTTACTTTGCAGACATTGTTGGAGCATAAGCTGTATGCCAAGCTGAGCAAGTGTGATTTCTGGATGACTGAGGTGAAATTCTTGGGTCATGTGGTTAGTGTAGAGGGTATTTTTGTTAATTCTGCTAAGGTTGAGGCAATCATTGATTGGCCAAGACCTACCACAGTGACCGAGATTCGTAGCTTTCTGGGTTTGGCTGGCTATTACAGGAAGTTCGTGAAGGACTTTTCCAAGATATCCGCGTCGATAACTAAGCTGACTCAGAAGAACGTGGCCTTCACGTGGTCAGATGCCTGTGAGAAAGCTTTCAGTGAGTTGAAAAAGAGGTTAACCACAGCTCCAGTGTTGATTCTTCCAGAGCCTGGGAAAGAGTTGGTGATTTATACTGATGCATCACTCTTAGGTCTGGGATGTGTACTGATGCAAGAGGGTCGAGTGGTTGCATATGCATCTAGACAGCTTAAGGTGCATGAGCACAACTACCTTGTGCATGATTTGAGCTGGCCGCTATTGTATTTGCACTGAAGCTATGGAGGCACTACCTTTATGGTGAGAGGTTCACTTTGTTTTCTGATCACAAGAGTTTGAAGTACCTCTTTGATCAGAAGGAGCTGAATATGCGGCAGAGGAGATGACTCGAGTTACTAAAGGATTATGATTTCTCTTTGCAGTATCATCCTGGCAAAGCCAATGTTGTGGCTGATGCTTTGAGCCGTAGGCGAGCAGGGACTCAGGTGGTTGTTTTTCAGATGGCCCAGCAGTGGCATTTACTTGAGAGAGTGACTATGATGAGTATACTCTCAAACGCACCACTTACTGAGATATGTGCTCAGATACACGTGCAGCTTGCGGATGCCCATATTCCGAGGGTTAGATATTTACAGGAACATTGTCCAGATTATGACATGTACCATGGATACGCAGACAGTGTTGACCAGGCCGATTGGCAGATTGGTCCAGATGATGTCTTGCGGTATAGAGGGAGACTATGGATCCCATATGATGCTGAGTTGCGTGCTGAGATACTTCGAGAGGCTCACAGGTCTCAATATACTGTTCATCCAGGGGCTACCAAGATGTACCATGACATGAAGAGATCTGTATGGTGGCACGGGATGAAGAAGAGTATTGCTGAGTATGTGCAGAGATGTGAGGTGTGTCAGCAGGTTAAGGCTGAACACCGGAAGCCTGGAGGTCAGATGCAACCATTGCCCATACCCGAGTGGAAATGGGAACACATCACAATGGATTTCATCATGGGATTGCCGAGGTCTCAGGGCAGATTTGATGCCATTTGGGTTGTGGTCGATAGATTGACCAAGAGTGCGCACTTCTTTCCTATGAGCGCCAGGGACTCTGTGGATAGACTGAGCAGATTATATGTGAGAGAGATCGTGAGATTGCATGGAGTGCCCTTGTCTATCGTGTCGGATCGAGATCCACAATTTACATCGAGGTTTTGGCAGGCCTTGCAGACTCGATTTGGGACCCGCCACCGACTCAGTACAACATTTCATCCTCAGACGGACGGTCAGTCTGAGAGAGTGATTCAGATGCTGGAGGATATGCTCAGGTCTTGCATTTTAGAGTTCGGTGGTGGCTGGGGTGAGCATTTGCCCTTGTGTGAATTTGCTTACAACAACAGTTATCAGGCTAGCATCGGTATGGCACCGTATGAGGCTTTGTATGGAAGACCCTGTAGATCTCCAGCTTGTTGGTACGAGGTGGGTGATACGCAGCTATGGGGCCCTGATGCAGTTGTTGAGCAGACTGAGAAAGTCAAGCTGATTCGGCAGAGGCTGAAGTCAGCTCAGGACAGGCAAGAAAGTTATTACGGTAACCGACATCCGTTAGAGTTTGCTGTGAGAGATCTAGTTTTGCTTAAGGTCTCGCCACTCAAAAGACAGATGAGGTTCGGTGTCAGGGGGAAACTTGCCCCTAGGTTTATTGGGCCATTCCGGATTGTTGAGAGGATTGGACCAGTAGCGTACAGGTTGGCTCTACCTTCTCAGCTCGAGGGTGTTCATGATGTATTCCACGTATCGATGCTGAGGAAATTTAATGAAGATCCATTGAAGGAGTCTTATCCCGATCCAGCTCATGTGCTTGATGTGAGTCATCTGCAAGTTGGGGAGGATACGACTTATGAGGAGTTGCCTATTCAGATTATGGCTCGTAGGGTTCAGAAATTGAGAAATAAGGAAATCCCGCTTGTGCGCGTCAGATGGCAATTCCACGATAATGAAGAGCAAACCTGGGAGCGCGAGGACCTGATGAGAAAGCAATTCCCCGACCTCTTTGCCGACTGAGGTTAGTTCTCTTGCTTTTATTTTTTAGGACAAAAATATTCCTAAGTTGGGGAGAGTTGTAGCACCCGTGCCTTTAGGTGACGTCATTTTGACCCATAGTGTACACTATACGTATTCGTATACGTATGTGTATATATATTTTGATGCTCGAAGTACGTAAGTTCGAGTGTCTTTGCATGATTTTAGATCATAAAGGGTGCGCATGAAATTTCGGAACCATTGGAGACCCGTTCGACGTCAAAATATTTCAAAAACGATGTTTTGGATCCAGTGGAGCTTTCTCCATGGAGGAAGAAATTTCTGTCACAACTTACATCAATGGTTTGATCTCCTAGATCCGTTCTCTGATTGGGCTGAAATTTTGTCAGCTCATTCTTATATGATAGATCTTCATTATGATCGGTGAAGATCTTGATTGGAGTTACCTACTTTGAGTTATAAGACCCAAAACACTATTTCACGGATTCTGGGATTTTCTTACGCAGTTTTGATCAAACAGTTAGATCTCACAATCCCACCGTTGGATTGAGCCTAAAGTTTACCAGAATGTTGATAACTAACGTTTGAACTGTTAAGATGTTAAAATCGTGCGTATTTTGTAGGAAATGGACTATCTAAGTGCAAGTATTGTAACAGGAAATCTGGGTTTTTGATAGTTTTGGCAACTTTTAGTTGTGGGCCTAAGCTTATCTATTTAAGCAACCAGAACGGGATTTTAGGCTCATTTGCTCATTTCTCAGCCAGGAAAGAGAGAAAGGAGCTGGAGAGGAGAAAAGGAGAGGAAAGTTAGGGTTTGGTGATTTCTTGCTCAAGAACACCTAAGGTTTGTATTTTTCCTCAATTTCTTCCTTGAATCTCTCTATTAGTTGCATGATAGCTTTATTTTGAGCATGAGGGTTTTATTTTGATGCATGCATTGTGATGAACTTTGGATGGGTGGAAGACCAAAGTTGAAGTTGAGTCTTGCATGTCACATATGTGTGATTAGAGAGTGTAAGGAGTACACTAATGGTGAAAGCCCCAATTTCTAGCAAGAAATTGGAAGGTTTAGTTCAAATGACCTATACTTAGTTTATGGCCTTAGACTTTTTCAAAATGTTTGAATGTCAACTATGTTGTTCTAGTGGCCATTGTGGATGATTCCATGTTGCAAGAGCAGTAAAATTCATGGTTGAACATGGTGGCCTACTGTAAAATTGGCAATATGGCATATGTATGAAAATTTCCAGATTTGGGGCTTTTGATACTCTTGATATAAAATCTGGAAAATTATGCAATGTAGGTCTAATTGGACATGATTAGAGTTGTTTGATGATTGAATTCAGTGGGTTCACATAATGGACACCCTAAGGTTGAAAAATTTTGATCTAGGCTAAGTATTTGACATTTTTCATGTACTTTGACAATTTTGCATGTAATTTGGGGATTTTGCCCAAATTGGGAGTTTTCACCCAAAGCAAGTCAATTTATGAAATTGACTTGGGGATTGTTTAATTGGACCCAAATTAAGTAGAATCATGGGTTTAAAATGTTAGAACCTATGTTAAATTGATATGACTTAGTTCATTTTGACCTTATGGTTTATATTGGCCTAATTGGGGATTTTGACCAAGACTTAGTCAATTGATGAAATTGACTTGATGTATAGTCTAATTGACCCTAATTATAATTGAATTTCATGTATATTAGTGGTTGGATCATGGGATCACCCTATTACATTCAATTTAGGTCAATCTTAGTTTAATTGAGTCTAAATGATCAAGTTGGGCAATATGGAAATTGGCTCAAGGGGGTAATCAATTTAGAATCTAATTGACTTTAGATTGGGTTTGAACATGGGGTTTTGACACACTTTATGACTGATTTTCAGTTGTGTGAACCATGTTATTTTCAGGTCTTGTGATTGATCTTGAACCCGTTTAGTCAATTGGAGAGTTTTGGCAATTGGATTGGCTAGACTTAGCCAATCAAGTGTGAGTGATCTTTTACTTTTGGATTATTTATATGTGGCATTGTATTATAGAAATGTTTTAAATGCTTATGTATAATGGTATGCATGTTTTAATATTCCATGAAATACATTTGAGCATAATTCATTGGGATGACAATTTGGGTTGAGGCTCCTAGTTGGAATTTCCTCTTTTTGGAAATTCTCGTAAGTCTAGCGGCGATCCCAGTTGTGTACCTGGCATAGGGTTTTATGCCTTGTGTATGGGTAGGTTAGTTTAAACTAATCCTACGTGCTGCACAACCCCATAAACCCTATTAGAATACGGGTATTGTGTGTGTGTTCGGGCACTGTGTGTCGCGCACCAGGCCTTGAAACCCCCATACTCGGGAGGTGTTAGGTTTACATGAGCATGACTACAAAATGTTATGCATCGTCTTATGTATGACTTGATGCATTATGTTAGCATGTGTGTAATATATTTCGTTATCATGACATTTCAACTGTTTTATGATCTTATCATGTTTTATAAATGCACGTATATGCCACTTGTAAAAAACATTCACTGAGCTGGCTGTAGCTCACACCTCACCATCTTCTTTCAATATCTGATAGAAAAGGAAAAGGGAAGGCTTGACTGCGGAGCGTCCCTTGTTTTTGTTTCATGTAGGTGTTGTACATTTAGTTTTGTATTTTGATAATTATGTACATGATAACACCTAGTAATTGTATATTTAACACATAGTTGGGATGTGTTGGGTTTTGTATCATTTTGAAGACTCTGGAATTTTATGTTTGTAAAACTTTGGAGAAGTAATATTTTATTTCATTATGATCATGATAGTTGGTTGTTAATGATGTACTTTTATTTCTTTTTGGGGATTCGTATATGTATTTTAGGCTGACGAGACGTCGGGTGTACCGACGGAGGGTATACTTGGAGGTTCCCGTGCCGGTCATGACGTCACGTATAGTGGGTCGTGACACATGTTATTTCAAGATCTTGTGGTTGATCTATATAACCCAAATAGTCAATTGGAGGTTGTGGTGCTTAGGGTGATTTGTGCATCTGAGTGGTTTCTTTGGTTGGATTGGAATTGGATTGGCTAAGTCTAGCCAATCAAGTTGTGAGTGTCCCTTTACATTTGGATTTCTCTATGTGACATTGTATTACTTAAATTGATTTAAATTGATATTTATAAGTGTTATGCATGTTTTAATGTTTCATGAAATGATTTTTAGCATAGTCTATAGGGTTAGCAACTTGGTTGGGTTTCCTTGTTGAGATTTTCCTTGGGAAGTCTCGTAAGTCTACTGGTGATCGATCCCCAGTTGTGGACCTGGCAGAGGGTTTTATTGCTTGTGTATAGAAAAGATAGCTTAGGCTGGTCCTACGTGCTGCATGACCCTAGAAATCCTACTAGAATACGAGTATTGTTTGGTCGGATCGGGCGCTATGTGTAGCGCACAGGCCTTTGATCACCCTTTCTTTGGAGGTGTTAGGATTGCATTGACATGTTTAGAAATGATATGCATTTTCTTTGTTATGACATGATGCATTATATTGGAATGTATGTAATCTTGTTTAATCACCTTATTATTTCAAATGTTTTTTATGATTTTGCCATGTTTTATATAAATACACGTATATTGCCACTTGTAGAAGACATTCACTGAGCTTGTTGCAGCTCACACCTCACCCTTTTCTTTCAGGATCGGATAAGGAAAGAAAAAGGGAAGGCTTGGCTGCGGACCACCCCTTGGTTTTTGTTGATGTAGGTGTTGTACATTCTTTTGTATTTTGATATTATGTACATGATAATGCCTAGTATATGTATAATTAACACATAGATGGGATGTGGATGGTTTGTATTATTTTGTGGACTTGGAATTTTATATTTGGTATTTTGGATGATTATGTTAGATGGATGCCTTATAGGATTGTGTTTTATTGGGACTCGTGTTATATTAGGATGACGGATCGCCTGGTGTACCGATAGAAGGTATATCCGGGGGTTCTGTGCCGGTCATGACATCACGTATAATGGGTCATGACGTCACGTATAGTGGGTCATGACATTATCAGTGTTGAATCTTCATCTTTTATTGACTCAAAAGCCCCCAAGCCAGAGTTGAAGTCTCTTCCACATCATCTCATATATGCATTTCTGGGCAAGGATGATACATTTCCAGTGATCATTTCATCCACCTTGTCTTATATTCAAGAGGAAAAGTTGTTGAGGATCCTAAGGGAGCACAAATAAGCTATTGGGTGGACAATTGCAGACATAAAGGCGATCAGTCCATCTATTTGCATGCACAAGATACTCATGGAGGATTCATACAAGCCCACAGTGGAACATCAGAGGAGGTTGAATCTTGCAATGAAAGAAGTGGTCAAGGCTGAGATTCTAAAATGGCTCAAGGCAGGCATCATTTATTCCATATCTGATGCATCATGGGTAAGCCTTATATACGTTGTACCTAAGAGAGGAGGTATCACGGTGATCAAGAATGAAATAGATGAAATGATCTCCTCATGTACTATTATTGGTTGGAGGGTGTGCATCTATTACAAAAAGTTAAGTAAGGCCACCAGAAAATATCGTTTTCCATTGTCCTTCATTGATCAGATACTGGACCGTTTGGCAGGGTTTGAGTACTATTGTTTCCTTGATGGATATTCTAGGTATAATCAGATTGCTATTGCTCCAGAGGACCAGGAAAAGACTACATTCACATGCCCTTCTGGCACTTTGCCTTTAAGAGAATGCCCTTTGGGTTATGCAATGTTTTAGCCACTTTTCAAATATGCATGATGGCCATATTTGCTGACTTGATTGAGGAAGTGATGGAGGTATTCATGGATGATTTCTATATTTTTGGGTCTTCTTTTGATCTTTGTTTGAAGAATCTTTCACTTGTGTTACAGAGATGTGAGGAGAAGAACCTTGTGCTGAATTGGGAGAAGTGTTATTTTATGGTACAAGAAAGAATTATTTTGGGACATAGAGTTTCTTCGAAAAGGTTGGAAGTAGACAAAGTTAAGATTGTGGCAATTGAGAAACTTATGCATCCAACCAATGTCAAGGGTATAAGAAGCTTTCTTGGACATGCTGGATTTTACAGACGATTTATCAAGGATTTCTCCACGATTACTAAGCCTTTTTGTAATCTCTTGGAGAATAATGTGCCATTTATCTTTGATGAAGCATGTATACGAGCATTTGATCACTTGAAGAAAGCACTTATTTCAGCTCCCATTATGATAGTGCCCAATTGGACAGAGCCATTCGAGTTAATGTGTGATGTTAGTAATTATTCAGTTGGAGCTGTGTTGGATCAGAGGAGAGATAAGATCTTCAAAGCCATATACTATGCCAGTAAAACTTTGGATGGGGCCCAAAGAAATTACACGACCATAAAAAAATAATTATTTGTAATGGTGTTTTCTTGTGAAAAGTTCAGGCCTTATCTTGTTGGTTCAAAGGTCATTGTGTACACAGATCATGCAGCCATTCGTTATCTTTTTGCTAAGGAGGATGCCAAGCCCAGGTTGATTAGATGGATTCTCCTCCTTCAAGAGTTTGATCTCGATATCAAGGATAAGAAAGGAAGTGAGAATGGGGTAGTTGATCACCTATCTAGGCTACAAACACAAGCAAAAGATGATGCGGGGCTTATTCAAGAAGCATTTCCCGATGAACAATTGAATGCCTTGAGTAAGAAACTTCCTTAGTATGCAGATTTGGTCAATTTTGTGGCTAGTGGCATCTTACAGCCAGACATCTCCTCAGCTTAGAAGAAAAAGTTTTTCCATGATGCTAGATTTTATATGTGGGACGAGCCAATCTTATACAAGAGGTACAATGATCAAGTAATCTGAAGATGTGTGCCAAAAAGTGAAGTTCAAGCCATCCTCAGAGATTGTCACTATTCCTTGTATGGTGGTCATTTTGGTTACCAAAGAATTGCGTACAAAGTCTTGCAAAGTGGATTTTATTGGCCAACCTTGTTCAAGGACAGTTATGTGTTTGTGAAGTCATGTGATAGATGCCAAAGACAAGGGAGTATTTCCAAATGGGATGAGATTCTCATAAAGACTTTTGTTGAGGTTGAATTATTTGATGTGTGGGGAATTGATTTCATGGGGACCATTCCCATCCTCCAATGGCAAGCTATATATTTTGTTGGTGGTTGATTATGTGTCAAAGTGGGTTGAAGCCTTTGCTACTGCCACAAATGATGCCCGGGTTGTATTGAAATTCCTTCAGAAGAATATGTTTACAAGATTTGTTACTCCAAGAGCTATCATAAGTGATGAAAGCTCTCACTTTTGCAACAAGTTTTTCAAGGCTTTACTTTCCATGTATGGAGTGAAGCATAAAGTCACTTTGGCCTATCATCAACAGTCTAATGGGAATGTCGAGGTCTCTAACCGGGAAGTGAAAAGAATTTTGGAGAAGACTGTGAGCACTAATAGGAAAGATTGTGCATTGAAGCTTGATGATGTTTTATGGGCATACCGCACTGCCTACAAAACACCTATTGGATTGTTTTCGTATAGACTTGTCTTTGGCAAGTCTTGTCATTTACCATGTGAGTTGGAGCATTGAGCTTATTGGGTGATAAGGAAATTGAATTTTGAAATGAAGGCTTGTGGAGAGCAAAGGCTGCTTCAAGTCAATGAAATGGATGAGTTTAGACAAGATGCCTTTGAGAATGCTAAGATCTATAAAGAGAGAACCAAGGGATGGCATGGCAAACATATCTTGAAGAAAGAGTTTCTTCCGAGGCAACAAGTCCTCTTCTACAATTCAAGACTAAGGCTCTTTCCAGGAAAGTTGAAGTCTAGGTGGTCCGAGCCATTTCTTCTCACAAAAGTTTTCCCCTGTGGAGCGGTAGAGTTACAAAGCAATAACGTGGACGTTTGTATCAAGTGAAAGGGAAAGGGTGAAGCACAACTATGGAGCATTTGATCCAAACAAGGAGAAATTACCCCTTCATCAACCATCCTGAGCAAGAAAAGAGAAAGTCTAGCTAAAAATTATACAAAAGAGCTTCTTGGGAGGCAACCCAACCGAAAGAAAGAAGCTTTTTGTGTTTTGTTTTCGTTTTAGTCATTGTAGTATAGGAATTGAGTTTTTTTCTCCACTAATGACATCTCTTTTTGTCTCTTTCTGGGTTTCAATTCAAGTTTGGGGGTCCTCAGTGTTACTGAGAAAAAAAGAAGAATTTTGGAGCCTTCTACCCTCGTGGGTTAAGGGAGTATCGTTACCCTTTTCTTTATGTGCACGTTTTTGTATTGAGGTCAATGCCAACTTTAAGTTTGGGGGAGAGTTTGAATTCTTGGTGTCTTTAGCGTAAATTTTGAAAATTTTTGTGAAATTTTTTGTTTTTCATGCATTTTCATCAATGAATAATTCCATATTCCATTATGAGTTTTGATTTGATTTGATCTTGTATGGATGATTTAGGATAGGATTTGAACTCATTTTTTAGTATAACCCTTGGAAAACTAGATTGTACTCTTTAGTTTGTGTGCTTGATCTACTTTGCAGTGTTTATTGGACATTCTCGTTGACTTTTGAGCATTAAATTAAGATCATGAATTCCACTTGTTTGCTTAAGTCATGATTATGCAAGTTAAGTACCTTTAGATCTCATTTTTAAACTGAACTCTAGAACTTGTTTGATCACTTCTTGAGTTGATATCCTAGGAATCACACTATGAGAGACATGATTTAGGCCATTTTTGGATAGATTGAACCATAAAGCCTACCTAGCTATTATATTACCCCTAGTCATCCTATTTTGAGCCATTTACTCTTTTTATTGTCACCAAAATTGATTAGCCAAGGCCTTTGATTGAATTTTCCTTGTTTTTACCAAAGCACTCTTAACTCTTTGAAACATATGAGTTGCGTTTCTTTTGGGTATTTTTGCATTGGAAAGTATGTGAATATGGGCTATGGAATGAAAATGTATGAGAAAGTGATGAGAAAAAGTTCAAAATGTGTGTTTCATGCGAAAAAGAAAAAGAAAAAGATGAAGAATAAAAAGAAAAGAAAGAAAAGAAAATTCATGTTTCTTCATCTATGTAAGGAAGTGACATAAGTTTGGGGATGTGGGTAATGTGAATGAAAAATGTGAAAAATCTTGGTTGGGTAATGTTTGGTTTTGGTTTATGTGTAAGGTATGGGATGTGTGCAAAAATTGTTGATGTAACAAAGATGTTTTGGGTGTATTAAGCTTCATTTTATCCACTTTGATATACCCTTAGCCCTAGCCTTACATAACAAGCTATATAAAGACCTATTGATCTTGATTGGTGTGAAACCTACATTAGTGGAGAGAAGGGTGAAAAACAAACATATGAAGTTTCATGTTTTGTTTTATGAGATCATATTTCTATCTTGTTTGCATTGATCTATATGATTTATGAGTGGTCATGTGAATGATTTTTTATGCTTGGTTGTCAATGAGAACTGAAAAGAAGACATGGTCTTGTAGGTTGAAATTCTAGACAACAAGTTTAAACTTTCGAAGCTTTCCTTGTGTTATGCCTATAAAATTTGTGCTGTCTTTCAGATCAATTGAATCCATTTTCAAAAATCAAACCCTTGTTCATCTTGGAATATGTGAAGAGTTTGTTTGATCAACTTTCATTTTTCTCTTTACTTGGGACGATCAAAGTCTAAGTTTGGGGAAATTTGATAAGTTGAGTTTTAGTAGTTAGTTTGCACGTTAATTTGATAGACTTTTAGGTGCATTTTCTTAGTTTTTAGATATTTTTTGCAAGAATTGCATAGTTAGTTGTTTTAGGTTCATTTAGGCTTTATCTTAGGCTTTTATAGGTTCTTATCATGAATATATGACATTTTATTACTTGTTAATATCATAGAAATCATATACTTTGGGTGCATTTCATTTTAGTTAATACTTTGATCAATTGCAGAGAATATATACCTTTTTGTGCTTTGTTTTGTAGGTAAATAAAGAGCCTAAAAGTGGGATGCAATGTGATTCAAAGGGTGGCAAGACCATGTCAAAGAAAGGTGCAAAAGATGGACCAAAGAACCAAGAGAAAAGCCAGAAAAAATGGCTAAGTCCACACAAAGAAGCAAGAGAAAAACCAAGGAAAGAAGCTCTCTGAGCGCCGTGACGCTAAAAGCGAAAACCTTGCGATAAATTGTGTGTAGTACTACGACGCTCAGTTGCGAATTTTAATGCCAATTTGGTTCTTTTGGCTATTTTTGTTTGCCCTTTTTTGTCTTTTCCCCACTTATGTATATAATCTCATTTTAGGGTTGTTTTACAAATCATCTTTCATTATAGTAGAATTAGAGAGCAATTAAATAGGGTTAGGGTTAGGAAAAGGAGGCAAGAAAAGAAGACAAGGAAGGAAGAGTTGCAGGTCCAAGCTTGAAGAAGAACGGGGTTTTCTCTACTTTTATTTCAATTAGAACTTGTGTTTTATGATTTCTTCTTTGAATATCTCTCTTGCACTCATGTATTTGAATATGAGCTAAACATTTGATCAAGAGGTTTAATTGATCTATGTTGATCTTATGGTTTGATTATTGATTGTGTGTTCTTGATTGATTATGTGGGTTTATTTGCAATTTCTAACTCTTAATGCTTACAAATTGCTGGCCACATTTTAGATGACCTTAGATTTGATATCTATCACTTGGAAAAGAGGATATTGAATTGGATTGGGGAAATTGCAACCTAGGGTTATTGTATCATGTTGGGAAACCGACAAAGCCCTTGGAAATCAATTAAAAATAGGTCCAAAATCTTATTGCATGTTTGATTCATTAGTTTATCACTTGGAAAAGGAAATTAATGTGTTGAGCATAGATAATTGAACTGTCACTTGGAAGAGGGGTTTATTTGAATTAGATCTATGATTTATAAATCCATGAATTAATCATTTACATGACATTTTGAAAACCATAATTGAAGACATAGTGATATTAATCCTTTAGAGTTTTTAATCATTGATTTTCTCTATTTTCTATCCAAATTACATCGTTTAGTTTTAATTGTTGCTTACTTTACCTTTAGTACTCAATTCATCAAATATTAATCATGTAGATAAAATTTAGAGTTAGTATAATTTCGGGCATTGAAACATAATTTTGTCAATCCTTGAGGACGATAATCCGGTATTCACTGGTATATATTATAACTTGATATTCGTACATTTGTGAATTGAAATATCTTGCTTCAAGTTTTTGGGCACCGTGACGCTCAGGGTTTGGTCGCCCAGAACTTGAACTCCACCACTGGGCGCTGCGGCGCCCATTCTCGACCTTCCTGGTTGAGCTGCTTCTCTTCTTTGTGTTTTTCTTCTTTTGGTCCATCTCTTGCACCTTGTTTTGACATGTTTTTAGCCACTTTTCTTCATCAATTAAACCTTGTTTCAACCCACTTTAGAACTCTTTATTCACCTACAAAACAAAGGAAACTAAGTGTAAACACTATAGAAGTAATCAAAGTATTAAACTGAAATGGAATGACCTCAAAGTATATGATTACTAGAGTATTAACATGTATGAGAATGTGATTTATTCGTGATGGAAACCTCTAAAAACCCAAGATAATATCTAAATGAACCTAAAACAACTAAGTATGATCATTTAATGCAAATATATCTAAAAACTAGCTAAATGCACCTAAAAATCTATCAAATTAAAATGCAAACTAACTACTAAAACTCATGTCAACAGGTAAAAGTTGAACACCAGAGGCCAGGAGGCTAGATGCAACCATTATCCATTCCTGAATGGAAATTGGAGCATATTACTATGGACTTTCTCACAGGGCTACCCAGATCTTAGGGTAGATATGATGCCATTTGGGTGATAGTCGACCGTCTGACCAAATCTACACATTTTATTCCAATGAACACCAGAGACTCGATTGATAGACTAAGCAGATTATATATTCAGGAGATTGTGATATTACACGGGGTACCTATTTCCATTGTGTCGGATAGAGATTCGTGTTTTATATCGAGGTTTTGGCAGGCCATGCAGATCTGATTTGGTACTCATCTCCGTCTAAGTATAACATTTCATCTTTAGACTGATGGCCAGACTGAGAGGGTGATATAGATGCTGGACGATATGCTCAGATCATGTATACTAGAGTTTGGTGGGACTTTAAGTGAATGTTTGTCGTTGTATAAATTCTCTTTTAACAACAGTTATCAGGCTAGTATCGGTATGGCACCGTATGAGGCCTTGTATGGTAAGCCATGTAGATTTCTGACTTGTTGGTATGAGGTTGGAGAATCACAATTATTGGGGCCAAAAGTTGTTGTTGATCACACAGAACAAATTAAGCAAATTAGGCAAAAATTTAAAATCGCCCAAGATCGACAAAAGAGTTATTTTGATAACTAACACAGGCTTTTACAGTTTGTAGTGGGTGAACAGGTATTACTGAAGGTCTCGCCACAAAAAAGGCCAAATGAGGTTTGGAGTGAAAGGAAAACTTGCTTCGCGATTTGTGGAATCGTTTGAAATCGTTGAGAGGATGGTCCATTAGCATATAAACTTGCTCTACCTCCTCAATTGGCTAACGTTCATAATGTGTTCCATGTGTCCATGTTGAAAAAATATCATCTAGATCTCACTCATGTCTTGGACGTAACCCAATTACAAGTTGGGGAGGACACTATGTATCCAAAACAACCAATCTAGATAGTAGCCAGAAGAGTTCAAAAACTCAGGAATAAGGAGATTCCACTAGTTAGAATTAAATGGAAATATAATGATAATGAGGAGTAGACTTGGGAACAAGAAGATCAAATGTGAGAGCAATTTCCAAATTTGCTCGCCACTTAAGGTATATTCTTTGATTTTAAATTTCAAGAAAGAAATTCCTTAAGTTCGGGAGATTGTAATACCTCGTACATTCGAGTCAAACATAATCGTTGACTTATACGTAATGTCAGTCATATTTATATGCATATACGTGTGTATACGGTCTTAGAATAGTGTAATTGTGTGTATTATAGGTTATTAATACCCTAAGACCATTGTTGGACAATAGGAATGACACGTAGAATGAATTTTTCAAGTTGGAAACAACGGGAAGCGTGCTCCTGAGGGAGAAGCGCGCTTCCATGGTGAAAATCCGAGAGTAGTGTTTCTGGAAAACATCAGAGAAGCACGCTCTTGTCAAGAGAGAGGTGCGCTCCTCACGAGTTTTAGTTCAATTTTATCTTCTGGACGAAGGAGCAGTGTTCCCACCTCAGCTATTAAAGCAGCTGAGGGCTTGGAGCTCCATTCAGGGAGGTTTTAATTAATAAAAAATGTGTTTTTGATGGATGATAGTGATTAAGAGCAAATTGAATTGTATAATTACAGAGTTGGAAGTTTAAAATGTGGGCATTTGGTGATTGGTAGAAAGGTCACAAGTGACCTGCTTGTGTTGGAAATGTGCAAGTGACTTAGTGTTAGTGTGAAAATCATTGTGAGTATTTCCCTTGTTTTGGTTTCCTTATATGGCATTGTATATAAAAAATGTGTTGAATGTAAGCACGTTATGTAGTGAATTGTTCATTGTGTTTTATTACAATTCATGAAATGTTTTAGCATTGGAGCATGTGAGACTTGCAAAAGCAAGTCAAACATGAGTTCATTTCGTTGAGAATTAGTCCTGGGTGAGTGTTAAATGTAACCTCATTGCGCAGTGGGTTGTCCTAACTTGGATTATCAATCCTTGAAATGATTTTGTGCTGAGTAATTAGAGGTTGTGGCTACCTTGTAAAGCCCATACAAGGATGAGACCTGCTCTATCACTTGGAAGGTAGGAAATTGTGGAATTTGTTGAAAATCTTGCATGTTTTGTTGAAAATGTTTTATAGAATCTCCAAAATTATGTTGAGAACATTTATGTGTTATTCGAATGTTGCATTTGTATTTTGATAAGAGAATTAGTGATTTAAATTTCACGTTTACATAAATGCATATAAATGCCATGACACGAAATATTCACTGAGCATGTTGTAGCTCACCCACTCCCCTCCAATATTTCAGGTAAAGACTTGAAAGGGAAGGGAAAGGCAAGAGAAGAGTAGGGGCTATTCGGTCTCTTCTTTTGTCATGTACGTATGGATGGGGGAATTCGTTTATTTTGATAATGTATAATTATTATCACATACGTAAATATTATCACTTAGATGAGTGAAGTGATGATATGGTTATGGTTTGAAGATGGCAAACTGATAATGAGAAACATTGTAGTATGACGTGAATGTTTTGATAATGGTTACATGAATATGGATGAGTTTATATATGTGAATTGAATTGTTGGTTGTATGTGAGATGTCCATTTCATAGGGACATGTCGACGAAATTTTTGAAAATTGTGTATTTTGAAGGCTGACAGTGTATTGTACATTTGTGTGTGGTGTATAGTATCTTGTGCCGGTCAAACGTCACCTTATGGAGAGGCGTTGTGACACCTTCCATTTCTTGTCAGAACTTGGAAAAATAGGAACTATGGTGAGCAAACAACAAGCTCAGTGAATAATCCTACCTATGGTATCATGTATGCAGTACCGATGAGGAGTGCACCATTTCAACTACCCATTTGTCAATTTACACCATTTTTACATCTTTTATCTCATGTAGGGAATGCACCATCAAGATTACTAAAAGATCAATCAAGTGAGTCTCTTCCCTGAGATTTATACCCATAGAAACGCGTTTCATGTCAATTACCTACTTAAGTACGTCCATTAGCATACACCCATCCTCTAAACTCAGTTTCATATTTTCAAACAACATGCATATATATATATATATATATATACTAACATGTTTAGTTCACAGAAGAGTTTATAATATATACCAATGCAATACATAAAAACCAAAGTAAGGATTACTCACAGTACATGACTTTTCCACCTCGCACTAACACGGTTAGCACCCAATTCTAGCTCAAACAGCTATTTAATGATTTAATGACAAGATCAATACTCTTAGCCTGCCAATATATGTCATAATAGATTCAATTTCCTTTTAACTACATTCAAATTGCTAATAAACATTATCAATTCATTTACAATTCTAATCTATTTCACTTAACCATACTTACTTCTATTACTCATTCAAGTACATTCCATTTGATCAAAATCTTGCTTATTCACCACTAATTTTTTCATTAGCAACCAAAAAATATCATACACATTCCATTAATTCAAATTCCAACTCAATTCAGGACTCATAAGTTGTTGAAGACGCTACTATACTATTTCTACGGTCAATCTAGATATTTTTATAAGAAGAAATAATGAAAATAAACTTCTCAGTCATATTCCCACTAGTTCCTTGATTTCATTTTCCTACCGGGAACATAAACCCAATTTATAAAAAATGATAGAACATTCCTAAAATCTTTCTGTTTACATCGACACGTGTAAAATTAGTTCTATTATCATTCTTCCACCCTCAACAAATGTCTTACTAAGGTTTTACATGTCGTGGAGGTTTCCAAAGTCAATTTTATTAACCAAAACCCTATGCCCGATTACTAAAAATATCAAATCATATCCAAAAATCATGATCTTAACATCAAAGTGTCCATAATTGATCTATCTTTCTACAGTCTCAAACCGGAGTTTCATCGGGTTTTCATAGGGTTTCGAAGGATTCCAATATCAAATCCAACTTCTAGCATAGGGGGCCTCCCCCGGGATCGAACTCGAGACCTCCCCTTCAAGGAGTCTGAATTCGCATCCTAGGTAGGCCGATAGGACAATATTATGTGGTACTATGGCTAGGCGTTTGCCCCGAGGGGGTGCGCCCACACCTGGGTAGGGGGCACGCTGTGCAACCCAGGGTGTGACATGCTGCACGACCCCAAAAACCCTATTAGAATACGAGTATTGTGTGTGTGTTCGGGCGTTGTGTGTCGCGCACCAGGCCTTGAAACCCCCGTACTCATGAGGTGTTAGGATTTCATGTGCATGACTACAAATGATATGCATTGCTTATTTATGACATGATGCATTTATGTTAGTATGTATGTAATCTATTTCATCATCATGATCTTGCCATGTTTTTATAAATGCACGTATATGCCACTTGTAAATGACATTCACTGAGCTTGTTGTAGCTCACACCTCACCCTTTTCATTCAGGATTTGATAGAAAGGGTAAAGGGAAGGCTTGACTGCGGAGAGTCCCTTGATTTTTATTGATGTAGGTGGTATACATTTATTATTGTATTTGATATTGTGTACATGATAACACCTAGTATTTGTATTAACACATAGATGGGATGTGTTGGGTTGTATTATTTTGTGAACTTATGGAATTTTAGTTTTGGTAAATTTCGAGATGTAATATGTTTATTAAATCCTTGATCATGTTTAGATGGATGTTAATTAGGTTTGTGTTTTATTGGGATTTTTAATTTATATTAGGCTGACGGGGCGCCGAGTGTACCGATGGAGGGTATACGGGTTTCGTGCCGGTCATGACGTCATGTATTGTGGGTCGTGACATTCCAGGTCGTATCACTTTTTCGGACAATCCACCTATTGTTAAACCTCCATTGCCCTTTCCCCAACGTTTTGCAAAGAAGAAGCTAGATGATCAGTTTGTAAAATTCTTAGACATTTTCAAGAAAATTCACATCAACATTCCCTTTGCAGATGCACTGGAGCAGATGCCTAATTATGCAAGATTCATGAAGGATGTGATGATGAAAAAGTGCAAGTTAGAAGAATTTGAGACTGTCAAGCTCACAGAGGAATGCAATGCCATCATACAGAAGAAGCTGCCCCAGAAACTCAAGGATCCAGGGAGTTTTACTACCTCTTGTGTCATTGGTTCTTCTTCTTTTGATAATGTGTTATGTGATTTAGGCGCTAGCATTAACTTAATGTCTCTGTACATTTTCAGGAAGCTTGGACTTGGTGAGGTGAAGCCCACCACAATCTCATTGCAACTGGCAGACCAATCAATCACCTATCTTTGGGGGATTATAGAAAATGTACTTGTGAAGGTGGACAAATTCATCTTCCCGGTAGATTTTGTAGTGTTGGATATGGAAGAGGAGGGAGATGTTCCTCTTATCCTTGGAAGACGGTTCCTTGCAACCGGGAAGGCTTTGATAAACATGGAGCTTGGTGAACTTACTTTGAGGGTGAACGAAGAAAAGGTGATGTTCAACATTTATAATACACCCAAAGTTCCCGACAAGAAGAATAGTTGCCACCGGATAGATGTGAATGGAAGAAGTGAAGAGTGTTCAATACTCAATCATTGCTGAAATCAGTGTTGGTCTGAGGTTCAATATTTGTTTCATAAGTATTTCTTTGATTCTTGGTAAAAGGATCAAGTACTCAAACTTATATTTGATTTGTAGAAGTGACTGTGCTTGTCACTGTGACTGAGCAAGTGTTGCTCAAGTGTAACGACTATTCTCACGCCCGTTAAGTTGAGAAAGGTGTAACAGTTTGATCCTCACCCGTAAAAGGATTCGATAAGGATGTAGGCAAGGGCCAACCCACTATAAATTGACAGTGTACTTGGTTTATTCATCTTCCATTTATAGTTTCTTGTTGTTCATTATTTTATTTGTAAATCATTTATTTTAAAAGGTATAACCTGGTAAATCGTCCAAATCACCCCCTCTTAGACATATCTGGGCTAACACACGTTTCCCAAGACCTGAGGAATGCATTCCTTCCTGAAGGAATGCACTCCAGCAAAAAAAACACCACATTTTTGTGTAAGGCATGAAGGAACACACTCTAACAACGAAAAACGCATTCCATGCAAGGGCAAAAGTGTCCAAACCTCTCAGATCTTGTGGAACGTGTTCCAGGAATAAGGAATGCATTCTAGCAGGCTTTTCCAAAACCTGTGTTTTTCTCTCGGGTCTTGTGGAATGTGTTCTAGCATAGTGGAACACATTCCTCAAAGAGAAGAAATTTTTTTTCTGTCTTGTGGAACACACTCCATGCTTGGGACGTACTCCACCTGGGTAGTTTTCAAAAATGTAATTTTTCATGTTTTAAATCCGAGCATTTGATTAAGGCCGTTGATTTTGATTAAAATTAGTTTAATACACTTAATCTTGGCCATCCATGATAGGTTTAAGGTTTTTAAACATATTTACTATATAATCTATTATGAAACCTTACTTTAACAACAATAACTTTTATTATTCTCTCCAAAAAATATTCTCTGCAACTGTGCTGAAAAAGAGGCAGCCGCCATTGGAGAACATGTGCACTTTATGATCTTCTATTGAGTTTTTGAACACATATCTTTTACAAAAGTTGTTCACGATGACGAGTTTTATTACATAGCTTGTTTTTGGATCGAAATGAAGTAAACTCTTTTCAGTTTTGATTTCTTGTCGTGCTTATACTCGTATCTTGTGGCTGGGAAATCTTGAAGAGATTATTACCCGGTTGTAAGTTTTTCTCTTTTGATGTTTGTTCCCTGCTGAGCAAATTTCTTTTTGAATATTGAATGTATTATTGAAATCTAGCTTGTTAGCTAGTGGGAAGATTCCTTAACCGGGAATTGGAATTTGTAATCGATTGGATCCTCACCCGTGAAGTAGGATCAGTTTAGTGATGTGTTAGGAAATCTTTATCTAGGAGATCAATTAGTGGAGGTAGGCCTATTGTAAAGCCGAACCACTCTCAATCCTATGTGCCTTATTGTTTATTGCTGCATTTACTTTCCTACGATATATTTAGCTTTGTTTTGCATTATTTGAGAAGGGTCCTGAAAAATCCTCTAACACCCAATTCACCCTTCTTGGGTGTCTATCAAGTGGTATCAGAGCAGGTTTTTCACTCAAAAGTTTCTAACAATTCTTTTGAGATTATGACAAGAAATAATGGTGCTAGAATTGCTTTGAAGGAAGGCAGTCCACCCATCGACCACCTCTATTTGTGGGAAACAACTATCTTTACTGGAAAACACGTACGCGTTTCTATATAAGAGCGCACGGCGTGGAAATGTGGGAGATTGTGGTAAATGGTTACCAACCTCCTACTAAAGTTGAAGATAGTGAAATAGTTGTTAAGGTGAGACAAGAATGGTTACCTCATGAGAAAAAGAGAGAGCAATTGAATGACCAAGCCATAAATATACTCTTTTCAGTCTATCCCTAAATGAGTTTAACTGAGTAAGTGTGAGTTCCATAGCCAAAGAGATATGGGATAAGTTAGAAGTCACCCATGAAAGTACTGATGAGTTGAGTTTTATACATAGTATTTTGTAGGAATTTTATTAGGTTTGTAGATATATTTTACTAATTTCTAGGTGTTTTGGCTTCATTTGCATATTTAGTGTTTTAGGTGCATCTTAGTGTTTTTGTGTGTTTTAGAGGTTAATTTTAGTTGTTTTCATGAATAGAATACTTTAGGTTTGTTTAGGAAAATATATATGATTTTTAGGGATTTTTCCTAAAGTTATTAGTAGCATTCGCAAAATATCATGTTCATTTTATATCATAGTTTCATCTTAATTGTTAATATTTTGTTAGTTTGTTGATTTACTTACTTATGGCTGTTTTGTTTTGTAGGTAATAAAAGCTTGAAAGTGTGGTGAATCAAGGCCCAAATGATGGTGAAAAGTGACCAAGATCATGTGCGAAAAGTGTACAAGAAAGTGCGAAAGAATGGAGAAAAGCAGGAAGAAGAATGGCTAAGGTAGAGCCCAGAACACTGAAAATCAGTATAAAAATTTGCATAGTAGCGCTACCCCCTCGAGTGCTGCAGCGCTGCCGCGAAAATTCGATTTTTTTGGCTTTGTGTTTGGGCAATTTTTGCAATTCAAGTCTAAAGCGAAATATGACATTATATATCAAAAGAAAGGGTTTTTTTAAGAGGGATCCATTGGATGGTGAAACAAAGATTGGCTTCAGAAGCGAGGCGGATCAAAGATTTACAGTATTTCTAGCACATTTTGTAGAAGAATTCAATGTTTTCTATCTTATTTTGTATTTTCTTCTCCAACACTAAGAACTAAATTCTAATTCTAGAGAGGAGATGGATCCTAACTTGAATATTATGTTTAATTTTAGATTTAGTTTATTATCAATGAATTTTTTATAGTTTATGCATGATTTCATATACTTAATGCTTCAGTTTCTTGATCACAAATCGAATGAAGTTAGACTTGGAAGGCGGCACTCGAGAGAGGGTTTTCTAGGTTGGAAAAGGGGGATGATGACATGAAATTGTTATAGAATTGAGAGGGTTTCAAAGTTTCATGAAGTTGTAAGAAAATCACGGAGTTTAATGGGTTGTTTAGAATTTAGGTTTTATCGAAAGATCGAACCTTGTTTTTGACAATACGTTCTAATTCGGCACTCGAGAGAGGGAATTAGAGACGCAAGGGTTTTGACTTATAGATTAAAAAATTGATTTAATAATAATCATGTTTAAATTACATAACTGATGGTTAGGTGAAATTGATTCTCTAGACATTTCTCATATATTAATTTTTCTCGTAATTCGTTCATCTTAATTAGTTTTATTTGATTTTTAATTATTTGAAACTCTAAAAATTGATCACTAGATAAAGTTAGAGATTAGTGAAAACGATATTTGGTGAGGTGTGCAATCTCAGAGGACGACAACCTGATCTTCATCGATTATTACTACTCTCCGTCACCATACACTTGCGGTTTTCAGTGAACAGGTACCAAGCAAGTAAAACAAATGAAATTGCGTATGCTTGAAGAAACATATGAAACCTTTAAGGTAAAAAAAGGGTGAAGAAATAGATGAAGCTATAAATAGATTCACCAAACTTATCAATGAGATAAAAAATCTCAGCGAAAGCTACCCTCAAACCAAAACAGTAGGTAAGTTTCTAAGAGGGTTGCCTAAATAATGGGATCTAAAAGTGACCACTATAGAAAAGGCAAAGAATCTTGGAGAATACACCTTTGATGAATTGTGTGGGTCCTTGATGGTTCATGAGATGAAGTTGAAAGATAGAGAAAAAGGTGTGCCAAAGGAGGAGAACAAAACAAAGAGAAATTTAGCTCTAAATGCCTCCCAAGAATCTCTAGAAGAATCATCCACTGATGACAATATGGATAATGAAGTGGCTATGCTTTCCAAAAGACTTTGCCAAATCGTGAGAAAAAGAGGGAAAGCCAGGTCTAGCTCAAAATTCCACAAAGATAAGAATTTTGGTGCAAAACCAAATGAACTATAATGTTTTAGATGTAACAAGCCAAGACATGTGAAGAACGAGTGCTTGAACAAGAAGAGGAATACCTTCAACAGTAAAAGAAAAGAAAAAAGGTCCTCAAAACAACATGGGATGATTCTCCAATAAGTAAGATCGAGTTAGAATCTGGTGATGAGAAACGGTATTGTGTTTGATGACAAACACGAAGGTAAAACTTTTTGACCCTGAAAACTTTGATGATTTCGATGATTTAGTTGATCCTAATGATTTTGATTTTGTTAAAAGTCAACTAGACAAGGAAATCAAGAAAAATAAGAAGCTAAAAAAAGCTTTGACTACAGCCTGAGAGGAAATAGAGTCACACCATGAGACCAATGGTGCACTTCAAGTGAACCTAGAGAGCATCAGTGAGGAGAGAGAAACACTCAAAAAGAGTGTGGAAGACTTGACATCCATAGTGACCAAGTTCATAAATGGATAGAAGATGTTTGACATGATGTTGAGTTCACAACGATGTGCATTCAATAGGGTCGGTCTAGGATATAATATAGCGTCTAAACAAAAGGCCTATGATCACCTGCTGAGAAAAAGTCCTATTTTCCATCATTGCAATAGGCAAGGCCCTACTGTTGTGAGATGTCCCATTAAAAATAAGAAAAAGGGAAAATTAGCATGGATTGAAAAATCTGTCTTGAATGGTGCTAACCCAAGAGGACCTAAAGCTGTTTGGGTACCAAAATCAATGGTTTTTCATGTGGTGTTGGGTGGCTCCAAACATGACTCGTGGTATCTTGATAGCAGGTGCTCAAGGCACATGACTGGTTACAGATCCAAATTTTGAGCCTCGCATGCAAAGATGGAGGAGTTGTCACTTTCGGGGACAACAACAAGGGGAAGATTATTGGCGTCGGCAAAGTGGCTAACGATCTCTTGACTATTTTTAATGTTCTTTCTGTTGATGGCCTAAAGCATAACCTTTTGAGCATAAGCCAATTGTGTGACAAGGGGTATGTGTTGGTCCACCTAAGAGGGGGGTGAATTGGGTGCAATGGTAAATTTTAAAAAGGTCTTCCAATAACTTAAGTGATTTACATAAGTTAATTGGAACATGATGCAAATTAGAACACAGACTAAAATGCAAACGTTTGACATACAAATATATAGTGGTTCGGCCAATCCTACGTCCACTACCTAATCTCTCGATTAGATTTAATCAATCTACTAACTGATTTTCTTACGGGTGAGAACCAAATCTTTACAACCGCTCTTTTACAGGTTAAAGACAAAGGATGAACCATTTTCCTTTTACTGGCTAAGGAAAAACAAATAATTTTGCTAACTGGTAATTGGTGTGAGGATCACAAGTGAGCAACTTGTGCTGGAATCATAGAGTTTCAAATTGAGTTAAGAGTATTGTTCAATCACTGTGAGTATTTTTTCACTTCTTGGTTATGTTATATGACATTGTAGCTATGAAATGTTTTTAATGATAAGCATGTTATGAATGATATAATATATGATTTCATTGTTTGAATTCATGAAACAATATTTCGAAAATGAAGCATGTCTAACTCGTAGGAACATATTAGAACATGAGTCATTCCAGGAATGAGTCCCGCATGAGTAATACCTTGAGTATCTCATGGGCTTAGTGGCTGTTTTGGAATTGATAGAAATGAAATTAAGTATGAGAGGACAGTTAGGCTACCATTGTTTGGGCCAAACGAGGGGTGAGTCCCGCTCTATACTTGGAAGGTGGGAGATGGATGAGATTTTCAATAGGAAAGTATATATGTTTTGAAAACTATTGCAGGAACCTTCAAGCTATTTGTGTGCATATATGTATTGTTACTTTTGCACTTGATTCTTTAAATGTGTTTGACTCTGATTTTATCATCATGTTTATTAAATGCATTTGAATGTCATAGAATGGTAAATATTCACTGAGCCTGTTGTAGCTCACCCAATTCCCTCCAATATTTCAGGTAAAGATCACAAAGGCAAAAGAAAGGCAAGAGAAGAGTAGAGGCTCTTCGATCTCTTCTTTTTTGTTATGTATGTATGGAGAAAAGGATTGGAAACCTGTTTACTTTTGTTATGTATAATTATCATGCTATGTAAATATTTTCACATAGAACAATATAGTGAAGTTATGATTATGGCTTGTGGATGGATAATGGGTTGATGATGCAAATTGTTTGATAATGAATACATGAATGTAGATGAGTATGGATGTGGATGAATATATGTGATTTGAAATTTTTGGTTTATCTGAGAAATTGTGAGAAGTCCATTTTATGGGGACATGTTGATGATTTTTTTTTGAAATTGTGTATTTTGGAAGGCTATTAGTGTATTGTACACTTGTATATGGTGTATAGTACGTTGTGCTGGTTGATAAGTCGGTTTAGTATACGTTTTGGAGCATATTTTAGGTGAGTTTGAGTGTTTGGATCATATATTAGGTTAGTTTATCACAATTTGGTTATTTAATAGTTTAAGTCACTTTTGGTATTTTATTTCTTATTTCAGTGTTGAACTTTATAAGTTGATTTAGTTGATCATATAAGTGTTCTACTTATTGATTTTGTAGATGTTTTGATGTGTTGAACATGGATTTGGATAATGAAAACATGATGCATGAAGTTAACTTGAAAAAACATTAAGAATTCAAGGCAAAAAAACCATGAAAATGGCTAAGTCCACAAAATAAGCACCATCACACTTGAGACTGGGCGCCGTGGCGTTGGGGGTATTCCGAAAATTGGAAACTTTCTAATTTTTCGGGATTTTCCTATTTGACTTGGATTCTTCTTGGGCGACTTCCTATTGACTTGTGGCTTTATATAGACCATTCTTTAGGGTTTCTAAGGCATCATAGAGTGGAGAACAACAAGATTACGACTGGAGAGAAATGGAGAAGAAGATCAACCTTGAAGATTATTGAAGATTCTCTACACCATTCTAGTTTGTTTTCTATTGTTCTTATTCATGTTTAAACAAGTGTTTAATGTTTTTATGTCTTTAGTTATGAACTAAACCTCTTTTCTAGAGGGTAGATAGATCCAAACTTGATACTATGTCTTAAATTTTATTACTTAATTATTATTAATGAAGTGCTTAGTTTATTTATATTTTTCTGGGTGTAAAGCTTTTGATCCCTTGATCAAGGATTGAATGATCATAGACTCGACGTAGATTCTCCAAAAGAGAGTACCTTGGGTTAGAACTTGGGTTATAACCTAGGCTATCACAAGATTCAGAAGGAGATCGAGAACCTTTGAAGTCATTAGGTGGAAATCCCAAAACTTAATGAGTTGTTTTCATCTTATGTTTTCATCAAAAGAATAAAGCCAAGGCGACAATAACATGCTCTAATTGGTGCTCCAAAAGAGGGAATTAGAAATGTTAGGATTTTTGACTTATAAATGAGGGAACCGAATTAATAATAAATACATATAAAAAGGCATAGTTGAGCGTGAGGTGACATCGAACCTCTAGACCATTCAACCATTGATTTCGCATTAGTTTTATATTGCATTGTTAGTTTAATATTTCATTGCTTTAGTTTTTGTTTATTTGAACTCTCAAATTTGGTTTTCTAAATAAAGTTAAGGTTAGAGTGTAATAACTTGACACCGTATGCTTGCAGTTTTGCACGTAACAAGTTTTTGGCGCCGTTACCGGGGAAAATTACTAGTTTTCACTAATATCGTGTTCTTTAACTTTGATTTTAATTTAGATTTTTATATTTTGTTTTTATCCTCTGATCTTCTTTCTTAGTTTCAATTTTATTGGATTTCAAGAGTTTATGCAACGAGCAAGAAGTTTTGAAATCTTACCGTTCGATCTTGAAATTGAATGCACTTTTGGAAGACTAAGGCGTGAGGGAATAACAGAAATCGAAGCATTGGCGGACGATCAACATCAGTTGACCTTGAGAGATTACTTCAAGCGGGTCATTAATGAGAATTATTCAAGCATAGTTCGTGTTCCTATCAACGAGTAAAATTTTGAGCTGAAACCGGCATTGATCTCGATGGTTCAACAACATCAGTATGGGGTTGTCTACTGAGGATCCTACTATCCACATCTTTACCTTCTTGGAGATGTGTGATATAGTCAAGATGAATGGTATTACTGAGGACACCATATGATTGAGATTTTTTCCTTTTTCTCTAAGGGACAAAGCACGAGCATGGTTGCAATCTTTGCAACTGGGGAGCATCGCAACTTTGCAAGAGATGGTACAGAAGTTTCTTCAAAAGTTCTTTCCACCCGCCAAAATCGCCCAACTACGAGCTGAAATTGGGCAATTGAAGCAACTAGAGTCAGAATCTTTGTATGAGGCTTGGGAAAGATATAAGGAGATTTTAAGGAAGTGTCCTCAGCATGGATTCCAAGATTGGCTACAAATTCAGCTTTTCTACAATGGTATGACATTTTCTACTCGGACACTAGTTGATGTGGCAGCCGGTGGATCATTGTTGACAAAGACGGCTACTGAGGCATTGAACATGTTGGAGGATATGGCTACCAACACATATGACGTTCCGAGTGCAAGTAAAGAAGGTGGCCGGTCTACATGAAGTTGATCCATTCACATCTCTCTCTACACAGATGTCAAGCAGTACCAACCAACTTGTTGTGCTTACTATTGAAAATGCACAACCATATATTGAAAAGGTGATGGCTTTACATATGAGTTCTTCGGGGAATGAAGCATATGAGGAGGAAGTTCAATATATTAGCAATCGGTGGTACAACTATAAAAGCAATCAAGGAGTTTCGAATCAATACCACCCAAGCATCAGAAATCATGAGAACTTCTCCTATGCTAACACGAGGAATACATTGCAACCTCCACCCAGTTTTTACAATCAAGCTCAAGAAAAGAAGTCATCGTTGGATGATATGTTGGGGTCGTTTATGATGGAAACTAGAGCATTTATCAAGAATTTGGATGTACAAGTAGGGCAACTAGCTTCAAACATGAATGCCCAACAGAGGGGGTCACTACCTAGCAACACTGAGGTAAACCCGAAAGAGAAATGCCAAGCTATTACCTAGAGAAGTGGAAAGGAAGTAAAGGGGGCTGATCCTGGCCTAACCACACCACCACCACCCAATGAAGAGCATGAAGAGACAAGCACTGAGACCGAGCCAAATAAAGAAAAGGAAGTTGAGTCATCAAAGGAGGAGAGGCCACACGCAAGGCCATACCGGCCTGGTTCTATTACTTTCACAGATAACTCTCCTAAACTATCAACTCCTATTCCATTTCCTCAAAGATTTCAAAAGAATAAGCTTAACGAGCAATTCACCAAGTTTTTAGAAATTTTCAAAAGATTCACGTTAACATCCCTTTCGTAGATGTATTGGAGCAAATGCCAAACTACGTCAAGTTCATGAAAGATGTGATGACAAAAAAGAGGAAGCTAGGGGACTACGAGACGGTGAAGCTTACTGAAGAATGTAGTGTGATACTACAAAAAAAGCTTCCTCAAAAGCTAAAAGATCCAGAGAGTTTCACTATACCTTGCACCATTGGTTCTTTAAATTTTCATAAAGCTTTATGTGATTTAGGTGCTTTTGATGCCTTTGTCAATTTTCAGGAAATTAGGGCTTGGCGACGTGAAGCCAACTACAATATCTTTTCAACTAGCGGATCGATCATTTACATACCCTCGGGGTATCATTGAGGACGTGCTAGTGAAGGTGGACGAGTTCATCTTCCTAGTGGACTTTGTAGTTTTGGATATGGAGGAAGATGGTAATATTCCTCTTATACTTGGGCGACCATTCTTAGCTACCGGGAGAGCTTTGATAGATGTGCAACGTGGCGAGCTTACCTTACAAGTGAATGATGAAGAAGTGTTGTTCAACATATACAAGACTCTTAAATTCCCATGGGAAGGGAATGCATGTCACCTGATTGATGTAGCGGCGGTGGTTGATGCATGTGTGACTGAGGTCCATGTTGAAGCCACACAAAGAGATCCTTTAGAAAAGTGTCTTAGGAGTTTGATATCTAGGGATTAGGCGGTTCATGATGATGTCCAACATTATGCCTTAGCTCTTGAGGCCTAAAATCATGAGAGTAAGGCCACCGAAGTGGAAGACATTGAAGCTTCGTCACCACCTGAGATAGTAGAGTCATCATAGGAGTTGAAGCCCTTACCGGAGCATCTTCACTATACATTTTTGGTTGAGAAGTCTACTATGCCGGTCATCATATCATCGGTTTTGTCTAGTGTGGAAGAGGGGAAGCTATTACGCATCTTGAGAGAGTATAAATTTGCTTTGGCGTGGTCCATTGCCGACATCAAGGGGATAAGTCCCTCCATTTGTACGCATAAGATCTTGATGGACGAATCTTACAAGTCTTCAATTGAGCATCAATGAAGGCTAAATTCACCGATGAAAGAGGTTGTAAAAGCTAAAATATTAAAGTGGCTCAAGGCGAGAATCATATACGCCATTTCAGATAGTTTGTGGGGAAGTCCAGTTCAAGTGGTGCCCAACAAAAGGTGGTATGACTGTGGTGATAAATGATAAAAATGAGCCGATTTCTACTAGAACAATGACGGGTTGGAGAGTTTGCATAGACTACTGAAAGCTCAACAAGGCTACAAGGAAGGATCACTTTCCTCTTCCTTTTATTGATCAGATGCTAGATTGGTTAGTTGGCTTCCATTACTATTGTTCTTTAGACGGGTATTCGGGGTATAATCAGATAGCCATCGCCCATGAGGATCAAGAGAAGACTACATTTACTTGCCCGCATGGTACATTTGCTTTTCGGCGCATGTTGTTTGGATTATGTAATGCATCAACAACTTTTCAATTGTGCATGATGGCTATATTTTCTGATTTGGTGGAGGACATCATAGAAGTCTTCATGGATGATTTTTCGGTTTTTGGGTCCTCATTTGATCATTGCTTACATAACCTCTCCCTTGTGTTGAAGAGGTGTGAAAAAACAAACCTTGTGCTTAATTGGGAAAAATGTCACTTCATGGTGCATGAGGGGATTGTTCTTGGACGTTGGATTTCTTCTAAGGGGCTTGAGGTAGACAAGGCAAAAATTGTTACTATTGAAAAGCTTCCACATCTGAAGAGTGTTAAGGATATAAGGAGTTTCTTGGGGCATGCGGAGTTTCATAGAAGATTCATAAAGGATTTTTTCAAGATTCCTTAGCCTTTTTGCAACCTACTTGAGAAAGAGACTCTATTTGTGTTTGATGAGCATTGTGAGGAAGCTTTTGAGTTGACCAAGAAAGCTTTGATATCAGCACCTATCATGGTGATACCAGATTAGAGTGAACTGTTCGAGATCATGTATGATGCGAGCGACTATGCAATAGGAGCAATTCTTGGTCAAAAGGAGAGAGAAAAGATGTTTTCGCCATCTCCTATGCTAGTAGGACACATGATGGGGCTCAACAAAATTACACTACAACCGAGAAGGAATTACTAGCGGTCGTCTTTTCTTGTGATAAGTTTAGATCCTACATCACTGGGTTTAAAGTGATTGTATACACCGACCATGCCGCCATCCGCTACTTGTTTGAGAAGAAAGATGCAAAGCCTCAGTTGATTATATCGGTCCTCTTGCTTCAAGAATTTGATATGGAGATTAGGGACAAGAAAGGGAGTAAGAACGTAGTTGTGGATCACTTATGTCGGTTGCAACTACATGAGAAAGAAGACGTGGTACCTATTTTAAAAACGTTTTCGGGTGAGCAACTATATGGGCTATTTGTGAAACTTTCATGGTATGTCGACTATGTGAATTACTTGGCTAGTGGTGTCTTACCTCCGGATCTATCATATGCAAGGAAGAAGAAGTTTCTACATGATGTGCACTTTTACCTTTGGGACGAGCCCTTGCTATTTAAGAGGTGTAATGATCAAATTATTAGGAGGTGTGTACCGGAGGAGGAAGTGCAGTCTGTTCTCTATGATTGTCATTCGTTTCCATATGATAGTCACTTTGGGGCTACAAGGACAACGGGAAAGGTTATTCAAAATTACCTTACATTGTTTTGGGATAGTTATGCTTCTGTGAAGAATGTGGCCGAGGCCAACGTCTTGGTACTATTTTGAGGAGACATGAGCAACCATTGACTAATATCTTGGAGGTGGAGCTATTTGACATTTGGGGCATAGATTTCATGGGACCATTTCCCTCTTTATGTGGGAAGACATATATTCTCTTGGCGGTTGACTACGTTTCTAAGTGGGTGGAAGTAATTTCCAGGACTACAAATGATGCTTGGTAGTGTTGAAGTTCCTTCAAAAGAACATTTTTACACGTTTTGGCACACATCGGGCAATTATTAGTGATGAAGGATCCCACTTTTGTAACAAGGTCTTTAATGCACTACTTGTTGTTGACTGAAAACCGCAAGTGTATGGTGACAGATAGTAGTAATAACCGATGAAAATCAGGTTGTCGTCCTCTGGGATTGTATACCTCACCAAATACTATTTTCACTAATCTTTAACTTTATCTAGTGAATCAAATTGTAGAATTTTAATTAAAGTAAACAACAATTTAATGTAATCAAACGAGTAAAGTGTTGAGAATATCAATATACATGAAAACCTAGAGAATCAACTTCACCTAACTTTCAATTATGTATTTTAGACGTGTTTATTATTAATTCCACTTTCTAGTCTATAAGTCAAAATCCCGGAGTTTCTAATTCCCTCTTTCGAGTGCCGAACTAGAATGAATCACCAAGAATAGGATCTCGACCTCTCGATAAAGATCTAATTCTTAGCAACCCATTATGCTTTGTAATTTTCCTATAACTTCATGAAACTTTGTAAACCTCTCGATTCTACAATAATTTCATGTCATAATTCCCTTGTTCTAACATAGGAAACTCTCTCTCGAGTGCCGCCCTATGTTTAAGATCAACTAATCCTTGGCCAAGAGATCAAAGGCATTAAGCACGGAGAATTACGAATAAACTAAGAAAATATCTTTAATAATAAACAAAACACAAAATCAAAACATAATTTCTAGTTTAGGATCCATCTCCTCTCTAGAACAAAAGATTAGTTCATAGCTTGAATGATCAAAACATAAGACATGGAGAAAAAAACAATAGTAAACATGAATATCAAACTAGAAATCCTGGAACTTGAATCTTCTCTCTTGTTTCCAAGTTCAATCTTTGCCTTCCTATAGTTCCAGCCGTCTTCTTCTCTTTTCCAGTCCATCCTCCCTCAAAAACCCTAAAGTTTGATATATTATATGCTCCCTATGTCGTCCAAAAAATAAAAATAGAAAGTCACCTCTCTCCAAACGTTCCAAGTTGTAAAAACACAACTTGGGAAACACTCAACGCCACGGCGCTAACACCTCCAGCGCCGCAGCGCCCGGAACCGTGTAATGCTGCCTCATCTGTGGACTTATAGCCGATTTTTGCCTCTTCTTGACTTGAGTTCTTCATGCTTTTCTTTTACACTTTCTTGTACATGTTCTTCTCATCCAAATCCATGACTAATGCATCCAAACACCTACAAAACAAAGCAAATTAAGTTAATAACTCACTTAAGCATAGACTAAATCAAATTATAAACTAATTAACTAAAATAAGGCAAAAAAACCAAATTAATCCTAAACTAACAAATGTATTAAAACTAACATAAACTCATCAAACTAATGCATGAAATGTCCTAAAACATACCTAAAACATGCTCTAAAACCTATCTAAATATGCAACTATCACTTGTTGAACAAATTTTCCTCATGTCCCTTACGAGAATATGTCCCTATTATGAAAGATTTTGATGATTACAAAACTACATTCTGTTTATGATATTATTGCACATATGGCATATCTAATCTTACTTGAAGGTTTCAAAGATTTAATGATGCATGGCGAACCTATTAAAGATCTTCTTGAAGACCATGATCATTTGAAGATGTTTAGTTGTATGATTAGATTATGATAGGTTGTTGGACATTCCATGTCATGTGATTCAGCAATATGCATGCCTGCATGTTTTAATCAATCGGTTGCATATTCAATTTAATCCCGTTACATTACGTTTTATCGAGCTTTAATCGAGAAATTTAAAACAACTTTTATAAAAGTCTTTTAGGACGCTAATGTTTTAGCAGCGCCCTCCTGGACTTGATAAGTCAGGGCCCTGATAAAATGTTAGGACACTCAAGGTTGACTTGATCTGATTAATAAGGATGCTCACTTGGTAATAGCGACCTTTCCTTTATCAACCTTTGAGCATGTCAGGACACTAACTTAGTTTTAGCTCGCTAAAAGATCTTTTTGCCTTTAAGTGGTTTTTATCTTTAAGGACACAGATAAGTTATAAGTTGAATAAAATATTAGGACGCTACTTGTGTAGAAGCACCCTCATCTTTAGAATCAACTTAAATAACTTTCAAGGGGCTTACCATCTGTCAGCACACTTAACATTATTTTAAAACCATTTTTTTTAGTTCAGGACGCTTACTCTTGAGTAGCGCCCTCGTGTGTTAAAAGTTTTAAAATAAAGCAGGACGCTCACTGCGAAGTAGTGCCCTCATTAATTAAGTCATTTAATTGTCAAAGTAAGTCAAGACGTTTTTAATTCAGTAGCGTCCTTACTTCATTGTTCAGTAGGACGCTGATGTTCTATGAGCGCCCTCAAAGGAACAAAACGATAGAAAAGATATTTTGGCTGTTATGACATTACTGCTATTTCTGTTAACCTTTTCATAAATGTACGAATACATTTCAGAACTTTTCAAAATCGTACAACTTTTTTGAACTTTTTAAAACGTTCTAAAACCTCGTCAGAACATTCCTCTTTCATGAAAGGATCAGATGATTCAGTTGCTATCGCCGTAATATGCATTAAACTGAATCGATCCGTTTTGGGAAAGAATGTTAACGTTATATTTGAAATAACTTAGAGCGACAAAATTACCAAGTCCATTGAGCCTTTGTTATTCCTATATATACGTGTTGCCTTAGTGCAAAAAAAACCAACAAATGAAATACGAAATTGATATTCATTCAAAACGTATTAACATTTTTCATTTGCGCTAAAACACTTTTTGAAAGTTAGTTTTCTTTCACTTGTGCTTGATCTTATGATCTTTTTGAAAGAAAAACTTCAAGTCTTCTGGGTTGATTGATCTTCATCATCATTATTTCGAAAACCCATTAAAGAAGACAAAAGCTCTTTGAACCTATTTTCAGCATAAACTTCATCACACATATTTTGCTGAATCTGTGACTACTGAAGGTTCAATCCAAAGCTTTGTAATTATCACTTTGATTTTGAGTAAAGGGAATCATATCTTATATTGTATTCAGTTTCCGGTGACTGGTAAGTCACTGAGTTAGAGCAAGTGTTGCTCAAAGTTGTAAACGATCTTCTCATACCAGTAAGTTGAGAATAGGTTCTCTCTCACCTATAAGTAGAGAATAGGTCTTCTCACACCTGTAAGTTGAGAAATGGTAGTTCTCACACCCATAAGTTGAGAAAGTGTACAGGTTTGATCTTCACCCGTAAGAAGGTCCATAGTGGAGTTTGAACAAATTCTAACTGAGGAGGTTAGGTAGTGGATGTAGGAGCAACCGAATTACTATAAATCTTGCTTGCATTGTCCCATTTACATTTACTTTATCCAATTGATATACTTTGTTTAATTTACTTTCATTATTATGCACAATTTTAAGAAAGGTTAAAATCTTCTAAGTGTCCAATTCACCCCCCCTCTTGGACATATCTGGGCCAACATCACTTGCCAAGTAACATAAGGTTGCCATAGCCTACCATCCTCAAAGTAATGGACAAGCCGAGATTAGTAACCGGGAGGTGAAACAAATCCTAGAGAAGACCGTGAACATTAAGAGAAAGGATTGGGCTTTGAAGCTCAATGACGCTTTGTGGGCTCACCAGACAACTTTTAAGACACCCATTGGGATGTCTCCATATCGTTTAGTGTTCGGGAAAGCATTTTATTTACCGGTTAAGTTGGAGCACCGTGCTTTTTGGGCTATTAAGAAGCTGAATTGTGATTTCAAGGCATCTAGTGACCAAAGACTTCTACAATTGAATGAGATGGATGAATTCTGCCAAGATGCATACGAGAATGCCAAGATATACAAGGAGAACACAAAGAAATGGCATGATAAGATGATAGTGAAACGGGAGTTCAAGCAGGGACAAGAGGTTCTTTTATACAATTCAAGGTTGACATTGTTTCTGGGTAAATTGAAGTCTAGGTGGTCGGGTCCTTTTATTATTGAGAAAGTGTTTCCATATGGCACAATAGAGTTGCGTAGCAAAGAAAGCTCTCTCTTTCGAGTCATTGGACATCGGGTGAAACACTACCATGGGCAAGATCATGCGTATGAGGAAGATATATACTTGGAAGACCCTAATTGAGGAGATTGATGGAAGTCGGGATGAGGACTTTACACTAAGCGCTTGTTGGGAGGCAACCCATCGGTTACTTTTATGTTTTCTATTTTTAAATTTTTTATTAAGTTATTTTGTTTACTTAGTTGTTTAGTACCTACCTTTGCTATTAACGAGTTTTTTGCAATTTTTTCCCAGGTTCTAGATCAAGTTTGGGGGTCCTTATGTGAACTACTTGAAAAGGATGGAAAGCTTATGTGGAGACTTCAACCCTTTGGGTTCAAGGGGGTTTTCTCAACCTCTTTTTCTTTTATTCCCATCCATTTTCTGATTATGTTTTAATTGTACAACACTGAGGACAATGCTTGTTTTAAGTTTGGGGGGTGAATTTTTGATTTTTGACTTGTCATGGTGAAGATGTGGTAGTTTTAGGTTAGGACATCTTATGATCTTACAAATTCTGATTTGATTCTTTTTTTTTTTTTTCTGAATGGCCAATGACAAGAGAACATATATATGAACATGATTCTAGGAGAATGTAGAGAGATATCTTAAGTCTGTGTGCTTGATTTGACTATTAGCTTTGCTTTGTTTGAAATTCTCTACATGTCTAGTGTGGTTGATTTTGTGGAATCATGACTTGTTTGAACTGAATTTGAGTAAGTAAAGTTATATATTAGATCTCTAGAAACCCTAGAACAAGTTTGATTATCACTTGAGGCGAAATCCTAGAGAACACGCCATGAGGAAGATGATTTGGGCCATGTTTGGATAAGCTTGAGCCATATAGCCAACCTTATTTTTGATTATATCCTTAGTCACCCATTTTGAGCTTTATGATCTTCTCTTTTTTACTTATGCATTAATTTACTTGAGCCTGATATGTTTAAATTCCTTGTCTTTCAACCTATACATCTTATACACTTTGATTATGTTAGAGTGTTAATTTTTTGAAGGAAGAAAAAGGGGAATAAAAAAAAGTATGAAAAGAAGGTGATGAAGTGAAATATTATTGAGGTGGAAGTTTGCTTATTTTACGAGCTTTATAAAAAAGAAAAAGAGAATGAAAAGAATGAATGATAAAAAAAAGAAAAGAAAAGAAAAGAATGCTATGCCTATGTATTGAAAGAAATAAGTTTTGGGGTGTTGTATTCTATGTAAAAAAAGAAAAAAAAAAAGAAAAGAAAAAAAAGGCAAACAAAAGAATGGAGATTGAATGAAAAAGTTGAATATTTGAAGTAGGTATATGTGTTGAAATTGGGTTTTTGGTTCTAAATGTAATGTTGTGGATGTTTGTAAATGATCAAAGTGTTTAGGGTGTTTTGAGCATAAATTTTTCAAAATTTTCCCTACCTTTGAACCTTGGCCATACATTACAATCTAGGAAAGACCTATTGATTCTAAATGGCATGTGATCTACATTAGTGGAGAGTGGTATGAAAGATTTGCCTATAAGATTCAGTTTATATATATCTATTTGAGATCACTTTCACTTTATACTTGCTTGCACTTATCTATGAAATTCATGAATGGTTTTATGAGATTGACTATGTGATGGTGTGTTTGAGAATGGAAGATGAGGTTAGGTGAGGAGTCGGATTGAAAATCTAGACATCTCTAACACTCTTGAAAATTGTCCGTTGAGTTATTATTTTTCAATGTGATCTTAGAGGCCATGATGATGATATGCATGTATATTTTGAATCCAGTTATAATTTGTCTGACAATAGGACGGTAGATTGTCGATTGATTTGTTAGTTGAGTTTTTGTTTTGTTTTTCCTTTGCTTGGGATGATTAAAATCCTAAGTTTGGGGGTGTTTGATAAGTCGGTATTTAGTATATGTTTTGGAGCATATTTTAGGTGAGTTTTAGAGTGTTTGGATCATATATTAGGTTATTTTATCATAATTTGGTTATTTAATAGTAGAAGTCACTTTTGGTATTTTATGTCTTATTTCGGTGTTAAACTTTATAAGTTGGTTTAGTTGATCATACAAGTGTTCTACTTATTGATTTTGATTTGTTTTGTTGGTGTTTTGATGTGTTGAACATGGATTTGGATGATGAAAACATGATGCATGAAGTTAACTTGAAGAAACATGAAGAATGCAAGGCAAAAAGACTAAGAAAAATGGCTAAGTCCACAAAGTAAGCAACATCACAGCCGAGACTGGGCGCCGCGGCGTTGGGGTTATTCCTATAACGCCTGCACCTTATGATGATGTCATCTTGATCGTAGAGTACCCAGATACGCGTATATGTGTGTATTTGTACGTGTTTTGATTTTGTATGTTGTGCCCGAATGGGCGGAAAGATATTAACAATGAGTCCCGAAAGAATTTTTATATAGAAATCAACCTATTATACGCGAAATTCCGATGTGTATTGACCATGTAGCAAACATATGAAAAATCAGAAAAATTGGAAAACTGAAATGCATTTCAGTAGTGCTGGAACGCGTTTCACACTGGCCGAAAGCCTTCCAGGCCAAAAAAATTCGTTAAACGAGTTTCGTGACCCTGGAACACGTTCCACCCAAGTAAAATGCAAATTTTGACATTTTTTGGTGGGCCCCACTCATGTATTAAGCCATGTATTCCCTCATTTGTCTCTCATTTCACACTTTGAGCGCTTGAGAGAGGGGGAAAGACTAGGAGAAAGAGAAGAAGAGAGAAACTTGAAGTTTCTAGGTGATTCTTGTTCAAACTCTTCGAAGGTAGTGTGATTTACCGTCCTTTTTCACAAATTCTTCTTGAAAATGGCATTGAGCTTCATTTTGACCTAGGAAATGGCATGAGCCATGGTTTGAAAGAGTTCTAGACCTAGGGTTTGTTTGCATGTGCTCATTTGAACTTGTAATGGTAGAAATGGCTTTTCTTGGCCTAAATCTACATCCAAGGAGTGCTTTTCACACTTGAATCTCGGATTTGAGGGGGTGTTGGATAAACACAAGTATGAGTTAGGTCTTGCATGTTAGATATGTGAGACTAGAGGTTGTTGGGAACCCATTAATGGCGAAAACCCCAATTTTCAACAAAACATTGGTAGGGTTGTTTGTACTTGACCTAGAACTAGAATGTGGACATAGGATTTTCCATTTGATGTACATGCCAACTTTGATAAATAAATGGATCATTCTAGGTGAATGATGGTCTAATTTGGTGGTTATGCATGTTGGAAACCCTATGTGTAGTGTAAATTGGCTAAGGCCATGATTTTGGGACTTGCCCAAATTTGGGGCTTTTGGCCTAGATGATGCCAATTGATTTGAATTGGCATAAGAGTGGTTTATTGACCCAATTTGTAATGGAATGCATGGTATTAATGAAGGTTGGATTATGGAATCAACCTTAGGCATTCTTCGGGTTATTTAAGATCTAATTAGATGTATTATGGCTTGAATGAGCTATAATGGTTAGCTCATTAGTGAAGCCATGTTAGAGTCTAATGGTGGCTAGTGAATTGGGGCTTAATCATGGTTATTTCGCATGTAATTGGAATAATTTTGATGATGAATTAACCATGTTGTGTGCAGGGTATGTGACTGATCCAAGCGTCCCCAATTAAGCCAATTGAACGTTGAAGTGCATAAGAGTGTATTTGGTGGCATTCTAGTGCTAAATTGGTTGGCTTTGGATTGGCTAGTCTAGCCAATCAACTGTGAGTGTTTCTTTACATTTGGTTTCTACGTGTAGCATTGTATTATATAAAGTGTTTTGAATCGATATATATGTGTTATGCATGTTTTAATGATTCATAAAATAAATTTGTGCATAAGTCTAGTTGGGTTAGCAATAGGTGTATCTGCTAGTAGGGATTTTCTTTGGGAAATCTCATGTTGCTAGAGGTGATCCCTAGTTGCGGACCTTGCAGAAGGTTTTATGGCTTGTGTAGATAGGATCGCCTAGACATGGTACTTGTCTTGGTGGGCTGATCCTATTAGCTACACAACCCCAGCGATCCTAATAGAATACGAGTATGTTAGGTCGGATTAGAAGCTGAGTGTCGCGAACCCGGGCCTTTGATCGCCCTTAGTCAGGAGGTGTCTAGGATTGCATACGGCATGTTTTGAAAAAAAAATGATATGCATTGTCTTCGGTAATGACATGACGCATTATATTCTGCACGTATGTAATCTTGTATATCACTATGTTATTTAAAATGCTTTGGTGATGTTGCCATGTTTTATCTAAATGCATGTATATTGCTACTTGTAGAAAACATTCACTGAGCTTGTTGTAGCTCACTCCTCATTCTTATCATTTCAAGTTCTAATAAGAAGGGGAAGGGGAAGACTTAGCTACAGAGCATTTTTTCGTATTTTTGTTATGTAGGTGTATTAGTACATTTCTGTATTTGGGTATTTATGTACTTAATAACACCTATTGTATATACTTAACACATAGATGGTTGTATTATGGTTAGGTATGACTTTTTTATATTTGAACATTATGGACTTTTATTTTTGGTCATTTTTGGGAGATGTAATTATCTTGGTGATTTGATTACGTCTATCTTCATGTTTAGATGGATGCTAGATATGGGATTTGTGTTTGTTAGGTTGTTTTTATGAGGCTGAAGGGACGCCGGGTGTATGGAGGGAGGATATACCCGAGGGTTACGTGCCGGTCATGGCGTCACTAGTCATGGGTCATGACAACTTTGGTATCAGAGCAAGTGTTTTTGGTTTAAAAACCTTACAAGTAATAAAAAATTTATACGATGTTCTATTTGTTTTTATGGGTAGTTATTTTAAGGATAACCTCTTCCTGGCTTGAGATCTTGATGTGTTTTCCCTTGTTGAAAAAAATTCAGAGAAAAGGGAAGAATAGGACTAGCCATGGATCGAGAGGAACGTCTTAGGCGTATAGAGACAGTCTTAGAGGCCACTCACCAATAGCAGGCCCAAATCCTTGAGTTCTTAGGCTGTACAATCGGTGTTAGGCCACCACCGCAAGGTGACGTAGCAGTAGTTGCAGAGCATAGTAGTGTACCAGCAGTAGTGGGGGATCAACTAGATCAAACAGGACCAGCTGGGGTCTAGTATGTTGTAGAGAGGGAGGCAGAGGATGAGAAAGCGGAGAAGGTCATGAAAGCCTTCAAGAATCAAAATCTCGTTGAGTTTTCGGGGGGTTTGGACATAGAGCTAGCTGAGGGATGGTTGATTAGGATGGAGAACATTTTTAGTGACATGTTCGCTCTTGATCATGATAAGGTCAAGCTTGCCAGGTTCAAGCTAATTGACAAGGCAAACAAATGGTGGGAAAGATTGGAGCATACCGAGGGTGAGATCTGGACTTGGACTAGATTCAAGGAGTTCTTCTTTGAAGAGTTTTATCCACGAGCCGAGAGGGATTAACGTCAAATTTAGTTTCTGCATCTGACCCAGGGTAGCATGTCTGTGAGAGAGTATGAGCAAAATTTCAACAGGTTGGCACTCTTCGCTCCAGAGATAGTGTCTACGGATGAGCTGAGGATGCAGAGTATACGAGATGGTTTTCGAGACCGTATTCGTCAGGGTTTGGCACTGGTTAGCATGCAGACTTACGCTCAGGCGATGAGGTAGGCCGCAGATTTTAAGGCTGCAGAGGCTAATTCTAGGATGAGGTTACCTGCCGCAGTCTAGGCACCCGCAGCTCATTCAGTTTAGACAAAGCCGGCAGGGTTAGAGGTTCAATATTTTGGTAATAGGAGGAGCCAAAGTAACAAGAGGCAGAGATATAATGGCAGTGGATATGAGGCATCTGTAGCCTCCTCTCCAGTGATAGTGGCACCACTAGATTTGGACCAGAGTGTTCAGATTTTGGGCCAACCGCAGCAGCAGAGTTCATTGAGATATGGTGGACAGCAGACAACTGGGGCAGAGTCGCAGGCTGTATCTTCGGTTCCTAGAGCGCCAAAATCAATAGCTCAGGGGCACAAGAGGAATCAGTGTCCTTTGAAGGTGTCTGTTGGTTAGTTTAGTCCTATGCTAGTAGCTACTAGAGAGCAGGCCAGAGCTGTTACATAGACAGATCTAGAGGCTAGCAAACAATTGATTGAAGGTACAATGAGCACTTGTTATACTATGATGCATGTTTCGATTGATGCTGGCTCTACTATGTTATTTATTTCCGGTAGTGTGGTAGATAGATTGAGATTATCTCTTGTTAGGACTAGTACTCCTTTGATTTTGAGTATGGCGGCCGGAAAGAGGATTTACCCTAACATGGTATGTGTGGGGTGCATAATTAGATTTGAGGACCATGAAATTGTTATCTCAATGAACCCCATGACATTAATGTTTTGATGATTCAAAATATCTCCAATCTGTGTATCTAACGATCTTGTCAAGTGTTTCAGATTTATCAAGAATCAAGATCAAGGAACTATGCTCACAAGTTTATTGAACTTCAATTAAAGTTCTGAGTCCGTCAGTACCTAGAATGTAATGTCTATCGATCAATTTACTCTCAGCAAGATTTAATCGGTTTCATATTTTGGTCGTCACATTTTAAAAGTATTTCTATGATTTTTAAAGTATTCGATTTGATCAGAAAATATCATGATTTCAATCATGTTTTATCGAACTTTAATAAAGAAATCAAAAATCATTTTTATAGAGTTTTTCAGGACGCTAATGTTTTAGCAGCGCCCTCCTGAACTTGATGAGTCAGAACGCTGATAATATATTAAGACGCTCAAGGTTGAATTGAATTGATTCATTAGGACTCTTACTTGTAAGTAGCGGTCTCCCTTTAGTCAACCTTTGAAAGTGTCAGGACACTGACTTAGTTTCAGCTCGCTAAAAGTTCTCTCAGTTTTTAATTGATTTCTATCTTTTAGGACGCCGATAGTTATAAGTTGAAAAACTGTCAGGATGCTACCTGGATAGGAGCACCCTCATCCTTAGAATCAACTTAGTAACCTTTAGGACGCTTACTGTCCTTCAACGCACTCAATATTGTTTTAAAATTTCAGGACGTTTACTTATGAGTAGCACCCTGATGCTTTTACTTAGGAGTAGCGCCCTCATGAGTTAAGTCGTTTTAATCTCAAAGTAAGTCAGGACGATTAAGGATCAGTAACGCCCTCAATTCACTGTTCGGTAGGACGTTGATGCTCCATGAGCGCCCTCAAAGGAACAAAACGACAAAAATGATATTTTTGTTATTCTGACTCATACATCTTTTTAGCCACTTTTTTAGAACAACTTTTTGGATTTTTCAGAGATATCCTCTGATTCATGAACCACGTCTCTTCGAATTTCCTTATTCGTGAATTTGGAGAAATCAGAATGTTCATGAAATGTGCATTTTCCATTTTCGTGATACATTCTAGTTGTTGTGAGTAAACGTTCATAATTGAAATTCAAATTCAAATAAACAACAACTTCATCTCTACAAGTCTATAAATAACAACACTTCACAATTTGTTAAGACACCGAAAATTCTTTGAGCCAAAACACTTTTGAAAGTTAGTCAAATTGTCATCTGTTTCAAAAAGCTTAAGTTATTCTGTTTTCAAAGCGTTTTGTTTGGAACTCTGCTTATTCAAAAGATTTTCATACTGAGCTAAATTTCTATCTTTATCTGAAAATCTATTTGAAAGCTTGAATTATTTTCACTCAAATTTTCAACATTGTTTTAACTTAGATCATTCTTGCTGAAAGAGAAATTTGAGAGATAGTTCATTGGATACAGCTGTACTTCAATTCATATCATGTATATTGTATCAAGGTTGTTACAATAGTTAGATAAACTACTGAGTTGATATTCTTGTATTCAACAAGTATAGGTCTTCTCACACCCATAAGTTGAGAAACAGTCTTCTCACAACCGTAAATTGAGAAATGGTATGTCTCACACCCGTAAGTTGGGATAGGTTGGTCTCACGCCTGCAAGTTGAGCAGTGTAACGGTTGTTCTCACACCCACAAGTTGAGAAAAGGTGTAACGGTTTGATTCTCACTCGTAAGAGAATCCCTTAGTGATAAGGATTAAAATCCTAACTGAGGAGGTTAGGTAATGGATGTAGGCAAGTAGCCGAACCACTATAAATCGACTGTGCATATTTATTTATATTCTGCACTTTAATTTTTCCATTGTAATTAATTCTAAATTGTCTAAGTGTCCAATTCACCCCATCTTAGACATACCTGGGTCAACAGAGATGACTGTCGACCTTAGAGTCTTAGAATTCCTTGAGTTCGATGCCATATTGGGTATGGATTGGCTAGCAGCATATCACGCTCATATTGATTGCTTCGGCAAAAGGGTTGTCTTTTAGATACCAGGACAACCAGTCTTTGTTTAAGCAAGACTACATCTAGACCACCTACCTAAGGTAGATTAGCCACCAATGATAAGGTTGCTATGATGGCCATTATGAGGCCAATGGATGATGTGGGACACGACGTTCGGCTAGCAGACTTCCCTGTGGTCTGTGAGTACCCAGAGGTTTTTTCTGATGAGTTACCTGACTTACCACTTAAGCGGGAGGTTGACTTTATCATTGAGTTAATGCCCGGGACGAGACCCATTTCCATTCCACCTTATCGAATGGCACCGAAAGAGTTGAATGAACTCAAAACTCAGCTAGATGAGCTATGGGCAAAGGTTTCATTTCCCCTAGTATGTCGCATTGGGGAGCACCTATGTTGTTCTTCAGGAAGAAGGATGAGAGTCTTAGATTGTGTATAGACTATCGACAGCTAAACAAGGTGACTGTGAAGAACCAGTATCCCCTTCCACGCATTAATGACTTGTTTCACCAACTGATTGGGGCCATGTTCTTTTCGAAGATACACTTGAGGTCTGGGTACCATCAGCTGAGGATTAGATATGAGGATGTACTGAAGACTGCTTTTCAGACGAGGCATGAACATTATGAGTTCTTGGTGATGCCCTTCGGGTTGACTAATGCACCAGCTATGTTCATGGATCTGATTCAGAGAATATTCAGACTGTATCTTGACCAGTTTATTATAGTCTTCATTAATGAAATCCTAGTGTACTCTAAGACTAGGCAGGATCATGAGCGTCATCTCAGAGTTATATTACAAACATTGTTTGAGCATAGGCTATATGCCATGCTCAGCAAGTGCGATTTCTTGATGACTGAGGTTAAATTCTTGGGTCATGTGGTTAGTGCGGAAGGTATCTTAGTTGATTCTGCTAAGGTTGAGGCAATCATTCGTTGTCCAAGACCTACCACAGTGACAAAGATTTAAAGTTTTCTAGGTTTAGTTCGCTATTACAGAAAGTTCGTCAAGGACTTTTCCACGATAGCCACACCGTTGACCAAGCTAACTCAGACGAATGTGGCCTTCACATGGACGGATGCCTGTGAGAAAGCTTTCAATGAGTTGAAAAAGAAGCTGACTACAGCTCCAGTGTTGATTCTTCCAGAGCTTGGAAAAGAGTTGGTGATTTTTACTAATGCATCACTCTTGGGTTTGGCATGTGTGTTGATGCAGGATGATAGAGTGGTGGCATATGCATCTAGGCAGCTTAAGGTGCATGAGCACAATTACCCTGTGCATGATTTGGAGCTCGCAACCATAGTGTTTGCACTAAAGCTATAGAGGCACTACCTTTATGGTAGGAGGTTCACTTTGTATTTTGATCATAAGAGTTTGAGGTATCTCTTTGATCAGAAGGGACTGAATATGCGGCAGAGGAGATGGCTTGAGTTGCTTAAGGATTATCATTTCTCTTTGGAGTATTATCCTGGCAAAGCCAATATTGTCGTTGACGCATTGAGCCGGAAGCGAACAGAGACTAGAGTGGTTGTTTTCCAGATGGCCCAGCATTGGTATTTACTTGAGAGAGTATTGATGATGAGTATACTCTCGGACACACCACGTAATGAGATATGTGCTCAGATGCACGTGCAGCTTGCTGATGCCCATATTCTGAGGGTTAAGGATTTACAGGAACATAGTCCAGATTTTGATATGTACTGTAGATATGCAGACAATGCTGACCAGGCCGATTGGCAGAGAGGGTCAGATGATGTCTTGCATTTCAGAGGGAGACTATGGATGCAATATGATGTTGAGTTGCGGGCTAAGTTACTTCAGGAGGCGCACAAGTCTCAGTATACTATTCATCCAAGGGTTACCAAGATGTATCACGACATGAAAAGGTCGGTGTGGTGGCATTGGATGAAGAAGAGGATAGCTGAGTACGTACAAAGATGTGAGGTGTGCCAACAGGTTAAGGCTGAACATCGAAAACCTGGAGGTCAGATACAGCCATTCCCTATACCTGAGTGGAAATGGGAGAACATTACAATGAATTTCATCATGGGATTGCCAAAGTCTTATGGAAGATTTGATGCCATTTGGGTTGTGGTCGATAGATTGACCAAGAGTCCACACTTCCTTCCTATGAGCGCCAAAGACTCAGTGGATAGACTGAGCAGATTATATGTGAGAAAGATCGTGAGACTACATGGGGCACCCATGTCGATCGTGTTAGATAGAGATCCACGGTTCACATCGTGGTTTTGGCAGGCATTCTAGACTCGATTTGGGACTTGTCTCCGTCTCAGTACAACATTTCACCCTCAGACGGATGGTTAGACCGAGGGAGTGATACAGATGCTGGAGGATATGCTCAGGTCTTGCATTTTAGAGTTCAGTGGGGGTTGGGGTGAGCATTTGCCCTTATGTGAGTTTTCTTACAGTAACAGTTATCAGGAGAGCATCAGTATGGCACCGTATGAGGATTTATATGGGAGACCCTGTAGATCACCAGTTTGTTGGTAAGAGGGGGTGATACACAGCTATGGAGCTCTGATACAGTTATTGAGCAGACGAAAAAGATCAAGATGATTTGGCAAAGGCTGAAGTCGGCTCAGGACAAGTAAAAATTTTTTTATGATAACCGACATAGGCCAGTAGAGTTTACCAAGGGAGACCTAGTTTTGCTTAAGGTCTCTCCGCGAAAAGGTTTGATCAGGTTCGACGTCAGAGAGAAACTTGCCCCTAGACTTATTGGACCATTTCAGATTGTTGAGAGGATTGGACCAGTAGCTTACAGGTTGGCTCTACCTTCTCAGCTCGAGGGTGTTCATGATGTATTCCATATATCGATGTTGATGGAGTACAATCATGATCCGTTGAAGAAGTCCTATCCTGATCCAATTCATGTGCTTGATGTGAGTCATCTGCAAGTTGGAAAGGATACGACTTATGGGGAGTTGTTGATTCAGATTGTGGCTCGTCGGGTTCAGAAACTGAGGAATAAAGAGATCTCGCTTGGGCGAGTCAAATGACAATTCCACGATAACGAAATTCCGATGTGTATTGACCATGTAGCAAAAATATGAAAAATCAGAAAAACTGAAAAACTGAAAAATTGAAACTCGTTTCAATAGTGTTGGAACGCATTTCACACTAGTTGAAAGGCTTCCAAGCCAAAAAAATCTATGAAACACATTTCATGGCCCTGGAACGCGTTCCACCCAAGTAAAATGCAAATTTTGACCTTTTTGGGTGGGTCCTACTCGTGTATTAAGCCATGTATACCCTCATTTGTCTCTCATGTCACACTTTGAGCGCTTGAGAGAGGGGGAAAGACTAGGAGAAAGAAAAGAGAAGAGAAACTTGAAGTTTCTAGGTGATTCTTGCTCAAACTTTTCCAAGGAAAGTGTGATTTACCTTCCTCTTTCACAAATTCTTCTTGAATCATGGTAATGGGCTTCATTTTGACCTAGGAAATGGCATGAGCCACGGTTTGGAAGAGTTCTAGAACTAGGGTTTGTTTGCATGTGCTCATTTGAACTTGTAATGGTAGAAATGGCTTTCCTTGGCCTAAATCTACATCCAAGGAGTGCTTTTGACACTTGAATCCCAGATTTGAGGGGGTGGTGGATAAACACAAGTATGAGTTAGGTCTTGCATGTTAGATATGTAAGACTAGAGGTTGTTGGGAACCCATTAATGGTGAAAACCCCAATTTTCAGCAAGAAATTGGTAGGGTTGTTTGTATTTGACCTAGGACTAAAATGTGGACTTAGGGTTTTCCATTTGATGTGCATGTCAACTATGATGGATAAATGAATCATGCTAGGTGAATGATGGCCTAATTTGGTAGTTATGCATGTTGGAAACCCTATGTGTAGTATAAATTGGCCAAGGCCATGATTTTGGGACTTTGCCCAAAATTGGGGCTTTTTGCCTAGATGATGCCAATTGATTTGAATTGGCATAAGAGTGGTTTATTGACCCACTTTGTGATGGAATGCATGGTATTAATGAAGGTTGGACTATGGAATCAACCTTAGTCATTCTTTGGGTTGTTTAAGATCTAATTAGATGTGTTATGGCTTGAATGAGCTATAATGGTTAGCTCATTAGTGAAGCCATGTTAGAGTCTAATGTTGGCTAGTGAATTGGGGCTTAATCATGGTTCTTTGGCATGTAATTGGAATGATTTTGATGATGAATGAACCGTGTTGTGTGAAGGGTTTGTGATTGATCCAACTGTCCCCAATTAAGCCAATTGAAGGTTGAAGTGCATAAGAATGTATTTGGTGGCACTCTAGTGCTAAATTGGTTGGCTTGGGATTGGCTAGTCTAGCCAATCAACTATGAGTGTTTCTTTACATTTGGTTTCTATATGTGGCATTGTATTATATAAAATGTTTTGAATCAATATATATGTGTTATGCATGTTTTAATGATTCATGAAATAAATTTTAGCATAAGTTTAGTTGGGTTAGCAATAAGTGTATCTGCTAGTAGGGATTTCTTTGGGAAATCTCATGTTGCTAGAGGTGATCCCTAGTTGCGGACCTTGCAGAAGGTTTTGTGGCTTGGGTAGATAGGATAGCCTAGACATGGTACTTGTTTTGGTAGGCTAATCCTATTAGCTACACAACCCCAGGAATCCTAATAGAATATGAGTATGTTAGGTCGGATTGGGTGCTGAGTGTCGTGAACCCAGGCCTTTGATCACTCTTACTCAGGAGGTGTCTAGGATTGCATATGGCATGTTTTGATAAAAAATGATATACATTGTCTCGGGTAATAACATGATGCATTATATTCGACACGTATGTAATCTTGTATATCACCATGTTATTTAAATTGCTTTGACGATTTTTCCATGTTTTATCTAAATGCATGTATATTGCTACTTGTAGGAAACATTCACTGAGCTTGTTGTAGCTCACTCCTCATTCTTATCATTTCAGGTTCCGATAGGAAGGGGAAGGGGAAGCCTTACCTGCGGAGTGCTTCCTATATTTTTGTGATGTAGGTGTATTAGTACATTTCTATATTTTGGTATTTATTTACTTAATAACACCTATTTTATATACTTAACACATAGATGGTTGTATTATGGTTAGGTATGATTTTTGTATATTTGAACATTATGGACTTTTATTTTTGTTCATTTTTGGGAGACATAATTATCTTGGTGGTTTGATTATGTCTATCTTCATGTTTAAATGGATGCTAGATATGAGATTTGTGTTTATTAGGTTGTTTTTATGAGGCTGACAGGACGCTGGGTGTATCGAGGGAGGATATACCCAGGGGTTTCGTGTCGGTCATGATGTAACTAGTCGTGGGTCGTGACAACTCAAGAAATTGGAAACTTTCTAATTTTTCGAGATTTTCCTAATCGACTTTGACTCTTCTTGGGCGACTTCCTATGGACTTGTGGCTCTATATAGACTATTCTTTATGATTTCTAAGGCATCATAGAGTAGAGAACAACAAGATTACGGCTGGAGCGAAGTGGAGAAGAAGATCAACCTTGAAGATTATTGAATATTCTCTCTACCATTCTAGTTTGTTTTTTATTGTTCTTATTCATGTTCAAACCATTGTTTAATGTTTTTATGTCTTTAGTTATGAACTAAACCTCTTTTCTAGAGGGTAGATAGATCGAAACATGATATTGTGTCTTAGATTTTATTGCTTAATTATTATTAATGAAGTTTTTAGTTTATTTATATTTTTCAGGGTATAAAGCTTTTGATCCCTTGATCAAGGATTGAATGATCATAGACTCGAGGTAGATGCCCCAAAAGAGGGTACCTTGGGTTGGAACTTCGAAAATATAACCTAGGCTATCGTGAGACTCAAAAGGAGATCGAGAACTTTTGAAGTCATTAGGTGGAAATCACAAAGCTTAATGAGTTGTTGGCGTCTTAGGTTTTCATCGAAAGAGTAAAGCCAAGGCGACAATAACATTTTATAATTGGTGCTCCAAAAGATGGAATTAGAAACATTAGGATTTTTACTTATAAATGTGGGAACCAAATTAATAATAAATACATATAAAAAGGCATAGTTGAGAGTGAGGTGACATCGAACCTCTAGACCATTCAACCATTGATTTCGCATTAGTTTTATATTGCATTGATAGTTTAATATTTAATTGCTTTAGTTTTTGTTTATTTGAAGTCTCAAATTTGGTTTTCTAAATAAAGTTAAGGTTAGAACGTGATAGCTAGTGTCGTAATAATCCCTAAGGATGATACTCGATATCTCATCGGAATATATAATAACTTGATATTGTACGCTTGCGGTTTTGCATGTAACACCGGTCATGACGTCACCCTACGTACGGGGCTCCGTGACATTAGGCATCTCCACCAATGGGGAACGAGTATATTTTAGGTCACCCAATGAATTACCAAAGGAAGAAAGTTATGAAAACATTGTACGGACACTTACAAGTAAAAGGGAATTTACAATTAGTGGCCTCTCTCCCAAATTTCAAGCTCTTAATTGAAATATCAATCGTAATATTATTCAGAAGGAAGGACATCAGAATACTACTAAAGTTCTCCCCTTATACATACTATATAATTTTTCAATAGGGAAACAAATATCTTTACTATCATTCTTCAACAAATTAAGAAAGTACGACACTACTTGAACTCACATTTACCATATGGAGGATTGATTATGAAAATCATCCAACATTTGAAGATCAAACTACCACCTAAAAAGCCATCATCATATATATCTTATGTTAGCGAAGAAGGAATTGGCGATTTTAGGCAAGTAAGATAAGAATGTAAAACAATGATAGGTGATTCCAGTGTCATACACGTTAAGGAGGATTTTAGATCTTATTTAAACAGTCTGATACAAAACTTAGGGAGCCAAATACAGAAAAATAAGAAGGAATCGGAAAAATTGATTGAAGATAAGTACAATATTCAAGATAATAATATAACTCTGTTGGGACAAGATGTCCGTGTTTTACATAATCTATGGGCAACTAGGCAGGAAACATCCACACCCCCGAGTGATCAACCTAGTTGCGTAGAACCTACTTTATTGGCTGATCTCCAAGCACCAATCCTTACTCCAAAAAGAACATCGGGACAGTACTTTGCCAACATCGACAAGTACTCTTGGGCAAAGCTTGCGTCAGGAAGTGAGCAAGCATAGGTTTAGTACATGTTAGAAGAATCTAAGCTTGTAAAGAAAAATAGCATGTAACCTTTGTAATATATTAATGTATATGGTTTGATTTGCTCCTTGTGTTGTGTATGAGACTATGTGTGGCGACCCCGCACCCCGGACCACCAACCCTCTAGGAATGGCGTGCGGAATGCCGGGGTGGGACGCCCGGCGTAGGCATCTCAAACCAGTCCTCAACCCTCGTGAGGTGGTTGAGACCCTACGAGCCTTATCCCAAACAATGACATAATATAAACAGGTACTAAACAAAACTACCAATCGTATTAATCATCCAAGACAAGAGATACTCCATAAAAATGAACCATAAATAAAACCATAATCCCTACATTCCTTCAAGATTGACATACACATAAAGTCCAAAACTATGGGTACAAAAAAAATCGTCATATGCCCACATGGTCTATCTAACAAGTCCCAACTCACCCATACTACAATGTGGTAAGTGTTATAATTACATAGTCCAAAATATAATACATCATAATTTAAAACACAGTTCAATCAAAATGCCTCTTAACTCACATCGAGGCCTTAGATTCTCTCGCAGGCAAGGCCCTCAAGATATGACTACTCCTTTTCCGTTATTCAGGACAAAAGGACCTGAAAGAGGAAAATGAGGGTGAGCCAACGGTGCCCAGTGAATAGAATTCAAATATGCTATCAATACTCATCAATAAATATCATGTATGCATGTCAATGTGTAGAATGATTAAAAGCTCATAACATATAGATATCAAACATTTATAATAAGTGCGATGCAAGTAAAAGCTTATCAATTTGGATCCACATTCCACATGCATTGGGGTTACTAGTGCACGTCTATTTCACCGTACAGTTCTCATCCCCAATCATGTTGATTTGAGGTTACTAGTACACTTCTATTTCACCGTACCGTTCTCATCCCCAAATATTTCCTTTTTAAAACCCTCCTATGACAAGGTTAAGTCCCCCTATTAGCCAGATAGATGGGCCCAACCAAAGTCATAAGGTTTTCTCAAATCAAGGCATCATTCAAAACATTAGGACACATTCATGCTTTCAACATACAATATATATAAGTGATATGATGACATAAAAGATATAATCATAAATGAAGTCTACTCACAACCAAGCCTCGCGAGAGTATCTAACCACACACGGACACCAAACCGAATCAACCCAATCAAGGTCCTGAAACATTCGTCAATATCCAACCATACATCAATTTCTATGCTCAATCACATAGACATTACACATCAACCCTAAATCAGCCCACATATAGACAATAGGCCTAAATCCCATCTAATCCCATCATTCAACTCAAATCACATGACTTAGGCCTTTAATGCATAGTTCTCATTCATAAACCATTCAATTAATCAAAAATACAAATTTTCAATTCCTTAGGTATAAACATGCCCAAATTGGGTCACTTGATCACAAGTAGGCCTAAGCCATGATATGGTCACAACCACCAAATAAGTAGCATAATCAACCCTAATCATGCTTAATTAGACATAAATTGCATCAATTCAATGATTCTAGGCCAAAAGCATCAAAACCCCTAAAATATGAAATTTTTCATACTTAGGCCATATTGCCTATTTACACTAGGTCACCATGTTCAGCCATGTATATCACTGATTTTGCATCATGGGTTCATTAACAATGGCAACTAGGTCAACATAGTTGACATGCAAGCTATTTGGAAAGTCTAAGTTCATATTTTAAATTTAGGTCTAATACAAACAATCCTACAAACTTTCCATTTAATATTATGTTCAGATGTATCAATATACCAACAGAAATATTTAATCACAAAATAAATCGTACAGATTGAAGTATGCTAAGATTCAAACCTTCTGTCTAAAAATCAGCTCAAGCCAACGGTGGACCGAAAAGATAAGTCTCTTTGATGAACAAGTCTCTAATCAGACAATTTCTCCTTTCCTGCTGCAAATACTTAAACTCAGATGACTATATCACACAAAATACTTTACCCACCAACATCTCAACCATTTATAATGCAGAACGATCAGCTGTGAACCACCTTCTCAATAATCATATCCATCCAACGGTAGATTTAGGAGATCTATCAGTTTGATCTAAACTATGCGAGAAATCTAGACTTTCCAACCAGCTTTGTTTGGGAGGTTATATCTTTCAAACAAAAACTCCAATCAAGATCTCCAACGACCAGAATGAATACCCATAAGATACGAACTTGCTGACAACGTTTGAGCTCAATCGGACCATATAGCACCAAGATCCAGCTCTTTGATGAAAACGTTGCTGAGACTTCCCTCAAAGCAACTTCCGCTTTCTTTCTCTTCTTCTTTCCTTTCTCTTCTTCTTTCCTTTCCCTCCACTCATCTCACTCTCTAGGACTTCCTTAGAGAAGAGAAGTAGGGCATGGGACACTTGTCCACTCTCATGCACCAACCTTGACATGTGTTGGAGAAGAGAAATGGGGTCTGGGAAACTTGTCCATTCTCATGCACCAACTTGACATATGTTGGAAAAGAGAAATGGGGCATGGGACACTTGTCCATTCTCATGCACCAACTTGACATGTGTTGGTCTCATACTACCCATACCAACCATATGTACTTTAACCAATCTCATGCTCCCATGTATTTTAGATGTCCAATCAATCTAATACACCAAATTTTCATTCTCATTTATCCTTTTATTCAAGCAATCCTAACCCATTTCAATTCATGGGTTAATGGGCCCATGCATAAATAATAACACATGCATTACACTTTAATTTAACATGACCCATATACAATTTATAATGCACATATTTATATACATTATCAAGCAACAAATATACAAACATTAAACAAACATTAAACAACCATCAAACAAACACTAAATATATCAAGGCAAACACATAGAGTTTGCGCAAAATATAATTGGATAATGGGCTAGATGAAATAAGTTTCAGGGCGTCACACTATGTTTGATGGGGTAGTGGCAAATCACGAATTTTGCTTATGGGTATATTCGAGGTGGTATGGGACATCACGGGTATGACTCATACTTGGGATGAGTGAGGAGAAATCAACCAATAACCATGTGTGACAATTATGGAAAGGGCTAGTTGATATTATTTATCCTTAAATTCAAGCGGTATGGGACGTACGAATTCTGTGGATAACTATTATCCACTGGATATTACCATTTATTGCGATAATTACTTGAACATTAAAATTAAAATTCACATCGCAAAAAATTAGAAACAACTCGACCATTATATCGGTACCAATTCACTGGATATAGTGTAGTTTTACAAAAACAAATTTATGTAATTTAGAAACTAAACTTTCAACAAATATATATATATATAGATAGATAATTTTCAAAAATAAATCATGTGAGGTTTGATTGTTTTGAAACCTATATTTAGCGAATGGAACCCATAAACCCTATGCCTTTAACTTAGAAGCTAGGTGAGACACCGAATATTTAAATAGGAAACTAAGAAAACTTTTATTTGTACCACAGTATGGCAGTACAAACACGAAGTCAAGTCAACAACAACTCATTCCAAACCTTGAGGAGTGAGCTACCGGGGGATGCAGGGCCCACCCTAATTAGAGCCAACGTTGACTCCAAAAATGTTAACGGAGGACACGAACACGGCAAATGGAGCGACTGCAGAAAATCCACCACCACCGGCGATGAGCAATGGGTCATTGGAACAATTGATGATTGAAATGGAATTTGTTTTCCAATGCTTCGTGGACTATGTGGACATTAGAATGAAAAAAACTAGCAGACGAAATAAAAAACAAAGGTTGTAGCCATTGACCTTTGAAGGAAAACCAGATGCGGACGCCACACAAAAGTGGCTAGATGAAACTCGGAAAGCCTTTGAAGCGATGAGAATACCCGATGAGAGAAGGATTCCACTAGCCGTTTATTAACTGGTTGGGATTGCGCATAGTTGGTGGAAAATGATTAAGGAAGATCTAACTTTGGATGTGGCTAAAATGACTTGGCTAGAATTTGAAGCCATGTTCATTGAGGAATATTTTCCTAAAGACATAAAAAAAAGGCAGAAATGGTTGGAAGTTTCTAAGTTGTACCAAGGTCAAATGTTGGTACAGGAATATTCTGCGAAGTTTATGAAATTGTTAGTATTTTCTCTTTCTACAGTAGCAAATGAAAGTGACAAAAGTGAAATTTTTTATAATGGACTTAGGCCCGAAATAAGGCAAGCATTGTCCATTTTAGAAGTAGAAAATTACAACGAAGTTGTGAATTGGGCCATGCAGTTCGAGCAGGAGAGGCAACAACAAGAGTAGAGGATGAATAAAGGAAAAAGATCTTCAGTTTTTCAAGGATTTGGATATTTGAGGAAATTTTAGCGGAAGGAGCAGATGGGAAGTCAAGATATGGCAGAAGTTAAGCCAAAGCCACAAGGGTCAAATCAAGGAAATCAAAACCAAATGCAGCAAAGCCAAACGAACCAGTGAAGTATCAAAAAAGGACAGGGATACAATCTAGGAAATGGTATCTCTAAAGGAAACCAGGGACCAAAACCAATCCCTAGTCAGTGACAAGAAGTAAGAACATGTTTTCGATGTGAACGAGCATGCCATATTGCTAAAAATTGTACTCAACCTCAGCTGGCAGTTTCGACAAATCAATATGTTGTACCTAGGCAGCCTAATCAACCCAATCCACAACCATAAGGCCAAACATTTGCTACCACAGCACGAGAGAAGCATGACACTGCTGTGGTTGAAAGTATATTTCCTTTATTCAACTCTAGAGTCCGGGTAATATTTGACATGAGATCACTTATTCGTTCATAACTTCTTCTATTGTACAACAGCTAGGGTTAGAGGTTGAACCTTTGAATCCTAAAATGATGGTAACCACACCAATGGGGGCATGGGTAAAAATTACACAGTTATGCTCCAAATGTGAACTTAGGATGAGTGATGAACCTTTCATAGTAAATCCGTTGATTTTAAACATTGAAGATTTTGACATAATTTTAGGAATGGATTGGTTAACCCAATTAAACTTTTAAATTGACTGCCTATAGAAGCGGGTCCTTCCAAACCAAACTATTCTAAAAATGCATGGTTCAAGCTATTGTTTTCACAAATCAGTAGTTGCAGCCCTGAAGATGCAACTCAAGGGTGATATAGGTTTTAAAGAACCTATCTTTAGGGATCAGAAAGAACTTTCCCAAGGAATTCAAATGAGTGAATTACCAGTGGTCAACGATTTTCCCACAGAATTCTTAGATGATTTCCCTGAAATGCCACCCATTCGAGAATTTGATTTTGACATCAAGTTATTACCAGGGACAAAGCCAGTATCTATTCTTCCTTATCGAATGGCTCACAACGAACTGGTAAGAACTAGATAAACAACTAAGGGAATTAGAAATGAAAGGATTCATACGTAAAAGTGTCTAACCTAGGGGGGCTTCAATGTTGTTTGTTAAAAAGAAAGATGATACACTTAAAATGTGTGTAGATTATAGAAAACTCAATCATGTCACCATAAACAATAAATACCTATTACCCTGAATTGAGGACCTCTTTAATCAATTGCGCGGTGCGCAATACTTTTCAAAAATAGATCTTCGTTCAAGTTACTACCAATTGAGAATCAAGGCGGAGGATATTCACAAAACAACCTTTCGAACCCGATACGAACTTACAAATTTACAGTAATGCCCTTTGGTCTAACAAATCCTCCGACAACATTTATGGATCTTATGCATAGAGTTTCTAGGCCATACCTGGACCGTTTTGTTGTTGTGTTTGTTGATGATATTCTCATTTATTCATCAACAAAGAAAAAACAGGAAATGCATCTTTGAATTGTGTTTAAAACACTACAAACTCACGAGCTTTATCCGAAATTTAGCAAATGTGAGTTTTGGGTTTTCGAAGTTAAGTTTTTGGGTCATGTTGGTCTAACAAATCCTCTGACAACATTTATGGATCTTATGCATAGAGTTTCTAGGCCATACCTGGACCGTTTTGTTGTTGTGTTTGTTGATGATATTCTCATTTATTCATCAACAAAGAAAAAATAGGAAATGCATCTGCAAATTGTGTTGGAAACACTACAAATTCACTAGCTTTATCCGAAATTTAACAAATGTGAGTTTTGGGTTTCTGAAGTTAAGTTTTTGAGTCATGTTGTCTAGGCAAACGACATTGCAGTAAACCCAGCAAAAGTTGTTACACCCCGTTCTATTACCCAAAATAATACGCAACGAATCGTAGAACCGGAATGCGAACAATTATGGAAATCAACATAGATCTTTTATTCATCTTCCACTAATTAAATAGGGCACAATTACAAATGGTACATTATTTTACATACACGAGTACGTAGCAGAAATACATCTACAAACACCAACACACCTAGATCTACACCGACATCCCACTTTCTATGCGACTCCTTCGCATGTAGCACCGACGACTCTCGCTCTATCATGCAACATCTAAGAGCTTGGGAAAAATATGAATGGGGTGAGCTCAACAGCTCAGTGGTTCAAACAAAGTGAACGCAATGTTACAAAACATAAATACAATAGTACATAGAATAATGCATTTCAATCCACGTCAAATAATATAATCATGAAATGTAGCAGCATCCTCCATACCAACGTATGTGTGCTTTATAAATCAAATAGCAACTAAGAAGTGCACCGCGGGCTATGTGCTTAGTATCATCATGTGATGGTTCCCTTTTGAAATCACAGGACATAGAATGCAGCTCCAGGTCCTGCAAGCAAAGGTGAATCTCATCACGAGGGCTCCCATGGTTTGTCTCGAAGACAAGGGACCACCCTCATCAATAGTATGCCATATGCATGAAGTAATGTAGCATTGTATCATGTATATAAACGATGCAATGCTATTCTTATCATAAAGTAAAAGAATATGCAAACCTATTCCTTCATCCCCACCTCACGAATCTTGTCGCCGCTTCGCGAGAACTTACAATGTCCATCTCTGTAGCCATTCTATGAGCATTGTGCCCATAGCTTTCCTCTATCCTAAATTTGATAGCATTTCGGCACATAGTTGGATCTTGCAGTCCGTAAACCGTGTCTCGGTGCATCGTGAGTCTCTAGGCACCGCAGACAGAATCTCAGCGCACCATTAGACTCTAACCGTTGCAGACAGCATTTCGGCGCATCAAACATCTAGGTGCTTCATTGGACTCTCAAGAGTAGCGGACAATACTTCTGCACAACGAGGGGTTCCAAGTGTTACAGACGGCATCTCGGTGCTCCAAACATAGCGGGGGAAAGTCTCGGCTTTTTCGAGGGTTTAAGAGGCGTAGATAATGGTTTAGAGGACGGAGAACCCCTCTCCTATTTATAGAAAAATCGCAGAAACTTACCTTGGCACGTGCCTGGGTACTTGGGCATTTTTTCGGGGTTTTCGGGCACTTCTCTGGTCACTTCGCCTGGAACTTCATTGGGCTTAAATCGAAGAACCTTCCATCTTTAGTTCTTGTTTCATGTTGAGTACAGTGTTCATGCGAACACTGTTGCTTTATGTCATTTTATGATGTATTATCTATTTGTTTCAAATTTCTTGGTTGTTACATTCTACCACACTTAAATGGAATTTAGTCCTCGAAATTCAACTATGGTTGTTTTGGTGTTACAGTTTAAGGAATGTAATTGTTTAGCCCTTACCTTAAATTCTGAGGACTTATTTAATTTCCTTTGCCCTTTCTCAATGGTACCCCTTGCGTTTGTGTTTGTCCTTTGTGAAGGAAAAAGGACTCCACTTGCAACGTAAGAATCATGGAAGACTCTGTTGCGATCATTTCTCGTGCATAGCACATAGCACGTTTGCCCCATAGGTCATCACCTCTGAGGCAGTCATTGCCATCTTTCGTGATGAGGCTAGCCTGACTATTTCTCGTTTAGCACTGGAAGTCAAACGATCTTGAGGTATTCGACCCAAGTACTTAGTCCACGTCTCTAATCCGAAACGAGGAATCTGTCATGGTCGTTCATCATGCAATTTCCCTAGTGGGTATAGTGATAATCTGTCATTAGCACCCACGATGTCATCATGTGCTAATGATTTTCTTTACCCATAGTGAGGTAAGGTTCCAAGCCGAACGTCATCTTCTAGATGCGTCTACGTTTTACATTAAGTGGAAGCCTAAGTTTCGATTTCTATGTCGAAATGTTCTATTTTGGTAGTTGTAGGTCACATTCCTAGCTCTTCTAGGGTGAGGGGTAGGAGTTATGACTTTAGGTACATCATGGTTCTTAACTCGATTATGGTATTCCAATCCCAAAATAAAAAATGGATCATTGGGTTGGCCAATTTGAAAATAATTTGGCGGGTTGTCTTAAAATAGGGTTTTAGTTTGAAATTCTTTTGAAAACTTTTTCTCAATTTTGGATTAGTCTCCAAACACTTCGAATAATTTACCAGAGTACCTTTGTGTTTATTCTCACTTATTTAGATTATGTATTATCCTACATGATGCCTCATATGCGACAAACAAGTTCTGCAAACCATTTAGATATCTAAATTATAACTAGGATCTTCCAAGTTCGGTCGTCTCATTCCAGCCAAACTTTGGTGATAGCAGCTATAACCTAGTTTCTAGATGATTCGCCACACATGGTCTTACACGTCCTCCATTGATCCAGAATATTCCAATTATCTTCTGAATTCGTTGTGTTCCATTTCACTCTGAATACAACGAGAAAATGGATATTAGTGGTCATGAATTTCTGTCAAACATTCTATCATAAAAGTTTACATTGGTATCATCCATTCTGAAGCCATTTTTTCCCATGAGGCACATTCTAACCCTTCCCAATGGGTCATGTGTCCTCTTCTGTAGGGCCTAAAATTTGAAATGAAATCTCATCGAGCATTCGATGGAATCATCAATATCTGTTAACACAACATAATTGGCAATAATATTTTATTTAACCATAAACGCTCGAAACCAGCCGTCACGTAAGGTCCTGTGGCCAACTATTATCCTCGATTCACGAACAAATGTCCAGGGAAAAATCTCATATAACCGAATGAGTTCCCTTTTTAATAAGGTACAACCCTGTTCGTGCATCTCCTTATTGTTGACACCATGAAGTTTACAGCATAGGTGCACCACATAAAGCTGACTCAATCAGGTGGGCATTCATGCACCACGGGCGACTCACATGCCCCATTAATCAATCCAGAGGCTAGGAATGACTTACGTTCCTAGGCGGTTATGTTGTCCACTAACTTCCATGGATGATGTCCAATCTCCCTCCTGAATCACTTTTCCTCATAAAAATGATCCCGCTTCTGGACTTACGTTTCATGGTCACACACTAATTCTACTAGGTGACCTTATCATAAACTTCATTACTTCTCTTACTCTAGGTTAATTCCATAACCTAAGATCTTGTACAATTAATCCACAATCATCGGTTGAGAAAACACACTAAACTCATATCAATGTGCACAACCTCCCATTTTCTCTTATTATGATCATCTAATCAAATTGATTATACCAATACCCAAAATCAACAAATTCCAAGTGATCATATTAGTACTAAAATCAAGTAATGTAATCCTTAAATCACTTTTACATTAAACTAAAATCAGGTATGCTAATACCCATCAAGGACTACACTTCCCTTGTCACAAACACTCATCATATGAAACATTAAGGTCAAAAATTCAGCCACATCAAAATTTACAAATACATCCTAATCTCGTCATACTCTCCATAGTGGAAGACTGACATACTTATTATACAGTCACTTTGATGCCCATGTCGCAATATATATATATATAAACATCCTCTTAAATAATTGTTTATATATACAAGATCATGACCTTAAAATACCCCAAAGACCTCAAAGTCAACACTAATAATTAATCATAATCATAAGATCCTCAAATCTTAAGTCCCAAAAAGTACATAAATTTATCTAGATTATTCATCGACCTTATAGCTCTCATATACTCATTAACCATTCAATTAATGATTTAATACGTTAAACTTTACGACTCGAACCTTCATCCTATAAAATACCTCACAATATTCTTCTAACAATCTTGTTGGCACGGTAATCATCCCATAAGTTCATCAGAGAGAAGGATATTCAATCCTAATTAATGTGTAGCTAGGTTTATAGTTCATGGTAATCATCAAATTACATCAACTCCAAATAAGATTTAGACAATCCTTCAAAATGGAAAAATACTCTAGCATCAATTCTCAAGACATAATTTGAATCACCTCAATGCCAACTAACACAAATATCTCATTTCTAGACGCCACATGGCGGAGGGTGCCACATGTATGCCCATGTTCTAAGAAAAGAAAATTCTTCTAATGGAATTTTTTTTTTACAAAAGCTTCCTCATGGGACTTATTTGTCCTAAGTCTAATTCCTAGGACAAAACACTACGCGTATACCGAGGGGTCGATATGCATAGGACGTCATTGCCCACTTCAAGGTGTCTGACATGAGTACCACATTGGTCAATGACTGACGCACGTACTTAGGGACAGATGTGCACACCTAGGTGGCAAACAACCAATGCACATACCAAGGGATTGATGCGCATATCAAGGTGGCAAATGACCAATGTGCGTATCTAGGGATTGACGTGCGTACCGAAGGGTCAACGCACACTTCGAGGTAATAAAATCTTACCAAGGCGGTTGGCATGTGTATCGAAGGGTGGACACACACACCGAGGTACTAAAATGTACCAAGGTCCTTGATAAGTGTATCGAAGGGGGTTAAGAAGTGTATCGTAGTGATATTACAGACGCGCATATCGAGGGATCAACGTGCGTATGGCATTGGTCGTAAAATCATGCTCTTATACCCTTTAATTGTCAGACTCCATTCTGTTACCCAAAATAATATGCAACGAATCGTAGAACCAGAGTGTGAACAATTATGGACATCAACATAGATCTTTTATTCATCTTCCATTAATTAAAGAGGGCACAAGTATAAATGGTAAATTATTTTACATACACGACTACGCAGTGGAAATACATCTACAAACACCTACACACCTTGATCTACATCGACATCCCACTCTCTATGCGCCTCCTTCGCATGTAACACCGACGACTCTCGCTCTAGCATGCAACATCAAAGAGCCTAGGGAAAATATCAACAGGGTGAGCTCAACAACTCAGTGGTTCAAGAAAAATGAACGCAACGTTTATAGAAGATAAATACAGTAGTACATAAAATAATGCATTTCAGTCCACGTCAAGCAATACAATCACAAAATGCAGCAGCATCTCCAAACCAACATACATGTGCTTTATAAATCAAATAGCAACTACAGAGTGCACCGCGGGCCGTGTGCTTAGTTTCATCATGTGATGGTTCCCCTTTTGAAATCATGGGATCGAGCGCAATGCAGCTCTAGGTCCTGCAAGTAAAGGTACTCAACCGCATCCCGAAGGCTCCCATGGTTTGTCTCAAAGACAATGGACCACCCTCATCAATAGTATGCCATATGCATGAAGTAATGTAGCATGGTGTCATGTATATAGACGAAGCAATGTTATGCTTATTATAAAGTAAAAGAACACGCAAACCTATTCCTTCATCCCCACCTCACGAATCTTGTTGCCGCTTCGCGAGAACTTACGATGTCCATCTCTATAGCCATTCTATGAGCATTGTGCCCATAGCTTTCTTTTGTCCTGAATTTGATAGCATTTCGACACATCATTAGATCTTGCAGTCTGTGGACTGCATCTCGGTGCATCGTGGGTCTCTAGGCGCCGCAAACAACATCTCGGTGCACCATTAGACTCTAAGCATTGAGGACAACGTTTTGGCGCATCAAACATCTCGGCGCCTCGTTGGACTCTCAAGAGTCATGGACAGTACTTCGGTGCAAAGCGGGTTTCAAGTGTCGCAGATGACATCTCAGCGCTCTAAACATAGTGGGGGAAAGTCTCGATATTTCTGAGGGTTTGTGAGGCGTAGAGAATGGTTTGGAGGAGGGAGGACCCACCCTCCTATATATAGAAAAATCACAGAAACTAACCTAGGCACGTGCTCGGGCCTGTGCCTGGGTACTTGGGCATTTTTCTGGGGTTTTCGGGCACTTCGCTTGGTACTTCATTGTGCTTAAATTGAGAAACCTTCCATCCTCAGTTCTTGTTTCATGTTGAGTACAATGTTCATGTGAACATTGTTGCTTTATGTCATTTTATGTTGTACTATCCATTTGTTTCAAATTTCTGGGTTGTTACAAAATAAGAGGAGGTGTTAAGTTGGAAACAATCCACCAATCTTACCGAGATTCGCAGTTTCCTTGGTTTGGTCGGGTATTATAGAAGGTTCATTTTGGACTTCTCAAAGCTGGCAGAACCACTCACTCGATTAACAAGAAAAGACATTCCATTTGAATGGAATCAAAATCGTGAATACTCTTTTTAGCAGCTGAGAAGAAGACGATAACACCCATTTTACAAGCTCTTGTTAGTGAAAAAGAGTACACGTTATACACCGATGCATCACTATCTGGATTGAGAGCAGTTCTAATTGAAGAAGGTCATGTTATCACTTATGGATCTCGATAGTTGAAACTTCGTGAGAAAAACCTATTCCAATCATGACTTGGAATTAGTAGCGGTGATTTTTGCTCATAAACTTTGGCGGCATTATCTCTATGGAGAAAGGATAGAGATATTCTCAGATCACCAAAGTTTAAGATATATCTACACACAAAGAGAATTAAATCTTAGGCAAAGACGCTGAGTGAAGTTTCTCAAAGATTATGACTTTACTATTCAGTACCACCCAAGTAAGTAAAATGTGGTGGCCAACACACTGAGTAAAAAATTGAATGCATCAGTTCGTGCATTCGAAATTAATACTCTCTCAGTGGTAAATGCTCTCAGAGGTTGATTAATGCAACCTTCAGATGGAAATGGGACCGTCACGAATCAAGTTGCAAAGTGTAAGTGTGCAATGGAATTTAGTGGAAAAAGTAAAGGCGGCGCAAGCAAACGATCCAAAACTAGCAGAAAAGAAGATTTTATTGCTTCAGCAACACGATTTAAGACGTTGGACATTGGCAGAAGATGGAACCATCTTGTACAAGAAAAGGATTTATGTTCCAAACAATGAGGAATTAAGAAAGTTGGTATTTGATGAATTCCATCGTTCCAAGTTTGCCATACATCCAGGAGGAGACAAGATGTACCAAGACCTTAAGCGAAAATTCTGGTTTTGCGGAATGAAGAAAATCGTTGTGCAATACGTAGCAAGGTGCCTTACTTGCCAGCAAGTTAAGACAGAACATCGGAAACCATCAGGGTTGTTACAACCCATGCTGATAAGGGAGTGAAAATGGGAAAACATCACAATGGATTTTGTCTCAGCATTACCTTGGAACTTCAAGGGCCAAGATACAATCTGGGTTATGGTTGACAAACTCACCAAAATTGCCAGATTCCTGCCCATAAAGGCAACAGACACTCTGATCAAGTTAGTCAAACTATATAAAATAGAGATAGTAAAACTCTAAGGAATTCCACAAACAATCGTTTGTGATCGCGATCCACATTTTACATCTCGATTTTGGCAAAGCTTTTAGCAAATATTAGGTTCAAAAATCACTATGAGTAATAGCGTTCCATCCACAAACTGACGGACAGTCTGAACGAGTAATTCAAATTCTAAAAGATATGTTAAGAGCCTGTGTACTAGACTATCATGATAGTAGGGCCAGGTATTTACATTTGGCTGAATTTGCTTATAATAATAGCTATCAAACAAGCATCAAAATGGCACCATTAAAAGCTATGGATGGTAGGCCATGCAGATTACCAGTATGTTGGCTGGAGATGACCGATAAAATAAAAATAAGACCCAAGATAATTAAGGAAACAAGTGAAAAGATTCAGTTAATCAAGGAAAAACTTCGTATAGCTTAATGCCGGTAGAAAAGTTATGCAGACAAACATCAGCAACTTCTGGAATTCCAGGTCAGAGATATGGTATTCTTGAAAGTACAAGCCGTCAAAAGGAGTCAGTGGGTTCGGAACAAAAAGAAAATTATCTCCAAGATTTATAGGACCTTTTGAGTTTAAACAAAGCATCTGAGCATTTTCTTATCAACTTAATCTTCCAGTAATCATGGCAAGAATGCGTGATGTGTTCCACGTTTCAATGTTACGGAAGTATCATCCTGACCCTTTCCAAATTATCTCTTGGACAGATATTAGAATGGAGGAAGAAAGTAAATATCAAGAAAAACCAATACAAATTTTAAACACAAGGACCCAACAGTTGAGGAGAAAAACTATCACATTAGTAAAAGCATTATGGAAACATCATGGCATAGAAGAAGACTTGAGAATTAGAGAGAGTGATATCAAACAAAAATATCCAGAATGTTTATTAGTAACACTGAAAAATGAAACTCTGTAATTATCATGATGCCTTGAGGTGTGAAAAAATACATATTTCTATTGCTATAGAAATATCTAGATAGCTATATGCTTTGTCATAACCAAATTTTATATTTTTCAAATGGATCCAAACTTGCCCAATCAGTACAATTGGAACGAGTTGTACCAACTACCACTTTTACCAGGCCAGGAAGAACAACTACGAAATGAAACACCAAAACTTCCACCAGAACCCTATTACCCATACTATTATAAAACTAAAACATTATAATTATACTCTACTTTCCCTTTCCTTAGGCCACAATCTCCTAGATTGCCTTTGTCTGAAATGTTTGCAGCGCCAACTCAAAACCTAACACCAAATGAAGGGGTCGTCGACATGCAACTGACATTGCAACAACCAAGAAGAAAGCCCAAATGTAAGGTAATCTTACCAACAAAATGTTTCACCTTTCTTTGGGTTCTCAATGCCTATTCAGACACCACTCCCCCACTTTCAGCAACACCATCCTTACCCTCTTCGTTACGTGGGAATTTCACTCAGTAATTTTTGCAAGATTCAAGTCCCTAAGCCAATCAACCCTACACTTACCGTCTAGAGCTGAAATGTTAATCTGTAGAAAGTGGAGTCTATGAAACTCTTCGACCATGGAAGCCACCACCATTTCAAGGAAACGAGGTGGTTGATGACAATACCTTGTTACTCTAGCACCAAGACTTTGTTGGTGAACCATCCGTTGGTAAGATATTTCCGTTAATTATCACATTCAAATGTTCAAAAATGAAATAAATTTCGATGACAAAATTCTTTAAGGGGGGAAGGTTGTAACATTTTCTAAAATTACCCAAAGATCCAAAGAATATGTTAGAAAGGATAAAATTCTCATTATGAGAAAAGTTTGAGGATAAAATTGAAAAAATACATAGTTGGTATTACTCTAAAAGAATCTTCTCGAGAATACTCTCGAGAACGTACCCGAGCACAGGACGAGAGGATCAATAAATAAGATCTCCAAGGGAATTTTGGGAATAACCCATAAATTTCATATTATAGAAGGGGGGGGGAGAGAGATTTTCAAATTCTTCCACAACGAAACTTCTTTCAAAATCTCTCTTTTTGTATTTTTTGAAAAAGCTTAAGGAAACATTTTTGTAGTACACATTTCAAGGTGGGGAGGAACCTATGGTTTGTGCATTCTAGTCTTTTCATTAAAATTATATTCATGTTGTGGTTATGCACACATTTGTTTATTCGTTAGTGAAATGTTATTTGGGTGAAAGTTGGCCCTTGCTGGATTGCTAAATGCAGCTTATTTGGGTAAAAGTCGGCCCTTGCTGGATTACTAAATGCTGCTTAATTGGGTGAAAGCTGGCCCATGTTGGATTGCTAAATGTAGCTTACTCATTTCATATTTTATAACTGTTCCATTTTATTGCTAGCAAAATTGCATATGATTATGTGTGCTTCATTATCGATGTTATGTTGCTTGAAATTCAGTTATTGAATATCAACTTTAATGTTTTGTTTAAAATGTGAAAACCTACTTGGGGATCCACTGGTCATAAGCTCACCCTATCAAATTTTATCTCCAGGACATTAATGTGGAAGGAAAATGGTAGGAAGAAAAAGAATGAGAAAGGAAAGAAGGGAAGGAGAAGCTTAGTCATCAAATAATGTATATATATACACTAAAAATAAGCCGATCTTACCCTCCTATGACTGTATATAAAGGTTGGGATGTTTTGGCACTTGTGTGGGTTAGTTGAATCATAAATATGTCAAAATTAGAGTATATATACGTATGATGATCAATAAGCTTGTAATATTGTGATATAAGTTGTGTTAATAAAGTGAAGGTTTTGGGGACTACAAAAGTTGTAACCTTGAAATTTTTCTTGTTGCTATTTGCCATCAAATCACCTATTAAAGTGATTTGCAAATAAGAGAACTTCGGGGTGTGACACTTAATCATCAAATAAATCACACACATTATACACAAATACAACAAGTAATACACATACATGGCAAAACATACACACACCACATCAATGGAAGCACATAGAGTCAGACACTTATTCAATTTGGATACGAGCTAAACAGAAAAGAAAAAAAAATTGAGACGTCACACTCGGGCAATCGTCATTTATTTATAGAGGGATGATTACCTCTAAACCTCCTACTAGAGGTAGTGTAACACCTTTTAATTTTCTACAGTAAAACTAATTTAACTGCTTGAAAACCATTCATATTTATTTTCAATCGTGAAAGTAACCCTAAAGGACTCTCCTAGAGAAAAATACAGACCCCCATAATGGGACGGTCCCAAGGTAGGGACCATCCCCATGGGGGGCGAACCCAAGGGGGGCCGGTCCCATCGGGCCACCCTTATAAATAAGGGGTAGCCCCCCCTCATTTCCCCTGCCTGTCTTCCACTCTATCTCTCTCTCTCGACCCTTTCGCACTCTCTTGCGTCCTTGCACACTTCAAGAAGTTAGAATAAAACGCTACACCACTACAAGTGTGTTAAGGTGGGGAATGAAAGCTCGGTTTGCATTTTTTACTTGTTTATAATGAATTACATAGCATCTGTAACATCTCCTGAATCTGAGGAGTAAATACAATCAAACTTAAGGGCAATTTAGATTAAGGACAAAATGAACATTTTTAGATATCTTCAGGGGTATTTAGGTCAAAGGACGAGATTGTCAATTATAAGTATTTTAGGGATATTCTTGGAAAAGGATCAAAATGTCTATTTAAAATATCATTAGGGATATTATGGGAAAGGGGTAGTAGATAAAAATATTTTCTATGGACACCATGAGCATCCCCCTAATATTTCAACAGGGCGGGTTAGTTCATTTCATATCAACTTCTCTTCTCCTCAAAACTTTTCAGGAATTTCTGTAAGCTCGGAGTAACACAGTTCGAAAGTTGTAAGGTAGAGAGGAACCTATGGTTTGCACATTCTTGCCTTGCCTTCTTTAAATTATGAATTATGCACACTTTTTCCCCTGTTCACTAGTGAATGAATTGTGGGTGAAAGCTGGCCCTTGTTGGATTGCTAAATGCAACTTATGGTTATTTGAGGTTACAAAATTTCTAAAATATGACTTGAAAGTATTCAACTTTAATGTGCAACTCTATGCTATTGTTATGTTGATTGTTTTGATATAACAATTATTATTAATATTGCTAGCATGTGGGGAACCCGTCAGGCTTTATGCTCACCCTTTTTTTTATTTCATTTACCAGGTTCTTGAGGAGAAAATGGAAAAGGAAGGAATGGAAAGTGAGAAAAAATTCAAAAGAAGAAAGAAAGAAAGAACTAATGTATATTTTTTGATACTTTGCAAATAAGCTAGACTTGACAGCCTAATTTTGGTATATTTAGTGGATGTACTGTTCTAATATTTGCGTGGGTTCAATATGATGTGTTATAGAAGATGTTTGTATAAATAGTGTCTTAAATATTGTTATAATTTTGGTGTAATATATGAAATTAAATTACATATGAAGTTTATGGTTTTGGCATAATATCAAAGTTATTCTCTCGAATATTTATCTTGTATATATTACCAAGTCCCTATCCTTGGGATTTATGAAACAAGAGAAGACTTTGAGATGTGACAACTTTTATGGTATCAGAGCAATGGTTCTCAGACCAAGCAAAACTTAGATAGGAATTTTGATTGATTTTAAAAGAGAAAACAAAATACTGGAGGAAATTAGTAGATAAGACAACTGTAATCTTCAATGAGGTGCTTGAAGAAGATCTTGATCTTGTGGAAAATACATAAAGGGTAAAGGAGACTAAAAAGTTGATTGATAGAATAAAATTTTATAGTGATTGTGATCTTAGATAGATAGAATAGAATTTTTTACAGATTCATAGAGATCTCAGGTGGATTGAGTAAAATTTGTTTCTATAGAGAAATGATTTATGAATCTATGAATAGATATGGTAATCTTAAATAGTCCACCACTTGGAACATGTAATGATCATTTGGTATAGATATATATATGAATTCACATCAAGATTGTATGTATATATATATATAATAAAATTAAAATTCACGTGGTGGGCTGTCACGATCCACGACCAATGACATCATGATCGACACGGAACCCCCGGGTATATCCTCCCTCGATATATCCGGCGTCCCGTCAGCTTCATATAAATAACCTAATAAACATAATCCCACACTAGCCTCCAAATCAAAGATAATCAAATCATCAAATTAATTACATCTTCCAAAAGGACAAAATTAAAAAAATTCATAATGTCCAAAATGTACAATCCATACCTAACCATAAATATAACCCATCTATGTGTTAAGTAGATACAATAGGTGTTATTAAGTACATAATTACCAAAATACAAAAATGTACTAATACACCTACATCACAATGACACAGGAAGCGCTCCGCAGCTAAGCCTTCCCCTTCCGCTTCCTATTAGAACCTGTAATGATAAGAATGAGTAGTGAGCTACAACAAGCTCAGTGAATGTTTTCTAGAAGTGGCAATATACATGCATTTAGATAAAACATGGTAAGATCATCAAACAATATAAATAACATGGTGATATACAAGATCATATACATGCTAAACATATTGCATCATGTCATTACCCAAGACAATGCATATCATTTTTCCAAACATGCCATATGCAATCCTAGACACCTTCTGAGTAAGAAGCAATACAAGGAGCTGAGTTTACGGCATCCAGTGCCCGATTGAACTTCCCTAAAAGTATTCTATTAGGATTATTAGGGTTGTGTAGCTAATAGGATCAGCCCACCAAGACAAGTACCATGTTTAGGAGATCCTATCTACACAAGCCATAAAACCCTCTGCCAGGTCCACGACTAGGGATCACTATCCAGCCCAATGGAATTCCCTAAAAAAAATCCCATGCTAGGAGATCCACCCCAATTGCTAACCCTTATGCTCATGCTCAAATTCATTTTATGAATCATTAAAACATGCATAATACTATAGTTAATCATTTAAGCCATTATGGATCCATAATATTGTCACATCTAGCCGAATTCGCGATACCCAACAGGGCCCTAGTAACGGACTAGATCATTTACTTCCACTATTCAATAGTGGGGGTAAATGGCTTAGGCGTTCGCCCCGAGGGGGTGCGCCCACACCTGGGTAGGGGGCACGCTGTACAACCCAGGGTGTGACACAACATGTAGGATTAATCTAAACTAACCTACCTATACACAAGGCATAAAACCCTCAGTAGGGTACACAACTGGGATCGCTGCTAGACTTACAAGAATTCCCAAGAAGGAAATTCGAACTAGGAGCCTCCACCCGAATTGTCATCCTAATGAATTATATTCAAATATATTTCATGGAAACATTAGAACATGCATACCATAATACATAAGCCTTTAAAACATTTCTATGATACAATGCCACATATAAATAATCCAAAAGTAAAAGAATGTTCACTCTTGATTGGCTAAGTCTAGCCAATCCAATTTCAATCCAATCACCAAAACTCTCTAATTGACTAAACGGGTTCTAAATCAATTACAAGACCCTGAAAAATAACATGGTTCACACAAACTGAAAATCAATCATAAAGTGTGTCAAAACCCCATGTTCAAACCCAATCAAAAGTCAATTCGATTCTAAATTGGTTACCCCCCTTGAGTCAAATTCCATATTGCCCAATTTGATCATTTAACCCAAATAAACTAAGATTGACCCAAGTTGAATGTAGTGGGTTGATCCCATAATCCAACCACTAATATACATGACATTCAATTATAATTAGGGTCAATTAGACTATACATCAAGTCAATTTCATCAATTGACTAAGTCTTGGTCAAAATCACTGATTAGGCCAATACCAAACATAAAGTCAAAATGAACTGAGTCATTCCAATTTAACATAGGTTCAAACATTCTAAACCTATGATTCTACTCAATTTAGGTTCAATTAAACAATTCCCAAGTCAATTTTATCAATTGACTTGATTTGGGTGAAAAGCCCCAATTTGGGCAAAAATCCCCAAATCACATGTAAAATTGCCAAGGCACATGGAAATTGCCTAATTACTTAGCCTAGGTCAAAATTAGTCTACCATAGGGTGTCCAGCATGAGAACCTACTGACTTCAATCATCAAACAACCCTAATCATGCCCAATTAGAACTACATTGCATAATTTTCCAGATTTTATATCAAGGGCATCAAAAGCCCCAAATCTGAAAATTTTCATACATAGGCCATATTGCCAATTTTACACTAGGCCACCATGTTCAGCCATGAACTTTACTGATCTTGCAACATGGAATCATCCACAATGGCCACAAAGTCAAAATAGTTGACATGCAAAGATTTTGAAAAAGTCTTAAGGTCATGAACTAAGTATAGGCCATTTGAACTTAACCCCTCCAATTTCTTGCTAGAAATTGGAGGTTTCACCATTAGTGTACTCCTAACACTCTCTAATCACACATATGTGACATGCAAGACTCAACTCCAACTTTGGTTTTCCATCCATCCAAGGTTCATCACAATGCATGCATCAAAATGAAACCCTCATGCTCAAAATGAAGCTATCATGCAACTAATAGAGAGATTCAAGGAAGAAATGGAGGAAAAATGCAAACCTTAGGTGTTCTTGAGCAAGAAACCACCAAACCCTAATTTTTCCTCTCCTTTCTCTCCTCGAACACTTCTCTCCTCTTTATCAAGCGCAAAATGTGCAAATGAGCTGAAAAAATCATGTTAATAGCTTATATAGAAGTGTTTGGCACACAACTAAAAGTTGCCAAAAATTGTTAAAAATCAATTTTCCTGTTGCAATACTTGCAATTAGATAGTCAATTTCTTGCAAAATACTAACCAAATTAACATCTTAACCGCTCAAAAGTTGTATGATTCAGTTGTTAAAATTTTGGTGAAATTTCATTTCAATCCAACGGTGGTATTGCGAGATACAACTGTTTGATCAAAACTGCGTAAGTAAATCTGCAAATCTGTGAAACAGTGTTTGGAGTCTTATAACTCACAGTAGATAACACCGATCAAGATCTCCACTGTTCATAATGAAGATATATCAGAGAATAATAAGCTGACAACATTTCAGCTCAATCGACGACGGATCTAGGAGATTAAGACACTGATGTATTCGGTGACAGAAATTTTTTCCTCCATTGAATGAGCTCCACTGGATCTAAAACACCATTTTCGACATGTTTCGACGTCGAACGGGTCTCCGATGGTTCCAAAACTTCATGCGCACTCTCTAAGACCTCAAATCATCCAAAGAAACTCGAACCTACATGCGTCGAGCATCAAAATACATATGCACATACATATATGTGTACGTATACATATATGGGTACACTACGGGTCAAAGTGACATCATCCTAAGGTACGGGCTTTACACGGAATAGTCATTCTTCTTCGCCTCTTTTTCTTTCTCAATGGAAACTTTTTGCCGTTATTCAAGTATTTTTTTCTCCTTTTGTACTTATTCTTGCATAGGTGATGATGATGATGATGGCACAAATGATGAAGAGGGAATAGATAGTGGAGAACCACTTTCAACTTATTTACCATTTCGCAGTTTGATGGCCATACATTGCTCCTTTGGGTTCACCTCTGTGTTGCTCGGGAAGGAGCCCTTTTGTTAGGCACTTATGGCTGAAGCAAGGTGCCCAATTTGCAATTCCATATTCTTCATTGAAGCTTCCAAGCTATCTATCCTTGGATCAACCCTATCTTGCTTCGCCTCAGATTTTGCTATATACCCACTTAAAAGCTCCTCCAATGAAGGTTTATTCTCTTGTGATGGCATAGATATACCTAGTGGTAGAGGATTCAGAACATTCATATTATTGGAATAGGAAATTTTCTCATGGTTCCTCACTCCTGAATAGTATTGATTTGGCACTTGAGTATTGCTTCTGTAATTGTATCCTTTATTGTTCAAGTAATTAGTATGTTCAGTAGTTGTGGAGTGTTCACCAAGCATATAGCCCATGCGTGTTGCTCCTTGCTCTACAGAGGGCTTCATACCTTGAAGTGATGCAATCTGATGTGATATACTTGACAATTGTGCTGAAATAGCAGTCATGTGATCAACCTCAAATATACCAGCTTGGGCCACCTTCTTCACAATTGATTTCTCACTAGGAATCTCATAAGTGTTGGAAGGCCATTTCTTCTATCAAGGTAAAGGCATCATCTACTATTTTACCCATTAAAGTACCTCCAGCCGCTGCATCCACCAATGTCCTAGTGGGAACTGTCATACCATTGTAAAAGATTTGCAATTGCATCCAATTTTCAAATCCATGTTGTGGACATTTTCTCAACATTTCTTTAAATCTCTCCAAAGTTTCTTGAAGAGATTCTGACTCAATCAGCTTAAATTGGCCTATTTCTGGTGGGAAGAATTTTTGAAGAAATTTTTGAACTAGCTCCTCCCATGTGTTCACACTACTTGGTAGTAACCCTTGCAATCATGCCTTTGCTTTGTCCTGAAGAGAGAATGGGAAAAGCCTCAAACGAATTACATCTTCTCCAACACCATTCCACTTTACTATCTCACACTTTTTCAAGAATGATTGGAGATGGATCATAGGGTCTTGAGCTGGAAAACCACCATATTGATGTTGTCGAACCATGGTAATCAAAGCTGGCTTCATCTCGAAATTATTGGTTGCTATTGGTGTCCTCACGATCCTCGAATAGTTATCTTGAATTACGGGTTTGAAGTAATCCTGCAATAACATTTGATTGTTTTCATTGTTGGGCTCCATTGCCTCTTGCTCAATTCTTCTATCTCTTCTAATTAGTCTCAAAGCTCTCTCTATCTCAGGATTTAATGGTACTAATTCGACACTCCGAGAGCATCTCATATACCACGTGTCTTGCCAATCACAATCAAAGAGAAAAAATCAAAAAAACTCAGAAAAATAAAATTCTAAATTAAAATCCAAACCTATTACTTTCAATATTGATAGAAAAGTAAACAATTCTCCGGCAACGGTGCCAAAACCTTGATGCAATAAATTTAGATTCACAAGTACACGAATTATCAAGTTATAATACCCATGGTGAGTGGGTTACCGTATCCACAAGGAATTATTACTTTCTCTCAATTACCAATTCGTATTTAGAACTTTATTTAGACAATCAATATAAGATATCACTAGAATAAAAGTGTTAAAAATTAGAGTTTAAATGCAAGCAAGAAAATATAAAGAAAATTTAATATATGAGAAATGTCTAGAAAATCAATTTCACCTAACTTTCATTTATGTAATTTAAACATGCTTATTATCAAATAGATTTCCTAATTTATTAGTCAAAACCCTTGCGTCTGTAATTCCCTCTCTCGTGTGCCGAATTAAAACGTATTGTTAAAACAAGGTTTGATCTCTCGATAAAACCTAAATTCTAAACAACCCATTAAACTCCGTGATTTTCCTACAACTTCATGAAACTTTGTAAACCTCTCGATTCTACAATAATTTCATGTCATAATCCCCCTTTTCCAACCTAGAAAACCCTCTCTCGACTGCCGCCTTCCAAGTCTAACTTCATTCAATTTGAGATCAAGAAACCGAAAGGATTAAGTTTATGAAATCATGAATAAACTATAGAAATTTCATTGATAATAAACTAAATCTAAAACTAAACTATAATATTCAAGTTAGGATCCATCGCTTCTCTAGAAAATAGAAGTTAGTTCATAATGAAGGAGAAGAAAATACAAAATGAGATAAAAAAACATCAAAATCCCCTATATAATGTGCTAGAAATACTGTAGATCTTCGATCCGCCTCGCTTCTGAAGCCAATCTTCGTCTCCACAGGAACCTTGCTGTCTTCCTTCCTCCTCCAATGGATTCCCCATGAAAAACCCTAAAAATTGATATATAATATGCCCTACTTCGCATAAGATTTGAATTGACGAAATTGCCCATACACAAAGGCGAAAAAACCAATTTTTCGCTGTAGCGCTGCTGCACTCGATGGGGTCCATATTGCCGATTTACACTAGGTCACCATGTTCAGCCATGTATATCACTGATTTTGCATCATGGGTTCATCAACAATGGCAACTAGGTCAACATAGTTGACATGCAAGCTATTTGGAAAGGTCTAAGTTCATATTCTAAATTTAGGTCTAATCAAGCAACCCTACCAATTCTTCATTTGATAGTCTGTTCAGATGTATCAATCTACCAATAGATATATTTAATCCAAAAATCAACCGTACAGATTAAAGTATGTTAAGAAACAAACCTTCTGTCCAAAAATCAGCTCAATCCACGGTGGACCAAAATGATAAGCCTCTTTGATGAACAAGTCTATAATCAGACAATTTCTCCTTTCCTGCTGCAAATACTCGACCTCAGATGACTATATCACACAACATACTTAACCCACGAAAATCTCCACCGTTCATAATGCAGAAAGATTAGTTGTAAACCACATTCCCACATATCATCATATCCATCCAACGGTAGAGTTAGGAGATCTATTAGTTTGATCTAAACTGCACGAGAAATCCAGACTTTTCGACTAGCTTTGTTTGAGAGGTTGTATCTCTTAGACGAAAACTCCAATCTAGATCTCCACCGATCAGAATGAATAACCATAAAGCTAGGAACTTGCTGAAAACGTTTGAGCTCAATCTGACAATATATCCCCAAGATCCAGTTCTTTGATGAAAATGTTGTTGAGAATTTCTTCAATGCAACTCCCTCTTTCTTTCTCTTCTTCTTTCCTTTCTTTTCTTTTTTCCTTTCTCTCACCTCATCTCACCCTCTAGGACTTCCTTGGCGAAGAGAAATAGGGCATGGGACACTTGTTGTAGCACCCATGCCTTTAGGTGACGTCATTTTGACCCATAGTGTACTCGTATACGTATTCATATATGTATGTGTATATGTATTTTGATGCTCGAAGTACGTAAGTTCGAGTGTCTTGGCATGATTTTAGATCATAAAGGGTGCGCATGAAATTTCGGAACCATCGGAGACCCGTTCGATGTCAAAACATTTCAAAAACGATGTTTTGGATCCAGTGGAGCTTTCTCCATGGAGGAAGAAATTCCTGTCACAACTTACATCAATGGTTTGATCTCCTAGATCCATCTTCTGATTGGGCAGGAATTTTGTCAGATAATTCTTATATGATAGATATTCATTATGAACGGTGAAGATCTTGATTGGAGTTACCTACTTTGAGTTATAAGACCCCAAACACTGATTCACGGATTTTGGGATTTTCTGACGCAGTATTGATCAAACAGTTAGATCTCACAATCCCACCGTTGGATTGAGCCTAAAGTTTACCATAATGTTGATAACTTACTCATTCAACGTTTGATCGGTTAAGATGTTAAAGTTGTGCGTATTGTGCAAGAAATGGACTATCTAAATGCAAGTATTGTAACAGGAAAACTGGGTTTTTAATAGTTTTGACAACTTTTAGTTGTGGGCCTAGGCTTATCTATTTAAGCAACCAAAACGTGATTTTAGGCTCATTTGCTCATTTCTCAGCCAGAAAAGAGAGAAAGGGGCTGGAGAGGAGAAAAGGAGAGGAAAGTTAGGGTTTGGTGGTTTCTTGCTCAAGAACACCTTAAGGTTTGTATTTTTCCTCCATTTCTTCCTTGAATCTCTCTATTAGTTGCATGATAGCTTTATTTTGAGCATGAGGGTGTCATTTTGATGCATGCATTGTGATGAACCTTGGATGGGTGGAAGACCAAAGTTGGAGTTGAGTCTTGCATATCACATATGTGTGATTAGAGAGTGCAAGGAGTACACTAATGGTGAAAGCCCCAATTTCTAGCAAGAAATTGGAAGGTTTAGTTCAAATGACCTATACTTAGTTTATGGCCTTAGACTTTTTCAAAATGTTTGCATGTCAACTATGTTGATCTAGTGACCATTGTGGATGATTCCATGTTGCAAGATCAGTAAAATTCATGGTTGAACATGGTGGCCTAGTGTAAAATTGGCAATAGGGCATATGTATGAAAATTTCCAGATTTGGGGCTTTTGATGCTCTTGATATAAAATCTGGAAAATTATGCAATGTAGGTCTAATTGGACATGATTAGAGTTTTTTGATGATTGAATTCAGTGGGTTCTCATAATGGACACCCTAAGGTTGACTAATTTTGATCTAAGCTAAGTATTTGGTAATTTTGCATGTAATTTGGGAATTTTGCCCAAATTGGAAGTTTTCACCCAAAGCAAGTCAATTTGTGAAATTGACTTGGGGATTGTTTAATTGGGCCTAAATTAAGTAGAATCATGGGTTTAAAATGTTAGAACCTATGTTAAATTGATATGACTTAGTTCATTTTGACCTTATGTTTTATATTGGCCTAATTGGGGATTTTGACCAACACTTAGTCAATTGATGAAATTGACTTGATGTATAGTCTAATTGACCCTAATTATAATTGAATTTCATGTATATTAGTGGTTGGATCATGGGATCACCCTATTACATTCAATTTAGGTCAATCTTAGTTTAATTGAGTCTAAATGATCAAGTTGGGCAATATGGAAATTGGCTCAAGGGGGTAATCAATTTAGAATCTAATTGACTTTAGATTGGGTTTGAACATGGGGTTTTGACACACTTTATGACTGATTTTCAGTTGTGTGAACCATGTTATTTCCAGGTCTTGTGATTGATCTTGAACCCGTTTAGTCAATTGGAGAGTTTTGACAATTGGATTGGCTAGACTTAGCCAATCAAGTGTGAGTGTTCTTTTACTTTTGGATTATTTATATGTGGCATTGTAGTATAGAAATGTTTTAAATACTTATGTATGATGGTATGCATGTTTTAATATTCCATGAAATTCATTTGAGCATAATTCATTGGGATGACAATATGGGTTGAGGCCCCTAGTTGGAATTTCCTCTTTTTGGGAATTCTCGTAAGTCTAGCAGCGATCCCAGTTGTATACCTGGCAGAGGGTTTTATGCCTTGTGTATGGGTAGGTTTGTTTAAATTAATCCTACGTGCTGCACGACCCCATAAACCCTATTAGAATACGAGTATTGTGTGTGTGTTCGGGCGCTGTGTGTCGCGCACCAGGCCTTGAAACCCCCATACTCAGGAGGTGTTAGGATTGCATGAGCATGACTACAAAATGTTATGCATCGTCTTATGTATGACTTGATGCATTATGTTAGCATGTATGTAATATATTTCGTCATCATGACAATTTCAACTGTTTTATGATCTTACCATGTTTTATAAATGCACGTATATGCCACTTGTAAATAACATTCACTGAGCTGGTTGTAGTTCACACCTCACCATCTTCTTTCAGGATCTGATAGAAAAGGAAAAGGGAAGGCTTGACTACGGAGTGTCCCTTGTTTTTGTTTCATGTAGGTGTTGTACATTTAGTTTTGTATTTTGATAATTATGTACATGATAACACCTAGTAATTGTATATTTAACACATAGTTGGCATGTGTTGGGTTTTGCATCATTTTGAAGACTCTGGAATTTTATGTTTGTAAAACTTTGGAGAAGTAATATTTTATTTCATTATGATCATGATAGTTGGTTGTTAATGATGTACTTTCATTTCTTTTTGGGGATTCGTATATGTATTTTAGGCTGACGGGACGTCGGGTGTACCGACGGAGGGTATACTCGGAGGTTCCCGTGCCGGTCATGACGTCACATATAGTGGGTCGTGACAACTATGGTATCAGAGAGAGAGTGTTTTAGGTTTAAAATCCTTAAAAGAATAAAAGACTTATATGATATTATGATTGCCTTTATGAGTATGATTATGGGTAGTTATCTTAGGGGTAACTTTTCCTGGATTGTGATCCTGATTGAGCTCTTCCTTATTGTGAATTTCAGATATTTGCAAGAGAAGAAAAAAAAACAGGATCAGCCATGGACCCAAAGGAACGCCTTAGGCGTATAGAGGCAGTCTTAGAGGCCACTCAGCAGCAGTAGGCCCAGATTCTCGAGTGCTAGGCCGTACACAGGGTGTTTGTCCATTCTCATGCACCAACTTGACATATGTTGGTCTCATACTACCCATACCAACCACATCTACTTTAATCAATCTCATGTTTCCATGTATTTTAAATGTCCAATCCATCTAATACACCAAATTTTTTATTCTCATTTACCATTTTATTTAATCAATTCTAACCCATATCAATTCATGGTTTAATGGGCCCATGCATAAATAATAACATATGCATTATACTTTAATTTAACATGACCCATATACAAATTATAATGTACATATTTATATACATTATCAAGCATAAAATATACAAACATTAAACAACCATCAAACAAACACCAAACATATCAAGGCAACACATAGAGTTTGGGCAAAATGCAATTGGGTTATGGCTAGATGAAATAATTTTTGGGGCGTCACATCACACCCACTTTAGAATGAATTTCGTCCTCGAAGTTTTAAGGTTAAGAAATTACCTAAGCCCATGAACTCGGCAAAGTGTCCCATCATGTAGTCCTCCCACTCCCAAGTAACTTGTTCCTCGCCATGGAATTGTCATCCCACCTTAACCATTGGAATCTCACGGTTACGTAAGCTCTGGACCTTCCGGTCAAGTATCTGAATAGGTTCCTCGTCATAAGTCCCATCCTGCCTCAGCTCAATGTTCTTCCAGTCCAAGACGTGATCAAAATCACTCTTGTATACTCTCAACATTGACACATGAAAGACATTGTGAACTGCTGCTAACTGAGGTGGCAAGGCTAATCGGTAAACGACGGGGCCAATTCGTTCTAAAACCTCGAACTGCCCAATAAATCTCTGAGCGACCTTGCCTTTTATCACAAATCTCGTCTGGCCCTTCTGAGTTAAGACCTTCAATAAAACTTGGTCACCCACCTCGAACTCTACGGTCTTCCGCTTGGCATCAGCGTAACTCTTTTGCCTGTCTTGGGCTACCTTCATATTACGCTTGATCATCTTAATCTTCTGTGTGTTCTTGTACAAACTCTGGTCCCATCACTACAATATCCCCTACCTCTGTCTAACAGATCGGAGATCTACAGGGTCGACCATACAATGCCTCAAAAGGAGCCATGCCAATACTGGATTGATAGCTGTTGTTGTACACGAACTCACACAGATGTATGTACTCCTCCCAGTTACCACTGGACTCAAGGACACAAGCTCGAAGGATATCCTCCAAAATCGATATCAACCTCTCAGACTGGCCATCCGCCTGAGGGTGAGAAGCGGTATTGAGATCTAGTCTAGTGCCGAGCTGCCTCTGCAACCCCTGCCAGAATACTGATGTAAACCTCGGATCCCTATCTGACACAATCGAAACTGGCACTCCATGTAATCTGACTATCTCCCGCATATAGAGTATGCTCAGCCTGTCCATAGAATCCCTAGGGTTCACCGGTAGAAAGTGAGCGGACTTAGTCAAGCGATCCATAATAACCCAAACTGCATTATGTCTCCTCGGGGTGTTGGGTAATCCCACAACAAAGTTCATAGTGACATGCTCCTACTTCCACTCAGGAATGGCAAGCGGTTGCATCTGCCCTCCAGGCCTTTGATGCTCAGTTTTGACTCTCTGACAGATTTCACACCTCTGAATGAACTGAGCTATTTCTCTTTTCATGTCGGGCCACCAATACATTCTTATCGTATCATGATACATCTTGGTTCTGCCAGGACACTCCGTCTGAGTCATGGATCTGCGAGAAACCATAAACGTCCCCTAAATCTCAAGGCACCATCAGATGACAAGTGCCAATCAGTAAAATCACTGCTCTCAGTCCAAAACTTGTACATCACATAATCAACGTCAAGTCTCTGTTGGTCAATCAGCTCCTGGACCTATGTAAGCTGAGCTCTCATCTGAGCACATATAACAATCTGATTTAAAGGGGTAGCACATATACTCATAATCGTAGCCGCCTCAAGTACTCTCCACTCATGAGACATCTGGCGTGCTACCATAATTGTCTCTACCCGCTTCCTGCTCAACGCATCAGCCACTACATTGGCTTTACCTGGGTGGTATTCCAATGTAAAATCATAGTCTTTGAGGAGCTCTAACCACTTTCTCTTCCTCATGTTCAATTCCTTTTGAGAGAACAAGTACTTGAGGCTCTTATGGTCAGAATACAAAGTGAATCTCTCACCATAGAGATAATGCGTCCAAATCTTCAAAGCAAAAACCACTGCAGCCAGTTCTTAGACATGAACATGATAGTTCTTTTCATGCACCTTCAACTGCCTTGATGCATAAGCAATGACCTTATCCTTCTGCATCAACAAGCAACCCAAGCCGATACGAGAGGCATCAGTGTAGATAACCAACTCCCGATCAGGCTCTGGCAAAATCAACACTGGGGTAGATGTCAATCTTTTCTTCTGCTCTAAAAAGGCATTCTCACACTCCTAAGTCCATTTAAAGGACACATCTTTCTGGGTGAGCCTAGTCATAGGCGTAGCTATCTTGGAGAATCCCTAAACGAATCTCCTATAGTATCCAGCTAACCCAAGAAAGTTTCTGATCTCGGTCACTGTGGTAGGCCTAGGCCAACTGATAATGGCTTCAACCTTAGACGAATCAACTGAAATCCCCTCAGAACTCACCACATCACCTAAGAACTTCACTTCGGTGATCCAAAACTCGCATTTTCTCAGCTTTGCATATAGACTATGCTCTCTCAGAGTCTCCAAGGTCACTATGAGGTGTTCCTCATGCTCAGCCCGAGTCTTGGAAGACACCAATTTGTCATCAATGAATACGATGACAAACTTATCCAGATACTGCCTAAAGACCCTCTGCATCAGGTCCATGAACATCGCCGGTGCATTAGTCACACCAAATGGCGTCCCAAGGAACTCATAATGTCCATAGCGGGTTCTGAATGTTGTCTTAGGCACATCCTCCTCCCTGATCCTCACCTGATGATACCCGGAGCGCAAATCAATCTTAAAAAAATACCTCGCTCCCCTCAACTGATCAAACAAGTCATCAATCTTTGGGAGAGGATACTTGTTCTTGATGGTCACCCTGTTCAGTTGGCGATAGTCGATGCACAATCGCAATCTCCCATCTTTCTTTTACACAAAAAGAACTGGAGCACCCCAGGGTGACACGCCCGGGCAAATAAAGCCCTTAGCCAATAACTCCTCGAGTTGTTTCTGATACTCTCTCAACTCGGCTGGCACCATTCTATATGGTGTCATGGAGATAGGCTTCGTGCCAGGGACTAGTTCAGTAATGAAATCGATCTCTCGCTTTGGTGGTAATCCTGGAAGATCCGCAGGGAACACATCTGGAAAGTCCCTAACAATGGCAATATCCTCAAGTATCACCTCACTAGTCTCTTCCTCATCAGGCACTAACCCAGCCAAAATCTCCTTATCTCCATCAGTCATAAATCTACCCCTTGTGACTGTCTGGTCTGAAGCTCTACCTTGTAGTGTAAACACTGGGTGTCCGGGGATCTGAAAAATGACTCTCTTTGTGAAACAGTCGACAACTGCATGATAAGTCGCGAGCCAATCCATCCCTATAATTACATCAAACTCCAAAAACTCTAGGACTCGAAAGTCAACAGGCATCTCAACATCACCAATCTGAACCACAAACTGGCTACAGATCATTTTCCAGATCCCTGGACACCCAGTGTTTACACTACAGGGTAGAGCTTCAGACCAAACAGTCACAAGGGGTAGATTTGTGACTGATGGAGATAGGGAGATTTTGGTTTGGGTTAGTGCCTGATGAGGAAGAGACTAGTGAGGTGATACTTGAGGATATTTTCATTGTTAGGGACTTTCCAGATGTGTTCCCTGCGGATCTTCCAGGATTACCACTGAAGCGAGAGATCGATTTCATTATTGAACTAGTCCCTGACACAAAGCCTATCTCCATGGCACCATATAGAATGGCGCCAACCGAGTTGAGAGAGTTGCAGAAACAGCTCGAGGAGTTATTGGCTAAGGGCTTTATTTGCCCGAGCGTGTCACCCTGGGGAGCTCCAGTTCTTTTTGTGAAAAAAAAGATGGGAGCTTGCGGTTGTGCATCGACTATCGCCAATTGAACAGGGTGACCATCAAGAACAAATATCCTCTCCCAAGGATTGATTACTTGTTTGATCAGTTGAGGGAAGCGAGGTATTTTTCGAAGATTGATTTGTGCTCCGGGTATCATCAGCTGAGGATCAGGGAGGAGGATGTGCCTAAGACAGCATTCAGAACCCACTATGGACATTATGAGTTCCTTGTGATGTCATTTGGTGTGACTAATACACCGGTGATGTTCATGGACCTGATGCAGAGGGTCTTTATGCAGTATCTGGATAAGTTTGTCATCGTCTTCATTGATGACATATTGGTGTATTCCAAGACTCGGGCTGAGCATGAGGAACACCTTAGAGTGACCTTGCAAACTCTAAGAGAGTATAGGCTATATGCAAAGCTGAGCAAGTGCGAGTTTTGGATCATCGAAGTGAAGTTCTTAGGTCATGTGGTGAGTTCTGAGGGGATTTCAGTTGACCCGTCTAAGGTTGAAGCCATTATAAGTTGGTCTAGGCCTACCATAGTCACCTAGATCAGAAGCTTTCTTGGGTTAGCTGGTTACGATAGGAGATTCATTCAGGGATTCTCCAAGATAGCTACGCCTATGACTAGGCTCACCCAGAAGGATGTGTCCTTTGTATGGACCGAGGAGTGTGAGAATGCCTTTTTAAAGCTAAAGAAAATATTGACATCTACGCCAGTGTTGATTTTGCCAGAACCTGATCAGGAGTTGGTTATCTATACTGATGCCTCTCGTATCGGCTTGGGTTGCGTGTTGATGCAGAAGGATAGGGTCATTGCTTATGCATCGAGGCAGTTGAAGGTGCATGAAAAGAACTACCCTGTTCATGACTTAGAACTGGCCGCAGTGGTTTTTGCTTTGAAGATTTGGAGGCATTATCTCTATGGTGAGAGATTCACTTTGTATTCTGACCATAAGAGCCTCAAGTACTCTTTCTCTCAGAAGGAATTGAACATGAGGCAGAGAAGGTGGTTAGAGCTCCTCAAAGACTATGATTTTACATTGGAATACCACCCAGGTAAAGCCAATGTAGTGGCTGATGCGTTGAGCAGGAAGCGGGTTGAGACAGTTATGGTAGCACGCCAGATGTCTCATGAGTGGAGACTACTTGAGGCGGCTACTGTTATGAGTATATGTGCTACCCCTTCAGATCGGATTGTGATATGTGCTCAAATGAGAGCTCAACCTACACAAGTCCAGGAGGTAATTGACCAACACAGACTTGACGTTGATTATGGGATGTACAAGTCTTGGGCTGAGAGCAGTGATTTTACCGATTGGCACTTGTCATCTGATGGTGCCTTGAGATTTAGGGGACGTTTATGGGTTCCCGTAAATCCACGACTCAGACAGAGTGTTCTCCAAGAGGCTCACAGATCTCATTATGCTATTCATCCTGGCGGAACCAAGATGTATCATGATATGAAAAGAATGTATTGGTGGCCCGACATGAAGAAAAAGATAGCTCAGTTCAATCAGAGGTGTGAGATCTGTTAGAGAGTCAAAGCTGAGCATCAGAGGCCCAGAGGGCAGATGCAACCGCTTGCCATTCCTGAGTGGAAATAGGAGCATCTTACTATAGACTTTGTTGTGGGCACCAACCTTCACATGTGTTGGTCTCATACTACCCATACCAACCACATGTACTTTAACCAATCTCATGCTTCCATGTATTTTAAATGTCCAATCCATTTAATACACCAAATTTTCATTCTCATTTATCCTTTTATTCAATCAATCCTAACCCATATCAATTCATGGTTTAATGGACCCACGCATAAATAATAACATATGCATTATACTTTAATTTAACATGACCCATATACAATTTATAATACACATATTTATATACATTATCAAGCATCAACTATTCAAACATTAAACAACCATCAAACAAACACCAACCATATCAAGGCAACACATAGAGTTTGGGCAAAGTGCAATTGGGTTATGGCTAGATGAAATAATTTTCGGGCCGTCACATCACACCCACCTTAGAATGAACTTCGTCTTCGAAGTTTTAAGGTTAAGAAATTACCTAAGCCCATGAACTGGGCAAAGTGCTCCATCATGTAGTCCTCACGCTCCCAAGTAACTTGCTCCTCGCCATGGAACTGCCATCTCACCATAACCATCGGAATCTCGCGGTTACGTAACCTCTGGATCTTTCGGTCAAGTATCTGAATAGGTTCCTCATCATAAGTCCCATCCTGCCTCAGCTCAAAGTTCCTCCAGTCCAAGACGTGATCAAAATCACTCTTGTACACTCTCAGCATTGACACATGAAAAACATTGTGGACTGCTGCTAACTGAGGTGGCAAGGCTAATCGGTAAGCGACGGGGCAAATTCGTTCTAAAACTAGATTTGGGGCAAATTGTTGTGGGATTACCCAACACCCCGAGGAGACATAATGTTGTTCGGGTTATTATTGATCGTTTAACCAAGACCACTCACTTTCTACCGGTAAACACTAGGGATTCTATTGACAAGCTGAGCAGACTCTATATGCGGGAGATAGTCAGATTACATGGAGTGCCAGTTTCGATTATGTCAGATAGGGATCCGAGGTTAACATCGGTATTCTGGCAGGGGTTGCAGAGGCAGCTCGGCACTAGACTAGATCTCAGTACCGCTTTTCACCCCCAGACGGATGGCCAGTCTGAGAGGTTGATATCGATTTTAGAGGATATGCTTCGAGCTTGTGTCCTTGAGTCCAATGGTAACTGGGAGGAGTACATACATCTGTGTGAGTTCGCGTACAACAACAGCTATCAGTCCAGTATTGGCATGGCTCCTTTTGAGGCATTGTATGGTCGACCCTGTAGATCTCTGATCTGTTGGACGGAGGTAGGGGATGTTGCGGTAATGGGACCAGAGTTTGTACAAGAACACACAGAGAAGATTAAGAGGATCAAGCATAATATGAAGGTAGCCCAAGACAGGCAGAAGAGTTACACTGATGCCAAGCGGAAGACCGTAGAGTTCGAGGTTGGTGACCAAGTTTTATTGAAGGTCTCACCTCAGAGGGCCAAACTAGATTTGGGGCAAATTCGATATTTATTGGGCCGTTTCGAGGTTTTAGAACGAATTTGCCCCGTCGCTTCCCTATTAGCCTTGCCACCTCAGTTAGCAGCAGTCCACAATGTTTTTCATGTGTCAATGCTGAGAGTGTACAAGAGTGATTTTGATCACGTCTTGGACTGGAGGAACTTTGAGCTGAGGCAGGATGGGACTTATGATGAGGAACCTATTCAGATACTTGACCGAAAGATCCAGAGGTTACGTAACCGCGAGATTCCGATGGTTAAGGTGAGATGGCAGTTCCATGGCGAGGAGCAAGTTACTTGGGAGCGTGAGGACTACATGATGGAGCACTTTGCCCAGTTCATGGGCTTAGGTAATTTCTTAACCTTAAAACTTCGAAGACGAAGTTCATTCTAAGGTGGGTGTGATGTGACGCCCCGAAAATTATTTCATCTAGCCATAACCCAATTGCACTTTGCCCAAACTCTATGTGTTGCCTTGATATGGTTGGTGTTTGTTTGATGGTTGTTTAATGTTTGAATAGTTGATGCTTGATAATGTATATAAATATGTGTATTATAAATTGTATATGGGTCATGTTAAATTAAAGTATAATGCATATGTTATTATTTATGCGTGGGTCCATTAAACCATGAATTGATATGGGTTAGGATTGATTGAATAAAAGGATAAATGAGAATGAAAATTTGGTGTATTAAATGGATTGGACATTTAAAATACATGGAAGCATGAGATTGGTTAAAGTACATGTGGTTGGTATGGGTAGTATGAGACCAACACATGTGAAGGTTGGTGCATGAAAGTGTCCCATGCCCACTTCTCTTCTCCAAGAATGTGCTAGAAAGTGAGGTGAGTGGAGAGAAAGGAAAAAAATAAAGGAAAAGAAGAGAAAGGAAAGAAGAAGAGAAAGAAAGAGGGAGTTGCAGGAGGAAAATCTCTGCGAAGTTCTCATCAAAGAGCTGGATCTTCGGGATATATAGTCCGATTAAGGTCAAATTTTATCAACAAGTTCGTAGCGTATGGTTCTACGTTCTGAACGGTGGAGATCTTGATTTGAGGTCTCTTCTAAGAGATCTAACCTCTCAAACGAAGCTGGTCGGAAAGTCTGGATTTCTCGCGCTGTTTCGCTCAAACTTATAGATCTCCTCAATATACCGTTGGATGGATATAAAATTTGGGTATGTAGTTTAAAACTGATATGTCGGCATTCTGAACGGTGCAGAGGTTTATGAGTTAAGTATGTTGTGTGATATAGTCATCTGAGTTTGAGTATTTGTAGCAAGAAAGGAGAAATTGTCTAATTAGAGACTTGTTCATCAAAGATACTTATCTTTTTGGTCCACCGTTGGATTGGGCTGATATTTGGACAGAAGGTTTGTTTCTTCAAATAATTCATTCTATAGGTTGATTTTGTGATTACATATTTCTGTTGGTAGATTGATACATCTGAGCAGAATATTAAATGAAGAATTGGTAGGGTTGCTTGTATTAGACCCAAATTTAGAATATGAACTTTGACCTTTCCAAATAGCTTGCATGTCAACTATGTTGACCTAGTTGCCATTGTTGACGAACCCATGATGCAAAATCAGTGATATACATGGCTGAACATGGTGACCTAGTGTAAATCGACAGTATGGCCTAAGTATGGAAAATTTCATATTTTAGGGCTTTTGATGCTTTTGGCCTAGAATCATTGAATTGATGCAACTTATGTTTAATTAAGCATGATTAGGTTTGATTATGCTACTGATTTGGTGGTTGTGACCATATCATAGGTTAGGCCTACTTGTGATCAAGTGACCCAATTTGGGCATGTTTATGCCTAAGGAATTGAAAATCAGTATTTTTGATTAATGGAATGGTTTATGTATGAGAACTATGCATTAGAGGCCTAAGTCATGTGATTTGAGTTGAATGATGGGAATAAATGGGATTTAGGCCTATTGTCTATATGTGGGCTAATTTAGGGTTGATGTGTAATGTCTATGTGATTGAGCATAGAAATTGATGTATGGTAGGATATTGATGAATGTTTCAGGATCTTGATTGGGTTGATTCGGTTTGGTGGTCGTGTGTGGTTAAATACTCTCGCGAGGCTTGGTTGTGAGTAGACTTCATTTATGATTATATCTTTTATGTCATCATATCACTTATATATATTGTATGTTGAAAGCATGAATGTGTTCTAATGTTTTGAATGATGCATTGATTTGAGAAAACCTTATGACTTTGGTTGGGCGCATCTATCTGGCTAATAGGGGGACTTAACCTTGTCATAGGAGGGTTTTAGGAAAGGAAATGATTGGGGTCAACGATACGGTGAAATAGACGTGCACTAGTAACCCAATGTATGTGGAATGTGGATCCAAATTGATAAGCTTTTACTTGCATCGAACTTATTATAAATGCTTGATATCTATATGTTATGAGCTTTTAATCATGCTACACATTGACATGCATACATTATATTTATTGATGAGAATTGATTGCATATTTGAATTCTATTCACTGGGCACCGTTGGCTCACTCTCATTTTCCTCTTTCAGGTCCTTCTGTCCCGAATAAGGGCAAAGTAGTAGTCATATCTTGAGGGCCTTGCCTGCGAGAGAATCCAAGGCCTCGATGTGAGTTGAGAGGCATTTTGATTGAACTGTGTTTTAAATTATGAAGTATTATATTTTGGATTATGTAATTATAACACTTACCATATTGTAGTATGGGTGAGTTGGGACTTGTTAGATAGACCATGTGGGCATATGACGGTTTTTATTTGTATCCACAATTTTGGACTTTATGTGTATGCCAATTTTAATGGACTGTAGGGATTATGATTTTATTTATAGTTCATTTTTATGGATTATCTCTTGTCTTTGATGATTAATACGGTGGGTAGTTTTGTTCAGTACCTTTTGATATTATGTCGTTGTTTGAGATAAGGCTCGTAGGGTCTCAACCACCTCACGAGAGTTGAGGAGTGGTCGGAGATGCCTACGCCGGGCTTCCCGCCCCTGCATTCCGCACGCCATTCCCTGCGGGGTTGGTGGTCCGGGGTGCGGGGTCGCCACAGTTTTTGTCACACCCTGGGTTGCACGGCGTGCCCCTACCCAGGTGTGGGTGCCCCCCCTCGGGGCGAACGCCTAGCCATAGTACCACATAATATTGTCATATCTAGCCGAATTCGCGATACCCAACAGGGCCCTAGTAACGGACTAGATCATTTACCCCCACTATTCATGAATAGTGAAGGGCCTCCCCCCAACTCGAACTTGCAACCTCCCCTTTAAGAGGTTAGATTTCGCACTTGGAGTAGCCACTGAACCAATTTCAGTGCCCACATTTTTCTTGTTAGAAATATCAGATTTTTTTCTCAAACGTGGATAGGGTGATGCAAACAAAGGAGCAAATGATGCAAACCAAGGAGCAAATGATGCAAACCAAGGAGCTGGACAAGTTGATCATACACTTGGGAATGGAGCTGAATATGCACAAGACCCATTGTCACTTCCAAGTGGTCCAATTACAAGACTAAGAGCCAAACGTTTCAAGGAAGCACTAAATGGGCTAATCCAAGAGAATTGGGCTGATTCTAAAAAGACCAAGATGGGCTCAAATAATAATCAAGGCTTAGTCCATGTCATCAAAGCAATTGAAGAAGCTAATTAGCACACAAAACGTGACCAACATGGATTGACCATCAAAGGGGGTGAAATTGTTGAGTTTCAAGTATATTAAATAGGGAATAAATTTGGTCCTGGCTGGTTATGTTAAATACATTGAACTTAGTCAATTAGCCATTTATGGTTACCTTGAGAAGTCCAAGAGGCTTAAAAAATGTCAATTAGCTATTTATGGTTACCTTGAAAAGTCCAAGAGGCTTAAAAACGTCAATTAGCTATTTATGGTTACCTTGAACGTGGGGACATGTCCTTTAGAACTCCAAGAGGCCTAAAAACGTGGGGACTTGTCTATGTTGATGTTTGTGTTGTTTTAATTTTAGTTATGACTTTTCCTATTCTTGGAGGGTTGTTCCAAGTATATATAGAGTGGTAGCTCGAATTTGAATGGTAGATTATGTTTTCAGATCAAGTTAATCTTGTGAGGTCTTGTGTCCTCTTTGTTCTTAAAAGAACTCTTGAACTTATCAAGTTAATCTTATGGCGTTCAAACAACCAAACTTATCACCTTGATTGTTGAATCTTGGTGTGGCGTTTTCAATCCTTTGTAGTCTTGGTTTTCATCTGGTTAGGTGACAGGGCAAGGCTCAACCAATCTTGTCTACACGATCTTAGGGTTCTAATCCATCATTGTTATTGGGTTTCACCACAATTGTTGGTGGAGTTCATATCAAGAAAAACCAATGTTTTATTATAGAACCCATTAGCGTGCTATCAACACTGATAGTGCGCTAGTGCCTTCTGGAAAATTTTGGCCAATTACGGGATAGCCTTATTTTTGAAAAATTAATATTTTGACACTCAAGAACCATTCTATTGACTCAAAACATATTGATATAAGATTAATAATTTTTAAATAATTCAAAACTCATTGAAATTATGATTAAAACCTTTCGGAAAACATTTTTACAAAATGAAATACTATATCGAAATGATTTTGAAGACTTTGCAATTTTTCAGAGTTTTAGTGCTGAGATTGATCGAGATTTTACCCTACACACCAAAGATCAAACTAATGCATTAGTCATGAGATATGTCTTCGTTCTTCGAGCTTGATCTTTGTAGACTTCGAAAGCTATTGTTTCATGTGTTCTTGATGCAATACAGGTGATGTGTCCGTTTTTTGTGTTATTTTACCGAGACCACTTTATATACTTACAGTTTAAAACAATTGATAGCCTCTGTAAATCTAAGCACAAAAGGAATAAAATGAAGAACTTGCTGAACAATGACGTTATCATCACGACAGATTGAAATTTTGATTCAATTCGAAGCTTGTTTTGGCAAATGCAAGAATCATTACTTTCTTCACTTGAAAAACTCTTTGGAAAGCTCAATCTAACTTGCAAAAATCGTGTGTGTTGTGTTTTTGAAAATCAGAGAATGAGTGTTTTATAAAATTAGATGTTGCAGGTTAAAGAGCAAAAGAGTACAAAATGATTTGAATTAAAAACATTGTTTAATCTAAAGTTGTTTTGGGCGTGCGAGACAATGGGAATCATCGAGGTGTTAATATAGAATATTTCAGTTAAGATAACTTGGCAAAACTGTGTAAGGAAAAGAAAAATTGAGCAAGCAAAAGTGCACACATTTTTCTCGTCAGAACTATCAGATTTTTGTCTCAGACGTGGATAGCTTGCTATTGGGTTGTCTATCGTGTTCTCTATTGATAGATAGTAGGCTATAGCAGGTCGATATACACTAACCCGAGAGCTCCAATTTTTGAGACTTTCCGATAGCGTGTTATCAAGGCCCATAGCACGCTATTGCCCATTTTACTAAAAATGGAAAATCACGGCAACAACTCTGTAGCTAGTTATCAAAGGGGATAACGCCCTATAGACAATTTTTCAAAAAAATAAATGTTTTATTATAGAATCCTATCAGCGTGCTATCAACACTGATAGTGCGCTAGTGCCTTCTGGAAAATTTTGGCAAATTGCTGGATAGCCTTATTTTTGAAAAATTAATATTTTGACACTCAAGAACCATTCCATTGACTCAAAACATATTGATATAAGATTAAAAACTTTTAAATAATTCAAAACTCATTGAAATTATGATTAAAACCATTCAGAAAACATTTTTTCAAAATGAAATACTATATCAAAGTGATTATGAAGACTTTGCAATTTTAAGAGTTTTAGTGCTGAGATTGATGGAGAGGTTACCCTACACACCAAAGATCAAACTAATGCATTAGTCATGAGATATGTCTTCGTTCTTCGAGCTTGATCTTTGTAGACTTCGAAAGCTATTGTTCGATTTGTTCTTGATGCAATACAGGTGATGTGTTCTTTTTTTATGTGCTATCTTAACGAGACCACTTCATATACTTACAGTATAAAACAATGGATAGCTTCTGCAAATCAAGCACAAAAGGAATAAAATGAAGAACTTGCTGAACAATGACATTATCATCAAGACAGATTGCAATTTTGATTCAATTCGAAGCATGTTTTGGCAAATGCAAGAATCATTACTTTCTTCTCTTGAAAAACTCTTCGGAAAGCTCAATCTAACTTGCAAAAATCATGTGTTGTATTTTTGAAAATCAGAGAATGTGTGTTTTATGAAATTAGAAGTTGCAAGTTAAAAAGCAAGCGAGTACAAAATGATTTGAATTCATAACATTGTTTAATCTAAAGTTTTTTTGGGCGTGCGAGACAATGGGAATCATCTGGGTGTTAATATAGAATATTTCAATTAAGATAACTTGGCAAAACTGTGTAGGGAATACAAAAATCGAGCAAGCAAAAGTGCACACATTTTTCTCGTTAGAACTATCAGATTTTTTTCTCAGACGTGGATAGCTTGCTATTGGGTTGTGTATCATGTTCTCTATTGACAGATAGTAGGCTATAGCAGGTCGATATACACAAACCCGAGAGCCCAAATTTTTCAGACTTTTTGATAGCGTGTTATCAAGGCCCACAACGCGTTATTGCCCATTTCACTAACAATGGAAAGATCACGACAACAACTCTATAGCGAGTTATCAAAGGGGATAGCGCTCTATAGACAATTTTCAAAAAAATTAAATGTTTTATTATTGAACCCTATCAGCGTGCTATCAACACTGATATTGCACTAATGGCTTCTGAAAAATTTTGGCAAATTGCTGGATAGCCTTATTTTTGAAAAAATTAATATTTTAACACTCACGAACCATTCCATTGACTCAAAACATATTGATATAAGATTAAAAACTTTTAAATAATTCAAAACTCATTGAAATTATGATTAAAACCATTCAGAAAACATTTTTTCAAAATGAAATACTATATTGAAGTGATTATGAAGACTTTGCAATTTTTAGAGTTTTAGTGCTGAGATTGATCGAGAGGTTACCCTACACACCAAAGATCAAACTAATGCATTAGACATGAGATGTGTCTTCGTTCTTCGAGCTTGATCTTTGTAGACTTCGAAAGCTATTGTTTGATGTGTTCTTGATGCAATACAGGTGATGTGTTCTTTTTTGATGTGTTATCTTACCGAGACAACTTCATACACTTACAGTTTAAAACAATGGATAGCCTCTGCAAATCTAAGCACAAAAGGAATAAAATGAAGAACTTGCTGAACAATGACTTTATCATCAGGACAGATTGCAATTTTGTTTCAATTCGAAGCTTGTTTTGGCAAATGGAAGAACCACTACTTTCTTCTCTTAAAAAACTCTTTGGAAAGCTCAATCCAACTTGCAAAAATTGTGTGTGTTGTATTTTTGAAAATCAGAGAATGATTGTTTTATAAAATTAGAAGTTGCAGGTTAAAGAGCAAGCTAGTACGAATTGATTTGAATTAAAAACATTGTTTAATCTAAAGTTTTTTTGGACGTGCGAGACAATGAGAATCATCTAGGTGTTGATATAGAATATTTCAATTCATATAACTTGGCAAAACTGTGTAAGGAATAGAAAAATCGAGCAAGCAAAAGTGCACACATTTTTCTCGTTAGAACTATCAGATTTTTGTCTCAGACGTGGATAGTTTGCTATTGGGTTGTGTATCATGTTCTCTACTGACAGATAGTAGGCTACAGCAGGTCGATATACACAAAGCCGAGAGCTCCAATTTTTGAGACTTTTCGATAGCGTGTTATCAATGCCCATAGCACGCTATTGCCCATTTTACTAAAAATGGAAAATCACGGCAACAACTTTATGGTGAGTTATCGAAGGGGATAGCGCGCTATAGACAATTTTCCAAAAAAATAAATGTTTTAGTATAGAATCCTATCAGCGTGCTATCAACACTGATAGTGCGCTAGTGCCTTCTGGAAAAATTTTGGCAAATTGCTGGATAGCCTTATTTTTGAAAAATTAATATTTTGACACTCAAGAACCATTCCATTGACTCAAAACATATTGATATAAGATTAAAAACTTTTAAATAATTCAAAACTCATTGAAATTATGATTAAAACCTTTCAGAAAACATTTTTTCAAAATGAAATACTATATCGAAGTGATTATGAAGACTTTGCAATTTTCAGAGTCTTAGTGCTAAGATTGATCCAGAAGTTACCCTACACACCAAAGATCAAACTAATGCATTAGACATGAGATATGTCTTCATTCTTCGAGCCTGATCTTTGTAGACTTCGAAAGCTATTGTTCCCGATGAGACATAATGCTGTTTGGGTTATTATTGATCGCTTGACCAAGTTCGCTCACTTTCTACCGGTGAACACTAGGGATTCTATGGACAAGCTGAGCAGACTCTATATGCGGTAAATAGTCAGATTACATGGAGTGCCAGTTTCGATTCTGTCAGATAGGGATCCAAGGTTTACATCGGTATTTTGGCAGGGGTTGCAGAGGTAGCTCGGCACTAGACTAGATCTCAGTACCGCTTTTCACCCCCCGACGGATGGCCAGTTTGAGAGGTTGATATCGATTTTAGAGGATATGCTTCGAGCTTGTGTCCTTGAGTCCAATGGTAACTGGGAGGAGTACATACATCTGTGTGAGTTTGCGTACAACAACAACTATTAGTCTAGTATTGGCATGGCTCCTTTTGAGGCATTGTATGGTCGACCCTGTAGATCTCCGATCTGTTGGACGGAGGTAGGGGATGTTGCGGTGATGGGACCAGAGTTTGTACAAGAACACAAAGAGAGGATTAAGAGGATCAAGCATAATATGAAGGTAGCCCAAGACAGGTAGAAGAGTTACACTGATGCCAAGCGGAAGACCGTAGAGTTCGAGGTGGGTGACCAAGTTTTATTGAAGGTCTCACCTCAGAAGGGCCAAACTAGATTTGGGATAAAAGGCAAGCTCGCTCCGAGATTTATTGGGCCGTTCGAGGTATTAGAACGAATTGGCCCCGTCGCTTACCGATTAGCGTTGCCACCTCAGTTAACAACAATCCACATTGTCTTTCATGTGTCAATGCTGAGAGGGTACAAGAGTGATTTTGATCACGTCTTGGACTGGAGGAACATTGAACTGAGGCAGGATGAGACTTATGATGAGGAACCTATTCAGATACTTGACCGGAAGGTCCAGAGATTACGTAACCGCGAGATGCAGGTTACCTGGAGGAACATGGCGAGGAGCAGGTTACCTGGGAGCGTGAGGACTACATGATGGAGCACTTTGCCGAGTTCATGGGCTTAGGTAATTTCTTAACCTTAAAACTTCGAGGACGAAGTTCATTCTAAGGTGGGTGTGATGTGACGCCCCGAAAATTATTTCATCTAGCCCATAACCCAATTGCACTTTGCCCAAACTCTATGTGTTGCCTTGATATGGTTGGTGTTTGTTTGATGGTTGTTTAATGTTTGTATAGTTGATGCTTGATAATGTATATAAATGTGTATTATAAATTGTATATGGGTCATGTTAAATTAAAGTATAATGCATATGTTATTATTTATGCATGGGTCCATTAAACCATGAATTGATATGGGTTAGGATTGATTGAATAAAAGGATAAATGAGAATGAAAATTTGGTGTATAAAATGGATTGCACATTTAAAATACATGGAAGCATGAGATTGGTTAAAGTACATGTGGTTGGTATGGGTAGTATGAGGCCAACACATGTGAAGGTTGGTGCATGAAAGTGGACAAGTGTCCCATGCCCACTTCTCTTCTCCAAGAAAGTGAGGTGAGTGGAGGGAATCAAGGAAGTGCTAGAAACTGAGGTGAGTGGAGGGAATCAAGGAAGTGCTAGAAAGTGAGGTGAGTGGAGAGAAAGAAAAAAAATAAAAGAAAAGAAGGGAAAGGAAAGAAGAAGAGAAAGAAAGAAGATGTTGCTTGAGGAAAATCTCTGCAACATTTTCATCAAACTGTTGGATCTTCGGTATATATCGTCAGATTGAGCTCACATTTTGTCAGCAAGTTCGTAGCTTATGGGTCTGCATTTAGAACGGTGGAGATCTTGATTAGAGGTTTCGCTAAGAGATCTAACCTCTCCAACAAAGCTGGTCGGAAAGTCTGGATTTCTCGCACCATTTCACTCAAACTTATAGAACTCCTCAATCTACCGTTGGATGGATATCACATTTGGGTATGTAGTTTACAACTGATATTTTTGCATTATGAACGGTGGAGATGTTTATTGGTTAAATATGTCGTGTGATATAGTCATCTAAGTTCGAGTATTTGCAGCAGGAAAGGAGAAATTGTCTGATTAGAGACTTGTTCATCAAAGATACTTATCTTTTCGGTCCACCGTTGGATTGGGCTGATATTTTGACAGAAGGTTTGATTCTTCACATTATTCAATCTGTACGGTTGATTTTGTGATTAAATATTTATGTTGGTAGATTGATACATCTGAACAGAATATTAAGGTTGCTTGTATTAGACTTAAATTTAGAATATGAACTTAGACCTTTCAAAATAGCTTGCATGTCAACTATGTTGACCTAGTTGTCATTGTTGATGAACCCATGATGCAAAATCAGTGATACACATGGCTGAACATGGTGACCTAGTGTAAATTGGCAATATGGCCTAAGTATGGAAAATTTCATATTTAAGGGCTTTTGATGCTTTTGGCCTAGAATCATTGAATTGATGCAACTTATGTTTAATTAAGCATGATTAGGGTTGATTATGCTACTGATTTGGTGGTTGTGACCATATCATGGGTTAGGCCTACTTGTGATCAAGTGACCCAATTTGGGCATTTTTATGCCTAAGGAATTGAAAATCAGTATTTTTTATTAATAGAATGGTTTATGAATGAGAACTATGCATTAGAGGACTAAGTCATGTGATTTGAGTTGAATGATGGGATTAGATGGGATTTAGGCCTATTGTCTATATGTGGGCTGATTTAGGGTTGATGTGTAATGTCTATGTGATTGAGCATAGAAATTGATGTATGGTAGGATATTGATGTATGTTTCAGGATCTTGATTGGGTTGATTCGGTTTGGTGGTCGTGTGTGGTTAAATACTCTCGCGAGGCTTGGTTGTGAGTAGACTTCATTTATGATTATATCTTTTATGTCATTATCTCACTTATATATATTGTATGTTGAATGCATGAATGTGTTCTAATGTTTTGAATGATACATTGATTTGAGAAAACCTTATGACTTTGGTTGGGCCCATATATCCGGCTAATAGGGGGACTTAACCTTGTCATAGGAGGGTTTTAAAAAAGGAAATGATTGGGGTCAACGGTACGGTGAAATAGACGTGCACTAGTAACCCCAAATAAACATGATTGGGGTCGACGGTACGGTGAAATGGACGAGCACTAGTGACCCCAATGCATGTGGAATGTGGATCCAAATTGATAAGCTTTTACTTGCATCGAACTTATTGTAAATGCTTGATATCTATATATGTTATGGGCTTTTAATCATGCTACACATTGACATGCATACATGATATTTATTGATGAGTATTGATAGCATATTTGAATTCTATTCACTGGGCACCGTTGGCTCACCCTCATTTGCCTCTTTCAGGTCCTTCTGTCCTGAATAAGGGCAAAGGACTAGTCATATCCTGAGGGCCTTGCCTGCGAGAGAATCCAAGGCCTCGATGTGAGTTGAGAGGCATTTTGATTGAACAGTGTTTTAAATTATGAAGTATTATATTTTGGATTATGTAATTATAACACCTACCACATTCTAGTATGGGTGAGTTGGGACTTGTTAGATAGACCATGTGGGCATATGACGATTTTTATTTGTACCCACAATTTTGGACTTTATGTGTATGTCGATTTTAATGGACCGTAGGGATTATGATTTTATTTATGGTTCATTTTTATGGATTATCTCTTGTCTTGGATGATTAATACGGTTGGTAGTTTTGTTTAGTATCTTTTGATATTATGTCGTTCTTTGAGATAAGGCTCGTAGGGTCTCAACCACCTCAGGGGAGTTGAGGAGTGGTCGGAGATGCCTACGTCGGGCGTCCCACCCCGGCATTCCGCAGGCCATTCCCTGTGGGATTGGTGGTCCGGGGTGCGGGTCGCCACAGTCCAGATATGAATGATAATGTAGACCCAGCATCAAATAATACATGCATAGAAGCACCACAAACAATAAGAGTACCCTCCACCAAAGTCCTGGATGCTGACTGGTCTAGCTCAGTAGCTGCCTTCGTTGTTTCTCTAGCAATGGACTGCTGCACAAATCCCTGAGCCCTCTGAAAACTCGGACACTTTGACTTCCTATGCCCAGCCTGCCCACATTGATAACATAAGAATGGAGCCCTGGGCGCAGATGATCCAGTCTGAGATGTCACCACATACCCTTCTCGGCCCCTACCTCTGCCTCAACCAACAGTCTGTGGGAATGGGGGTCTCGGTGCACTCGGTGCCTGAATGGGACTCGGGACAGGAGAGGAAACCACTGGTGAGGCCATAACACCAGTCTAAATCTGGGATGCCCCACTCTAAGCACCCTCGGACTGTGCTCCTCCATAAAACTTTCTCTTCTTTCCCAATTTTCCCTTCTTTCATGGAGTCTGGAACTGTCCCCCAGACTCTGCCTGTGAAGTCTGTACACCCAGAGCTGCAAGTGCAGACATACCATCAACCCGCTCAAGCAACTCATACTGTTTGGCCCTCTGGACCACTGTGGCAAAATCAGTCATCTTCGTCACAGACAAGGCCTGCCGGATCGCAGGCCTTAGGTTTAAAGAGAACCTCATAATCTTGTCACCTGGTGTCTGAACTAATCCAGGGGCATAAACTGCGAGCTGCCTGAATCTGAGCCTGTACCCCCTGAATGACGTGGTTCCCTGTACGAGATTCAGAAACTTCAGTTGCTTAGCCTGCCTCTCAGTCTCTGGAACGTAAGCCTGTAAAAACAATTGTTTGAAGGTGTCCCAACTCTTCACTGCCCCTTGTGTATCCAACACTGAAAACCACCAGTCCTCTGCATCACTCTCTAGTGTATGAGCAGCACATAGGACCTGAGACTCCTCATCAAGCTCTAAGGAGCGACTGATTTTCTCAACATTCTTCAGCCAATCTTCGATTTTCTTAAAGTTAACCCTACCAGTGAATTCCTTAGGCTTCAGCTTCATGAACTTCTCTAGCAATCGATCCGTCGATCAGTGGGGTTCTCCACAACAGTAGGAATAGGTGTAGGCATAAGCTAAAGTATATCCATCTAAGGTTCTGCTGTCCCTGCAGCTCTACTAGCCCCGACCACCTCGGTCCCACTAGTGCCCGCCTTCTTAGGTATGGTTTGAGTCGACTGTTGAGCAACAACCTCGACTTGCTACACCAATGCCTGTATCTGTGTAGTCTGGGCTGCCATCAAGCGGCCCTGTGCCTGAATGATCTCCTCCATCCTCCCCATCCGGTCATCATCGGATGGCCCTGTGTGTGGCTGTCCCAATCTCCCGCTCCTCTTCATGACATTGAGAAGTAGAAATACGAGCAACCATCACACATTAAATTTAAAACATTAACAAAGCCTCATAACTACCCATATCATAAAATACATACAGAAAATATGATAGTAAGGCTTTTAAATTAGTTCCTTTAAGCTTTTTAATCACCTAAAGCTCTCACCCAATTCCTAGGTCAAAGCCATCTAAGTCTAATACATAGACCAAACCTAGTAAAATCGGGTTTTGATACCAACTGTGGCGACCCCGCACCCCGGACCACCAACCCCACTAGGAATGGCGTGTGGAATGCTGAGGCGGGACGCCCGGCGTAGGTATCTCAAACCAGTCCTCAACCCTCGTGAGGTGGTTGAGACCCTACGAGCCTTATCCCAAACAACGACTAATATAAACATGTACTAAACAAAACTACCAATCGTATTAATCATCCAAGACAAGAGATACTCCATAAAAATGAACCATAAATAAAATCATAATCCCTACAGTTCATCAAGATTGACATACACATAAAGTCCAAAACTATGGGTACAAAAAAAACCGTCATATGTCCACATCGTCTATCTAACAAGTCCCTACTCACCTATACTACAATGTGGCAAGTGTTATAATTACATAGTCCAAAATATAATACATCATAATTTAAAACGCAGTTCAATCAAAATGCCTCTCAACTCACATCGAGGCCTTAGATTCTCTCGCCGGCAAGGCCCTCAAGATATGACTACTCCTTTGCCCTTATTCAGGACAGAAGGACCTGAAAGAGGAAAATGAGGGTGAGCCAACGGTGCCCAGTGAATAGAATTAAATTATGCTATCAATACTCATCAATAAATATCATGTATGCATGTCAATGTGTAGCATGATTAAAAGCCCACAACATATAGATATCAAGCTTTTATAATAAGTTCGATGCAAGTAAAAGCTTATCAATTTGGATCCACATTCCACATGCATTGGGATTACTAGTGCACGTCTATTTCACCGTACCGTTCTCATCCCCAAATATTTCCTTTTCAAAATCCACCTATGACAAGGTTAAGTCCCCCTATTAGCCAGATAGATGGGCCCAACCAAAGTCATAAGGTTTTCTCAAATCAATGCATCATTCACAACATTAGGACATTACAATATATATAAGTGATATGATGACATAAAAGATATAATCATAAATGAAGTCTACTCACAACCAAGCCTCGCGAGAGTATCTAACCACACACGGCCACCAAACAGAATCAACCCAATAAAGATCCTAAAACATTCATCAATATCCTACCATACATCAATTTCTATGCTCAATTACATAGACATTACACATCAATCCTAAATCAGCCCACATATAGACAATAGGCCTAAATCCCATCTAATCCCATCATTCAACTCAAATCACATGACTTAGGCCTTCAATGCATAGTTCTCATTCATAAACCATTCAATTAATCAAAAATACTAATTTTCAATTCCTTAGGCATAAACATGCCCAAATTGGGCCATTTGATCGCAAGTAGGCATAACCCATGATATGGTCACAACCACCAAATTAGTAGCATAATCAACCCTAATCCCTAATCATGCTTAATTAAACATAAGTTGCATCAATTCAATGATTCTAGGCCAAAAGCATCAAAAGCCCAAAAATATGAATTTTTCCATACTTAGGCCATATTGTCGATTTACACTAGGTCACCATGTTCGGCGATGTAAATCACTGATTTTGCATCATGGGTTCATCAACAATGGCAACTAGGTCAACATAGTTGACATGCAAGCTATTTGGAAAGGTCTAAGTTCATATTCTAAATCTAGGTCTAATACAAGCAACCCTACCAATTCTTCATTTGATATTCAGTTCAGATGTATCAATCTACCAACAGAAATATTTAATCACAAAATCAACCGTACAGATTGAAGTATGTAAACAAACAAACCTTTTGTCCAAAAATTAGCTCAATCCACGGTGGACCGAAATGATAAGAGTCTATGATGAACAAGTCTCTAATCAGACAATTTCTCCTTTCCTGCTGCAAATACTCGACCTCAGATGACTATATCACACAACATACTTAACCCATTAAAATATCCAACGTTCATAATGCAGAAAGATTAGTTGTAAACCACATTCCCACATATCATCATATCCATCCAACGGTAGAGTTAGGAGATCTATTAGTTTGATCTAAACTGCGCGAGAAACCCAGACTTTCCGACTAGCTTTGTTTGAGAGGTTGTATCTCTTAGACGAAAACTCCAATCTAGATCTCCACCGCTCAGAATGAATAACCATAAGCTATGAACTTGCGGACAAAGTTTGAGCTTAATCTGACGATATACCTCCAAGATCCAACTCTTTGATGAAAACGTTGCTGAGATTTTCCTCAAAGCAACTCCCTCTGTGGCGACCCCGCGCCCCGGACCACCAACCCCGCAGGGAATGGTGTGCGGAATGCCGGGGCGGGACGCCCGGCGTAGGCATCTCCGACCACTCCTCAACTCCCGTGAGGTGGTTGAGACCCTACAAGCCTTATTCTAAACAACGATATGATATCAAAAGGTATTAAACAAAACTACCCACCGTATTAATCACCCAAGACGAGATAATCCATAAAAAAAAATGAACCATAAATAATAATCATAATCCCTACAGTCCATTAAAATTGACATACTCATAAAGTCCAAAATTGTGGGTACAAATAAAACCGTCATATGCCCACATAGTCTATCTAACAAGTTCCAACTCACCCATACTACAATGTGGTAAGTGTTATAATTACATAATCCAAAATATAGTACTTCATAATTTAAAACACAAATCAATCAAAATGCCTCTCAACTCACATCGAGGCCTTGGATTCTCTCGCAGGCAAGGCCCTCAAGATATGACTACTCCTTTGCCCTTATTCGGGACAGAAGGACCTGAAAGAGGAAAATGAGGGTGAGCCAACGATGCCCAGTGAATAGAATTCAAATATGCTATCAATACTCATCAATAAAAACCATGTATGCATGTCAATGTGTAGCATGATTAAAAGCTCATAACATATAGATATCAAGCATTTATAATAAGTTCGATGCAAGTAAAAGTTTATCAATTTGGATCCACATTCCACATGCCTTGGGTTACTAGTACACGTCTATTTCACCGTGCCGTTGATCCCAATCATGTTTATTTGGGTTACTAGTACACGTCTATTTCACCGTGCCGTTGATCCCAATCATTTTTATTTGGGTTACTAGTACACGTCTATTTCACCATGCCGTTGATCCCAATCATTTCCTTTCCTAAAACCCTCTTATGACAAGGTTAAGTCCCCCTATTAGCCAGATAGATGGGTCCAACCAAAGTCATAAGGTTTTCTCAAATCAATGCATCATTCAAAACATTAGAACGCATTCATGCTTTCAAGATACAATATATATAAGTGATATGATGACATAAAAGATATAATCGTAAATGAAGTCTACTCACAACCAAGCCTCGCGAGAGTATTTAACCACACACGACCACCAAACCGAATCAACCCAATCAAGATCCTGAAACATACATCAATATCCTACCATACATCAATTTCTATGCTCAATCACATAGACATTACACATCAACCCTAAATCAGCCCACATATAAACAATAGGCCTAAATCCCATCTAATCCCATCATTCAACTCAAATCACATGACTTAGGCCTCTAATGCATAGTTCTCATACATAAACCATTCTATTAATCAAAAATACTGATTTTCAATTCCTTAGGCATAAACATGTCCAAATTTTGTCACTTGATCACAAGTAGGCCTAACCCATGATATGGTCACAACCACCAAATCAGTAGCCTAATCAACTCTAATCATGCTTAATTAAACATAAGTTGCATCAATTCAATGATTCTAGGCCAAAAGCATCAAAAGCCCTAAAATATGAAATTTTCCATACTTAGGCCATATTGTCGATTTACACTAGGTCACCATGTTCAGCCATGTATATCACTGATTTTGCATCATAGGTTCATCAACAATGGCAACTAGGTCAACATAGTTGACATGCAAGCTATTTGGAAATGTCTAAGTTCATATTCTAAATTTAGGTCCAATACAAGCACCTTACCAATTCTTCATTTAATATTCTGTTCAGATGTATTAATCTACCAATAGAAATATGTAATCACAAAATCAACCGTACATATTGAAGTATGTGAAGAAACAAACCTTCTGTCCAAAGTTCAGCCCAATCCAACGGTGGACCGAAAAGATATGTATCTTTGATGAACAAGTATCTAATCAGACAGTTTCTCCTTTCCTGCTGCAAATACCCAAACATATATTTATATACATTATCAAGCATCAACTATACAAACATTAAACAATCATCAAACAAACACCAAACATATCAAGACAACACATAGAGTTTGGGCAAAAATGCAATTGGGTTATGGGCTAGATGAAATAATTTTCGGGGCGTCACATCACACCCACCTTAGAATGAACTTCGTCCTCGAAGTTTTAAGGTTAAGAATTACCTAAGCCCATGAACTCGGCAAAGTGCTCCATCATGTAGTCCTCACGCTCCCAAGTAACATGTTCCTCGCCGTGGAACTGCCATCTCACCTTAACCATCGGAATCTCGCGATTACGTAACCTCTGGACCTTCCGGTCAAGTATCTGAATAGGTTCCTCATCATAAGTCCCATCCTGCCTCAGTTCAATGTTCCTCCAGTCCAAGACGTGATCAAAATCACTCTTGTACGCTCTCAGCATTGACACATGAAAGACATTGTGGACTGCTGCTAACTGAGGTGGCAAGGCTAATCGGTAAGCGAAGGGGCCAATTCGTTCTAAAACCTCGAACGGCCCAATAAATCTCGGAGCGAGTTTGCCTTTTATCCCAAATCTAGTTTGGCCCTTCTAAGGTGAGACCTTCAATAAAACTTGGTCACCCACCTCGAACTCTACGGTCTTCCGCTTGGCATCAGTGTAACTCTTCTGCCTGTCTTGGGCTACCTTTATATTATGCTTGACCCTCTTAATCTTCTCTGTGTGTTCATGTACAAACTCTGGTCCCATCATCGCAACATCCCCTACCTCCGTCCAACAGATCAGAGATCTACAGGGTCGACCATACAAGGCCTCAAAAGGAGCCATGCCAATACTAGACTGATAGCTATTGTTGTACGCGAACTCACACAAATGTATGTACTCCTCCCAGTTCCCACTGGACTCAAGGACACAAGCTCGAAGCATATCCTCTAAAATCGATATCAACCTCTCAGACTGGCCATCCGTCTGGGGGTGAAAAGCGGTACTGAGATCTAGTCTAGTGCCGAGCTGCCTCTGCAACCCCTGCCAGAATACCGATGTAAACCTCGGATCCCTATCTGACACAATCGAAACAGGCACTCCACGTAATCTGACTATCTCCCGCATATAGAGTCTGCTCAGCTTGTCCATAGAATCCCTAGTGTTCACCGGTAGAAAGTGAGTGGACTTGGTCAAGCGATCAATAATAACCCAAACAACATTATGTCTCCTCGGGGTGTTGGGTAATCCCACAACAAAGTCCATAGTGACATGCTCCCATTTCCACTCAGGAATGACAAGCGGTTGCATCTGCCCTCCAGGCCTCTGATGCTCAGCTTTGACTCTTTGACAGATCTCACACCTCTGAATGAACTGAGCTATTTCTCTCTTCATGTCGGGCCACCAATACATTCTTTTCAAATCATGATACATCTTGGTTCCGCCAGGATGAATAGCATAATGAGATCTGTGAGCCTCTTGGAGAACACTCTGTCTAAGTCGTGGATCTGCGGGAACCCATAAACGTCCCCTAAATCTCAAGGCACCATCAGATGACAAGTGCCAATCAGTAAAATTACTGCTCTCAGCCCAAGACTTGTATATCCCATAATCAACGTCAAGTCTCTGTTGGTCAATAACCTCCTGGACTTGTGTAGGCTGAGCTCTCATTTGAGCACATATCACAATCTGATCTGAAGGGGTAGCACATATACTCATAACCGTAGCCGCCTCAAGTAGTCTCCACTCATGAGACATCTGGCGTGCTACCATAACTGTCTCTACCCGCTTCCTGCTCAACGCATCAGCCACTACATTGGCTTTACCTGGGTGGTATTCCAATGTAAAATCATAGTCTTTGAGGAGCTCTAACCACCTCCTCTGCCTCATGTTCAATTTCTTCTAAGAGGAAAAGTACTTGAGGCTCTTATGGTCAGAATACAAAGTGAATCTCTCACCATAGAGATAATGCCTCCAAATCTTCAAAGCAAAAACCACTGCGGCCAGTTCTAAGTCATGAACAGGGTAGTTTTTTTCATGCACCTTCAACTGCCTCGATGCATAAGCAATGACCCTATCCTTCTGCATCAACACGCAACCCAAGCCGATACGAGAGGCATCAGTATAGATAACTAACTCCTGATCAGGCTCTGGCAAAATCAACACTGGCGTAGATGTCAATCTTTTCTTCAACTCTAAAAAGGCATTCTCACACTCCTCGGTCCATACAAAGGACACATCTTTCTGGGTGAGCCTAGTCATAGGCATGGCTATCTTGGAGAATCCCTGAACGAATCTCCTATAGTAACCAGCTAACCCAAGAAAGCTTCTGATCTCGGTCACTGTGGTAGGCCTAGGCCAACTGATAATGGCTTCAACCTTAGACGGATCAACTGAAATCCCCTCAGAACTCACCACATGACCTAAGAACTTCACTTCGGTGATCCAAAACTCGCACTTGCTCAGCTTTGCATATAGCCTATGCTCTCTCAGAGTTTGCAAGGTCACTCTAAGGTGTTCTTCATGCTCAGCCTGAGTCTTGGAATACACTAATATGTCATCAATGAAGACGATGACAAACTTATCCAGATACTGCCTAAAGACTCTCTGCATCAGGTCCATGAACATCGCCGGTGCATTAGTCACACCGAATGGCATCACAAGGAACTCATAATGTCCATAGCGGGTTCTGAATGCTGTCTTAGGCACATCTTCCTCCCTGATCCTCAGCTGATGATACCCGGAGCGCAAATCAATCTTCGAAAAATAGTTCGCTCCCCTCAACTGATCAAACAAGTCATCAATCCTTGGGAGAGGATATTTGTTCTTGATGGTCACCCTGTTCAATTGGCGATAGTCGATGCATAACCGCAAGCTCCCATCTTTCTTTTTCACAAAAAGAACTGGAGCTCCCCAGGGTGACACACTCGGGCAAATAAAGCCTTTAGCCAATAACTCCTCGAGCTGTTTCTGCAACTCTTTCAACTCGGCTGGCGCCATTCTATATGGTGCCATAGAGATAGGCTTCGTGCCAGGGACTAGTTCAATAATGAAATCGATCTCTCGCTTCGGTGGTAATCCTGGAAGATCCGCAGGGAACACATCTTGAAAGTCCCTAACAATGGCAATATCCTCAAGTATCACCTCACTAGTCTCTTCCTCATCAGGTACTAACCCAGCCAAAATCTCCCTATCTCCATCAATCACAAATCTACCCCTTGTGACTGTCTGGTCTGAAGCTCTACCCTGTAGTGTAAACACTGGGTGTCCGGGGATCTGAAAAATGATTCTCTTCGTGAAACAGTCGATAACTGCATGATAAGCCGCGAGCCAATCCATCCCTAGAATTGCATCAAACTCTAAAAATTCTAGGACTCGAAAGTCAATAGGCATCTCAACATCACCAATCTGAACCACACACTGGCTACAAATCATGTTCGGGTAGATCCTTTCCCCAGCTACAGTACTCACCACTAACCATGTACTAGCCCTAATGGGAGTCAAATGCAAACTATCTACCATTCGTCCAGATATGAATGATAATGTAGAACCAGCATCAAATAATACATGCATAGAAGTACCACAAATAATAAGAGTACCTTCCACCAAAGTCCTGGATGATGTCGGGTCTGGCTCAGTAGCTGCCTTCGCTGTCTCTCTGGCACTGGACTGCTGCACAAATCCCTGAGCTCTCTGAAAATTCGGACACTCGAGCTTCCTATGCCCAGCCTGCCCACAATGAAAACATAAGAATGGAGCCCTGGGCGCAAATGACCTAGTCTGAGATGTCGTCATATAACTTCCTCGGCCTCTACCTCTGCCTCGGCCAGCAGTCTGTGGGAATGGGGGTCTCGGTGCACTCGGTGCCTGAATAGGAATCGGGACAGGAGAGGAAACCACTGGTGAGGCCATCATACCAGTCTGAACCTGGGATGCCTTACTCTGAGCACCCTCGAACTGTGCTCCTCTATAAAATTTTCTCTTATTTCCCCATTTACCCTTCTTCCATGGAGTTTGGAACTGTCCCCCGGGCTCTGCCTGTGAAGTCTGTACACCCGGAGCTACCCGTGTAGACATACCATCAACCCGCTCAGCCAACTCATACTGTTTGGCCCTCTGGACCACTGTGGCAAAATCAGTCATCTTCGTTACAGACAAGGCCTGTCGGATCGCAGGCCTTAGGTTCAAAGAGAACCTCATAATCTTATCACTCGGTGTCTGAACTAACCCAGGAGCATAAACTGCGAGCTGCCTAAATCTGAGCTCGTACTCCCTAACTGACATGGTGCCCTGTGCGAGATTCAAAAACTCGAGTTGCTTAGCCTGTCTCTCAGTCTCTGGAACGTAAGCCTGTAAGAACAACCGTTTGAAGGTGTCCCAACTCTTCACTGTCCCCTGTGTATCCAACACTGAAAGCCACTAGTCCTCTGCATCACTCTTCAGTGTGTGAGCAGCACATAGAACCTGAGACTCCTCATCAAGCTCTAAGGAGCGACCGATCTTCTCGACATTCTTCAGCTAATCTTCGGCCTTCTTCAAGTCAACCCCACCAGTGAATTCCTTAGGCTTTAGCTTCATGAACTTCTCTAGCAGTCTGATCCGCCGATCAGTGGGGTTCTCCACAACATTAGGAGCAGGTGTAGGCATAGGCTGAGGTACAGCCATTTGAGGTCCTGCTGCCCCTGCAGCTCCACTAGCCTCGACCCCACTAGTGCCCGCCTCCTGAGGTATTGTTTGAGGTGACTGTCGAGCAATAGCCTCAACCTGCTGCACTAAGGCCTGTATCTGTGAAGTCTGTGCCTGAATGATCTCCTCCATCCTCCCTATCCGGTCATCATCGGATGGCCCTGTGCGTGGCTGTCCCAATCTCTCGCTCCTCCTCATGACACTGAGAAGTAGAAATACGAGCAACCATCACACATTTAAAACATTAACAAAGCCTCATAACTACCCATATCATATAATACACGCAGAAAATATGATAGTAAGGCTTTTAAGTTAGTTCCTTTAAGCTTTTTAATCACCTAAATCTCTCACCCAATTCCTAGGTCAAAGTCATCTAAGTCCAATACATAAACCAAACCTAGTAAAATCAGGCTCTGATACCAACTGTGGCGACCCCGCGCCCCGGACCACCAACCCCGCAGGGAATGGTGTGCGGAATGCCGGGGCGGGACGCCCGGCGTAGGCATCTCCGACCACTCCTCAACTCCCGTGAGGTGGTTGAGACCCTACAAGCCTTATTCTAAACAACGATATGATATCAAAAGGTATTAAACAAAACTACCCACCGTATTAATCATCCAAGATAAGAGATAATCCATAAAAAAAAATGAACCATAAATAATAATCATAATCCCTACAGTCCATTAAAATTGACATACTCATAAAGTCCAAAATTGTGGGTACAAATAAAATCGTCATATGCCCACATAGTCTATCTAACAAGTTCCAACTCACCCATACTACAATGTGGTAAGTGTTATAATTACATAATCCAAAATATAGTACTTCATAATTTAAAACACAAATCAATCAAAATGCCTCTCAACTCACATCGAGGCCTTGGATTCTCTCGCAGGCAAGGGCCTCAAGATATGACTACTCCTTTGCCCTTATTCGGGACAGAAGGACCTGAAAGAGGAAAATGAGGGTGAGCCAACGATGCCCAGTGAATAGAATTCAAATATGCTATCAATACTCATCAATAAAAACCATGTATGCATGTCAATGTGTAGCATGATTAAAAGCTCATAACATATAGATATCAAGCATTTATAATAAGTTCGATGCAAGTAAAAGTTTATCAATTTGGATCCACATTCCACATGCCTTGGGTTACTAGTACACGTCTATTTCACCGTGCCGTTGATCCCAATCATGTTTATTTGGGTTATTAGTACACGTCTATTTCACCGTGCCGTTGATCCCAATCATTTTTATTTGGGTTACTAGTACACGTCTATTTCACCGTGCCGTTGATCCCAATCATTTCCTTTCCTAAAACCCTCTTATGACAAGGTTAAGTCCCCCTATTAGCCAGATAGATGGGTCCAACCAAAGTCATAAGGTTTTCTCAAATCAATGCATCATTCAAAACATTAGAACGCATTCATGCTTTCAAGATACAATATATATAAGTGATATGATGACATAAAAGATATAATCGTAAATGAAGTCTACTCACAACCAAGCCTCGCGAGAGTATTTAACCACACACGACCACCAAACCGAATCAACCCAATCAAGATCCTGAAACATACATCAATATCCTACCATACATCAATTTCTATGCTCAATCACATAGACATTACACATCAACCCTAAATCAGCCCACATATAAACAATAGGCCTAAATCCCATCTAATCCCATCATTCAACTCAAATCACATGACTTAGGCCTCTAATGCATAGTTCTCATACATAAACCATTCTATTAATCAAAAATACTGATTTTCAATTCCTTAGGCATAAACATGTCCAAATTTTGTCACTTGATCACAAGTAGGCCTAACCCATGATATGGTCACAACCACCAAATCAGTAGCCTAATCAACTCTAATCATACTTAATTAAACATAAGTTGCATCAATTCAATGATTCTAGGCCAAAAGCATCAAAAGCCCTAAAATATGAAATTTTCCATACTTAGGCCATATTGTCGATTTACACTAGGTCACCATGTTCAGCCATGTATATCACTGATTTTGCATCATAGGTTCATCAACAATGGCAACTAGGTCAACATAGTTGACATGCAAGCTATTTGGAAATGTCTAAGTTCATATTCTAAATTTAGGTCCAATACAAGCACCTTACCAATTCTTCATTTAATATTCTGTTCAGATGTATTAATCTACTAATAGAAATATGTAATCACAAAATCAACCGTACATATTGAAGTATGTGAAGAAACAAACCTTCTGTCCAAAGTTCAGCCCAATCCAACGGTGGACCGAAAAGATATGTATCTTTGATGAACAAGTATCTAATCAGACAGTTTCTCCTTTCCTGCTGCAAATACCCAAACGCAGATGGCTATATCACACAAAATACTACACGTATAAACATCTCCACCGTTCCGAATACAGAAATATCTGTTATAAACTACATACCCAAATTTTATATCCATCCAACGGTAGATTGAGGAGATCTATAAGTTTGACCGAAACGGTGCGAGAAATCCAGACTTTCCGACCAGCTTTGTTTGAGAGGTTAGATCTCTTAGAAGAAACCTCTGATCAAGATCTCCACCGACCAGAATGTAGAACCATAATCTACAAATGTGCTGATAAAATTTGAGCTCAATCTGACCGTATATTCCAAAGATCTACCTTTTTGATGGAAACGTCGCAGGGATCTTCCTCCTGCAACTCTCTCCTTCCTTCTCTTCTTCTTTCCTTTCTCTTCTTTTCTTTCTCTTCTTCTTTCCTTTCTCTCCACTCACCTCTTTCTAGCAATTCCTTGATTCCCTCCTTGATTCTCTCCTTGATTCTCTCCTTGTTTTCCTCCTTGATTCTCCTTGATTCTCTCCTTGATTATCTCCTTGTTTTCCTCCTTGATTCTCTCCTTGATTCCCTCCACTCATTCTAGCACTTCCTTGAGGGCATGGGACACTTGTCCACTTTCATGCACCAACCTTCACATGTGTTGGTCTCATACTACCCATACTAACCACATGTATTTTAAATGTCCAATCCATTTAATACACCAAATTTTCAATTTCATTTATCCTTTTATTCAATCAATCCTAACCCATATCAATTCATGGTTTAATGAGCCCATGCATAAATCATAACATATGCATTATACTTTAATTTAACATGACTCATATAAATTTATGATACATATATTTATATACATTATCAAGCATCAACTATACAAACATTAAACAATCATCAAACAAACACCAAACATATCAAGACAACACATAGAGTTTGGGCAAAAATGCAATTAGGTTATGGGCTAGATGAAATAATTTTCGGGGCGTCACACCCTCTTTCTTTCTCTTCTTTTTTCCTTTCTCTCTACTCATCTCACCCTCTAGGACTTCCTTGGGGAAGAGAAGTAGGGCATGGGACACTTTTCCACTCTCATGGACCAACCTTGACATGTGTTGGAGAGGAGAAATGGGGCACGGGACACTTGTCCATTTTCATGCTCCAAGTTGACATGTATTGGAAAAGAGAGAAATGGGGCTTGGGCACTTGTCCATTCTCATGCACCAACTTGACATGTGTTGGAGAAGGGAAATGGGGCATGGGACACTTGTCCATTTTCATGCACCAACTTGACATGTATTGGAGAAGAGAAATGGGGCATGGGACACTTGTCCATTCTCATGCACCAACTTGACATGTGTTGGTCTCATGCACCAACTTGACATGTGTTGGTCTCATACTACCCATACCAACCACATGTACTTTAACCAATCTCATGTTTTCATGTATTTTAAATGTCCAATCCATCTAATACACCAAATTTTTTATTCTCATTTTTCCTTTTATTCAATCAATCCTAACCCATATCAATTCATGATTTAGTGGGCCCATGCATAAATAATAACATATGCATTATACTTTAATTTAACATGACCCATATACAATTTATAATGCACATATTTATATACATTATCAAGCATCAAATATACAAACATTAAACAACCACCAAACATATCAAGGCAACACATAGAGTTCGGGCAAAATGCAATTGGGTTCTGGGGCTGAATGAAATAATTTTTGGAGCGTCACACTTTTAGAAAACATTTACTAAGCTTGTTGTAGCTCACCCCTCACTATTATCTTTTTAGGATCGAATAGGAAGGGAAAGGGAAAGGCTTAGCTGCGGAGCATTTCCCGAACTCTGGTTGATGTAGGTGTTAGTACTTTTTCGCATTTATTTTAATAAATTGTACTATGTAACACCTAATACGTATACTTAACACTTAGATGGTTTGTAATCATTGTTAAGTATTATTTTGTACTTTTGATTACTATGGACTTAGAAAAAAAAAATTTGGCTTACATTTTGGGAATGTAATATTATTTGATTATGTCCATATGTGTTTATTGTTGTGTATTTGGGATTATCATGTGTATTAAAAGGCTTACAGGGATGTTGTGTATATCGAGGGAGGATATACACGGGGTTTCATGTCGGTCATGACGTCACATATCGTGGGTCGTGACATTCTTGCTAATGATAGTATTTGAGAAATAGTTTAAGATATACAGTCATACTTGATTTCATATCTTAAGTACTGTATTGAACTATATCAGTAGTTGCGTGAAACTATTGATTGTTAAACCAGAAGTTTTCATACATATATTCTATATCTATTTTGAAAATTGTTTGTGTCTTTGATTTACACCAGTCCTCTACTTTTAACGTCAATATTTGTTTGGTATGCTTGAGCTTTTCATTCTTCCTGATCTCTTTACTTAGTTTTGTCTTAAGATCCTGAATATGAGTATACAGTGCACTAAGTTCTTCAGTAGGTTTAGATTGTACCTCAGTACTTGCCATTAAGCACAATGCAGCAGTGTGATCTGAATCTGGTTCATCTTCGCTTGAGCTTGAATCATCCCATACAACTTTGAGAACCTTCTTGTCCTTTCTAGGGCTCTTTTTATATTTAGTAAGACAATCACTTTTCTCATGAAATGGTTTGTCACAACCGTAACATATTAACTTTACAGATTTAGACTCGGGTTTCTTTCCTTTGTGAAACCTTGAGTAAGAGCAACTCATACTCTTTCTCCTAAGCAGCTTGTTGAACGTTCTAGACAACATAGCCATGTCATCTTCTGAGTTTGAATCATCTTCAGAATCAATTTCAACATTGAGGGCAATAGATTTCTTTTTTATTCTCCTTAACCTTGACCGGGTACTTTTTATCTTTTAACTTCATTTGATAAACCATGAGGGAACCACATAGTTCATCAAAGGTATATTCACAGGTTTTTGGCTTCTTCAAAGGCCGTACCCTTGGGTTCCCATACACAGGGTAGACCCCTAAGAAACTTTATAACAGTTTCTTCCTGGTCATATCCTTTTCCTAGATTTTTCATCTCATTGATGTTTGTTGTAAATTCCCATATTTCTTTAGCGGTTTTACACGCACTAACTCTATTAAACTCTTCAATAGATAAAGTGCAAAACAAGATATTTACAGCTTGGTTATTTAATAACTTTCTTTTCTTTTCCTTGGTACTCCATTTGTCTAACTATTTTGGGACAGTGGCACCATCTACTATTTTGGTAGGTGTTGGACAATCGTTTGTCACAACATCCCACATTTCTAAATCTTGAGCTTTTAGGTAGTACCTAATCTTAGTTTTCCAATGAGAATAGTGATCTTCCTTGAACAATGGTGGTCAATTTGTGGAGTTTCCTTCACTTGAAAAATAAATACTTCTTTCGTTTTGTCGTGGCATACTTAATCAAAGATGGTTAGATACTTTGATGGTTAACATGCTTTAATACCAATTGTTGGCCTAGATATGTCCAAGAGGGGGGTGAATTGGACAATTGTTCTACAAATCTCCTGCAGAGTTCTATTCTTTCTCTCAACTACACCATTTTGCTGTGGTGTCCTTGGGGCTGATAGATGGTGAGTATAACCTTGATTGTTACAAAATTCTTCGAGATTTTTATTGATAAATTCACCACCTCTATCACTCTTAATCATGTTGATTTTGTGACCCTTTTCATTTTTGATTCTCTTATAGAATTTTATAAATTCTTCACAAGCATCAAATTTGTGAGCTAATAGAATTAGCCATGTGAATCGAGTAAAGTCATCAACAATCACAAACATATATGATTTACCACCTAAGCTTTTGGTTTTGGTTGGTCCGGAAAGATCCATGTGAATTAGTTTGAGAGCTCTAGAGGATGATTGATGCCTTTTTCTCTTAAATGATGATCGGGTTTGCTTACCAAGTTGACATGGTTCACATACCTTGTCATTTGAGTAAGTTTCTTTCAGAATACCCTTTGTAGGTTTCTTTCAGAATACCCTTTGTAAGATCATGTTTGACAAGTCTAGATATGTTATCCATATTAACATGAGCTAATCTCCTATGCCATTGCCCTGCATCATTACAAGTGACAACACTTAAAAATGTTACATTTTGTTTCTACATGTCATTAAAGTTTTAGCAATACATATTCTTAATTCTAGATGCCATGAACGCAACAGTTTTATCCACATGCGTGACAATACACCTATTTGCCTCAAATGAAATGTCATAACCCTTGTCACATAATTGACTTATGCTCAAGAGATTATGCTCAATATCACCTTTGTTGTCGTCTCCGAAGGTGACCTTTCCTTCTTTCTTCTTTTCAAGGCTCAGAAAGTTAGATCTATCTCCAGACATGTGCCTTGAACAACCGCTGTCTAGATACCATATATCTTCATTTTTGCACATCTACAACATAAAATATTTTTGACTTTGGTACCCATGCTTGTTTGGGTCAATGCATGTCAGCATTAATAAGAACAAATTTTTCAATTCATGCATATTTTCTTTTCTTTTTACGTAAGACATTGCATCTAAGTATTGTATGACCTTCTCTATGACATTTGTTGCATATTGGTCTTTTGGTCAGTACGGTATCGTACTCCTTTTGTTTAGACCGATGAGTGTAACCTAAGCCAGTCTTGTCGAATGCACATCTTTGTGATCCTAACATCATGTCAAATATCTTTTGACCATTTATGAATTTAATTACTGTGTCGTTCAGGTCTTCCTTTCCCTTTCTAAGAGTTTCATTTTCATTTTTCAGCTTCCCAACAACTTTTTTAAGTTGTTCATTATCTAGGGACAGTCCGTCTAGCTCTTCTTCTTGGAATTCAATTTCCTCAAGAGCTTCTTTAAGACTATGCTTAAGTTTTTCATTTTTCCTAATCTCTTTACTAAGTTTTGACTTATGCTCCTGAATATAAATGTTGAACTCATAAAGTTCATCAGTAGGTTCAGTTTTTACCTTTGTGCTTGCACATTAAGCATGATGCAGCAGTGTGATCTGAATCTACTTCTTCTTCGCTTGAGCTTGAATCATCCCATGTGGCTTTGAGAACTTTCTTGTCTTTTTCTTTAAGAGCTGGTGTTCTTATATTTAGTGGGACATTCGCTCTTTACATGACCTAGTTTGTTACAACCGTAACAAATTAACTCTGCAGGTTTAAACTCGGGTTTCTTTCCTTTGTGGAGCCTTGGGTAAGAATTATTCTTACTATTTTTTCTAAGCAACTTATTGAACTTTTTAGATAACAAAGTCATGTCCTCTTCTGAATCTGAATAATTTTCAGAATCAGTTTCAACATTGAGGGCAATAGATTTCTTTTCTTTTTTCTCAACTTTGACCGGGCACTTCTTATCTTTTAACTTCATTTCATGAACCATCAATGAACCGCATAGTTCATCAAAAGTATATTCAGCCAGATTATTGGCTTCTTCAATGGTTGTGGCATTGGGTTTCCATTCTCTGGGTAGGCCACTTAGAAACTTTCAAACAGTTTCTTCTTGGTCATAGATTTTTCCTAGGGACTTCATCTCATTGATGTTTGTTGTAAACCGAGTAATAGCCTCAACTATCGAATCAGTTTCTTTCATCCTATAGGTCTCATATTTTTCAACTAACAGTTGGAGGTTCGTCGTTTTAACTTGCAAAGTTCTTTCGTGGGTGATCTCTAACTTGTTCCAAATTTTCCTAGCGGTTTCACTTGCACTAACTCTGTTGAACTCTTCGATTCATAAACTGCAAAACAAAATGTTTACAGCTTGGTTATTAAATAGTTCCCTTTTCTTTTCCTTGGTACTCCATTCGTCTATTTACTTTGGGACAGTAGCACCGTCAACTATTTTAGTAGGCGTTGGAGAGCCGTATGTCACAACATCCCACATCTCTCGATCTTGGGCTTTAAGGTAGTACCTAATCTTAGTTTTCAAGTGTTAATAGTTTTCTTCCTTGAACAGTGGTGGTCGGTTGGTGGAATTTCCTTCATCTAAGAGATAAGTGCTTCTTTCGTTTTGTCCTGCCATACTCAATCAAAGATGATTAGATACTTTGACGGTTAACCTGCTCTGATATGTCCAATTGTTGGCCCAGATATGTCCAAGAGGGGGGTGAATTTGACACTTAGCAGATTTTAACCTTTCTTAAAATTGTGCAAAATAATGAAAGCAGATTAAACAAAATATAGCAATCAAATACAATAAATGTAAATGAGACAATGCAAGCAAGATTTATAGTGATTCGACCGCACCTACGTCCACTACCTAACCTCCCTAATTAGGATTTGTTCAAACTCCACTATGACCTTCTTATGGGTGAAAACTAATACACTTTCTCAACTTACGTGTCACGACCCACTATACGTGACGTCATGACCGGCACGAGAACCTCCGAGTATACCCTCCGTCAGTACACCCGACGTCCCGTCAGCCTAAAATACATATACGAATCCCCAAAAAGAAATAAAAGTACATCATTAACAACCAACTATCATGATCATAATGAAATAAAATATTACTTCTCCAAAGTTTTACAAACATAAAATTCCAGAGTCTTCAAAATGATACAAAACCCAACACATCCCAACTATGTGTTAAATATACAATTACTAGGTGTTATCATGTACATAATTATCAAAATACAAAACTAAATGTACAACACCTACATGAAACAAAAACAAGGGACGCTCCGCAGTCAAGCCTTCCCTTTTCCTTTTCTATCAGATCCTGAAAGAAGATGGTGAGGTGTGAGCTACAGCCAGCTCAGTGAATGTTATTTACAAGTGGCATATACGTGCATTTATAAAACATGGTAAGATCATAAAACAGTTGAAATTGTCATGATGACGAAATATATTACATACATGCTAACATAATGCATCAAGTCATACATAAGACGATGCATAACATTTTGTAGTCATGCTCATGCAATCCTAACACCTCCTGAGTATGGGGGTTTCAAGGCCTGGTGCGCGACACACAGCGCCCGAACACACACACAATACTCGTATTCTAATAGGGTTTATGGGGTCGTGCAGCACGTAGGATTAATTTAAACAAACCTACCCATACACAAGGCATAAAACCCTCTGCCAGGTACACAACTGGGATCGCCGCTAGACTTACGAGAATTCCCAAAAAGAGGAAATTTCAACTAGGGGCCTCAACCCAAATTGTCATCCCAATGAATTATGCTCAAATGAATTTCATGGAATATTAAAACATGCATACCGTCATACATAAGTATTTAAAACATTTCTATACTACAATGCCACATATAAATAATCCAAAAGTAAAAGAACACTCACACTTGATTGGCTAAGTCTAGCCAATCCAATTGCCAAAACTCTTCAATTGACTAAACGGGTTCAAGATCAATCACAAGACCTGGAAATAACATGGTTCACACAACTGAAAATCAGTCATAAAGTGTGTCAAAACCCATGTTCAAACCCAATCTAAAGTCAATTAGATTCTAAATTGATTACCCCCTTGAGCCAATTTTCATATTGCCCAACTTGATCATTTAGACTCAATTAAACTAAGATTGACCTAAATTGAATGTAATAGGGTGATCCCATGATCCAACCACTAATATACATGAAATCCAATTATAATTAGGGTCAATTAGACTATACATCAAGTCAATTTCATCAATTGACTAAGTCTTGGTCAAAATACCCAATTAGGCCAATATAAAACATAAGGTCAAAATGAACTAAGTCATATCAATTTAACATAGGTTCTAACATTTTAAACCCATGATTCTACTCAATTTGGGTCCAATTAAACAATCCCCAAGTCAATTTCATAAATTGACTTGCTTTGGGTGAAAAGTCCCAATTTGGGCAAAATCCCCAAATTACATGCAACATTGCCAAAGTACATGAAAAATGGCAAATACTTAGCCTAGATCAAAATTAGTCAACCTTAGGGTGCCCATTATGAGAACCCACTGAATTCAATCATCAAACAACCCTAATCATGTCCAATTAGACCTACATTGCATAATTTTCCAGATTTTATATCAAGAGCATCAAAAGCCCCAAATCTGGAAATTTTCACACATATGCCCTATTACCAATTTTACACTAGGCCACCATGTTCAACCATGAATTTTACTGATCTTGCAACATGGAATCATCCACAATGGCCACTAGATCAACATAGTTGACATGCAAACATTTTGAAAAAGTCTAAGGCCATAAACTAAGTATAGGCCATTTGAACTAAACCCTCCAATTTCTTGCTAGAAATTGGGGCTTTCACCATTAGTGTACTCCTTGCACTCTCTAATCACACATATGTGATATGCAAGACTCAACTCCAACTTTGGTCTTCCACCCATCCAAGGTTCATCACAATGCATGCATCAAAATGAAACCCTCATGCTCAAAATAAAGCTATCATGCAACTAATAAAGAGATTCAAGGAAGAAATGGAGGAAAAATACAAACCTTAAGGTGTTCTTGAGCAAGAAACCACCAAACCCTAACTTTCCTCCCCTTTTCTCCTCTCCAGCTCCTTTCTCTCTTTTCTGGCTGAGAAATGAGCAAATGAACCTAAAATCACGTTTTGGTTGCTTAAATAGATAAGCTTAGGCCCACAACTAAAAGTTGTCAAAACTATTAAAAAGATTTCCTGTTACAATACTTGCACTTAGATTGTCCATTTCTTACAAAATACGGAGGAGGTTAACATCTTAACTGTTCAAACGTTGAATGAGTAAGTTATCAACATTCTGGTAAACTTTAGGCTCAATCCAACGGTGAGATTGTGAGATATAACTGTTTCATCAAAACTGCGTAAGAAAATCCCAGAATCCGTGAAACAGTGTTTTGGGTCTTATAACTCAAAGTAGGTAACTCCAATCAAGATCTTCACCGTCCATAATGAAGATCTATCATATAAGAATGAGCTGACAAAATTTCAACCCAATCAGACAACGGATCTAGGAGATCAAACCATTGATGTAAGTTGTGACGGAAATTTCTTCCTCCATGGAGAAAGCTCTACTGGATCCAAAACATCGTTTTCGAAATGTTTTGACGTCGAACGGGTCTCCGATGGTTCCGAAATTTCATGCGCACCCTTTATGATCTAAAATCATGCAAAGACACTCGAACTTACGTACGTCGAGCATCAAAATACATATACACATACGTATACGAATACGTATAGGGTACGCTATGGGTCAAAATGACGTCACCTAAAGGCACGGGTGCTACATTACGAGTGTGAGAACTACCGTTTCTCAACTTATGGGTGTAAGAAGGCAGTTTCTCAACTTGCGTGTGTGAGAGGGCTGTTTCTTAACTTGCGTGTGTTAGAAAACCATTTACAACTTTGAGCAACATTTGCTCTAACTCAGTGACTTACCAGTCACCACAAACTGAATACAAGATGAGATATGATTCCCTTTACTCATAATCAATGTGATACTTACAAAACTTTGGATTGAACCTTCTGTGATCACAGATTCAGCAAAATATGTATGATGAAGTTTATGCTGAAAGCAGGTTCAAAGAGCTTTCCTTTTTTTCAGTGGGTTTTCAAAATAGTGAAGATGAAGATCAATAAACCCAGAAGACTTTAAGTTTTTCTTTCAAAAGATTGTAAGATCAAGCGCAAGTGAAAGAAGACTAACTTTCAAAAAGTGTTTAGCACAAACAAAAATTGTTATATGTTTTGAATGAATATCAGTTTCGTATTTCATTAGTAGTTTTTTTACTCTAAGGCAGCACGTATATATAGGAATAACAAAGGCTCAATGGACTTGATCATTTTGGCGCTCTAGGTTATTTCAAATATAACGTTAACATTTTTTCCCGAAATGGATCTATTCAGCTCAATGCATATTACGACGATAACACCTGAATCATCTGATCCTTTCATGAAAGAGGAATGTTCTGACGAAGCTTTTAGAACGTTCAAAAAGTTATGAAAAAGTTGTTTTACGATTCTGAAAAGTTCTAAAAAGTATTCGTACGTTTATGAAAAGATTAACAGAAATAGCAGTAAAGTCAGAACAACAAAAATATATTTTCGGTCGTTTGGTTCCTTTGAGGGCCCTCATAGAATATCAGCGTCCTACTGAAAAATGAAGTGAGGGCGCTATTAAATAGGGAGCGTCCTAACTTATTTGACAATTGAACGACTCAAATCATGAGGGCGCTACTTCACAGTAAGCGTCCTGCTTTGTTTTAAAACATTTGACACACGAGGGCACTACTCAAGAGTAAGCGTCTTGAACTATTAAAAATAGTTTTAAAACAATGTTAAGTGTGCTGACAGACGGTAAGCGTCCTGAAAGTTATTTAAGTTTATTCAAAATATGAGGGCGCTCCTACACAAATAGCGTCTTGATAATTTATTCAACTTATAACTTATCAGCGTCCTTAAAGATAGAAATCACTTAAAGACAAAAAGAACTTTCAGCAAGCTGAAACTAAGTCAGCGTCCTGACATTCTCAATGGTTGATAAAGGAAATGTCACTATTACCAAGTGAGCGTCCCTATTAATCAGATCAATTCAACCTTGAGTGTGGCGACCCCGCACCCTGGACCACCAACCCCGTAAGGAATGGGGAGCGGAATGCCGGGGCGGGACGCCCAGAGTAGGCATTTCCAACCACTTCTCAACCTTCGTGAGGTGGTTGAGACCCTACGAGCCTTATCCCAAACAACGACATAATATAAAAATGTACTAAACAAAACTACCAACCATATTAATCATCCAAGACAAGAGATACTCCATAAAAATGAACCATAAATAAAACCGTCATAATCCTTACAGTCCATCAAGATTGACATACACATAAAGTTCAAAACTATGGGTACAGAAAAAACCCCCATATGCCCACATGGTCTATCTAACAAGTCTCAACTCACCCATACTACAATGTGGTAAGTGTTATAATTACATAGTCCAAAATATAATACGTCATAATTTCAAACACGATTCAATCAAAATGCCTCTCAACTCACATCGAGGCCTTGGATTCTCTCGCAGGCAAGACCCTCAAAATATGACTACTCCTTTGCCCTTATTCGAGACAGAAGGACCTGAAAGAGGAAAATGAGGGTGAGCCAACGGTGCCCAGTGAATAGAATTCAAATATGCTATCAATACTCATCAATAAATATCATGTATGCATGTCAATGTGTAGCATGATTAAAAGCTCATAACATATAGATATCAAGCATTTAAAATAAGTTCGATGCAAGTAAAAGCTTATCAATTTGGATCCACATTCCACATGCATTGGGGTTACTAGTGCACGTCTATTTCACCGTACCGTTGACCCCAATCATGTTTATTTGGGGTTACTAGTGCACGTGTATTTCACCGTACCGTTCTCATCCCCAAATATCTCCTTTTTAAAACCATCCTATGACAAGGTTAAGTCCCCGTATTAGCCAGATAGATGGGCCCAATCAAAGTCATAAGGTTTTCTCAAATCAATGCATCATTCAAAACATTAGAACACATTCATGCTTTCAACATACAATATATGTAAGTGAGATGATGACATAAAAGATATAATCATAAATGAAGTCTACTCACAACCAAACCTCGCGAGAGTATCTAACCACACACGGACACCAAACCGAATCAATCCAATCAAGGTCCTGAAACATTCATTAATATCCAACCATACATCAATTTCTATGCTCAATCACATAGACATTACACATCAAGCCTAAATCAGCCCACATATAGACAATAGGCCTAAATCCCATCTAATCCCATCATTCAACTCAAATCACATGACTTAGGCCTCTAATGCATAGTTCTCATTCGTAAACCAATCAATTAATCAAAAATACTGATTTCTAATTCCTTAGGTATAAACATGCCCAAATTGGGTCACTTGATCACAAGTAGGCCTAACCCATGATATGGTCACAAGCACCAAATCAGTAGCATAATCAACCCTAATCATGCTTAATTAAACATAAGTTGCATCAATTCAATGATTCTAGGCCAAAAGCATCAAAAGCCCTAAAATATGAAATTTTCCATACTTAGGCCATATTGTCGATTTACACTAGGTCACCATGTTCAGCCATGTATATCACTGATTTTGCATCATGGGTTCATCAACAATTGCAACTAGGTCAACATAGTTGACATGCAAACTATTTGGGAAGGTCTAAGTTCATATTCTAAATTTAGGTCTAATACAAGCAACCCTACCAATTCTTCATTTAATATTCTGTTCAGTTGTATCAATCTACCAACAGAAATATTTAATCACAAAATCAACCGTACAGATTGAATTATGTTAAGGACCAAACCTTCTGTCCAAAAATGAGCTCAATCCACGGTGGACCGAAACGATAAGCCACTTTGATGAACAAGTCTCTAATCAGATAATTTCTCCTTTCCTGCTGCAAATACTCAAACTCAGATGACTATATCACACAACATACTTAAGCCATAAACATCTTCACCGTTTATAATGCAGAAAGATCAGTTGTAAACCACATACCCAAATATCATATCCATCCTACGGTAGATTAGGAGATCTATTAGTTTGATTGAAACTGCGCGAGAAATCTAGACTTTCCGACCAGCTTTGTTTGAGAGGTTATATCTCTTAGAAGAACACTCTAATCAAGATCTCCACCGACAGAATGCATAACCATAAGCCACAAACGTGCTGACAAATTTTGAGCTCAATCGGACCATATATACTCAAGATCCAGCTCATTGATGAAAACGTTGCAGAGATTTTCCTCAAAGCAACTCCCTCTTTCTTTCTCTTCTTCTTTCCTTTCTCTTCTTTTTTCCTTTCTCTCTACTCATCTTACCCTCTAAGACTTCCTTGGAGAAGAGAAATGGGGCATGGGACACTTGTCAATTCTCATGCACCAACTTGACATGTGTTGGTCTCATACTACACATACCAACCACATGTACTTTAACCAATCTCATGCTCCCATGTATTTTTAATGTCCAATCCATTTAATACACCAAATCTTCATTTTCATTTATCATTTTATTCAATCAATCCTAACACATATCAATTCATGGTTTAATGGGCCCATGCATAAATAATAACATATGCATTATACTTTAATTTAACATGATCCATATACAATTTATGATGCACATATTTATATACATTATCAAGCATCATATATACAAACATTAAACAACCATCAAACAAACCCCAAACATATCAAGGCAACACATAGAGTTTGGGCAAAATGCAATTGGGTTATGGGCTAGATGAATAATTTTTGGGGTGTCACATTGAGCGTCCTAATATTTTATCAGTTTCTTGACTTATCAGGTCTAGGAGGGTGCTGCTAAAACATTAGCGTCCTGAAAGACTTTGATAAAAATGGTTTTTGATTTCTCGATTAAAGCTCGATAAAACACAATGTAGTCGGATTAAATCGAATATGCAACCAATCGATTAAAACATGCAGGCGTGCATATTGCTGAATCACATGACAAAAAAGGTCCTACAACCTATCATAATCTAATCATACAACCAAACATCTTCAAACGATCATGGTCTTCAAGAAGATCTTTTAATACGTTCGCCATGCATTATTGAATATTTGAAACCTTCAAGTGAGATTAGATATGCCATATGTCCAGTAATATCATAAACAGAATGTAGTTTTGTAATCATCAAAATCTTTCACAATAGGGACATATTCTCGTAAGGGACATGAGGATAATTGGTTCAACAGTGAATTGGACATTTAGCAGATTTTAACCTTTCTTAATAATGTGCGGAATAATAAAAGCAGATTACGCAAGGTATAACAATTAGATATAATAAATGTAAAAGGGACAATGCAATCAGGATTTATAGTGGTTCAGCCTCGACTACATCCACTACCTAACCTCCTCAGTTCAGATTTTTTCAAACCCTACTATGGATCTTCTTACAAGTGAAGATCAAACCGATACACTTTCTCAACTTACGAGTATGAGAAAACTGTTTCTCAACTTACGGGTGTGAGATGACCGTTACAACTTTGAGCAACACTTGCTCTAGCCCAGTGACTAACCAGTCACTACAAACTGAATACAAGATGAGATATGGTTCCCTTTACTCAAAATCAAAATGATACTTACAAAGCTTTGGATTGAACCTTCTATTACCACAGATTTAGCAAAATATGTATGATGAAGTTCGGTTGAAAACAGGTTCAAAGAGTTTTTGTCTTCTGCAATGGATTTTTGAAAATGATAAAGATGAAGATCAATCAATCCATAAGACTTGATTTTTTCTTTCAAAATGATCGTAAGTTCAAGCACAAAGAGTAGAAGACTAACTTTCAAAAGTTTTTCGCACAAGTAAAAACTATTAATACGTTTTTGAATAAACATCTATTTTCCTATTGATTCGTTGTTTTTCTGCTCTAAGGCAACACATATATATAGAAATAATAGAGGCGCAATGGACTTGGTGAATTTTGACGCTCTAGGTTATTTCAAATGCAACGTCTACATTCTTTCCCGAAGTGGATCGATTCAGCTCTGTGCATATTACGGCGATAGCACCTAAATCATCTGATCCTTCATGAAAAAGGAATGTTCTGACAAAGTATTAGAACGTTCAAAAAGTTCATAAAAATTTGTACAATTCTAAAAAGTTTTTATTCTGTTCTGAAAAAGTAAGTTGTAATAGTCTCAGTGTTAGAACAGTAACATTGTTGAATTAGCATCCTGACGCATAATATCAACTTTGTCGTTTTGTTCCTTTGAGGGCGCTTATGAAGCACAAACGTCCTACCGAACGATAAAGTTAGGGCGCTACTAACTCGTAAGCGTCCTAACTTACTTTGAAAATTTTAAAACAATATTAAGTGCGCTGAAGGACAATAATCGTCCTAAAAATTATTAAGTTTTTTGTAAGGGTGAGGGCGCTCCTATCCAAGTAGCGTCCTGACATTTTTCAACTTATAACTATTAGCGTCCTTAAAGATAAAAAACGTTAAAAAACATAAAGAACTTTCAGGAAGCTGAAGCTAAGTTAGCGTCTTGACGCTTTCAACGGTTAACTAAAGGGAGGTCGCTACTTAGAAGTAAGTGTCCTAATGAATCAGTTCAGTTCAACCTTGGATGTCAGCGTCTTAATATTTCATCAACGTCCTAACTCATCAAGTCCAGGAGGGCACTCATGAAACATTAGCGTCCTAAAAGACTCTATAAAAAGATTTTTTATTTTTTGATTAAAGCTCAATAAAATACGATTAAAACCAAGATATTTTCGGATTAAATCAAATATGCAAACGATTGAAAATCAATTCGACTAAAACATGCAGACATGCATATTATTGAATCAAATGGCAGAGAAGGTTCTACAACCTAACATAATCTAATCATACTATCGAACATCTTTAAATGATCATGGTTATCAAGTAGATCTGTAATTCGTTCGTCATGCATCATTAATTCTTTGAAACCTTCAAGTAAGATTAGATACGCCATGTATGCAGTATTAACATAAATAGAATGTGGTTTGTAATCATGAAAATATCTTTCCTATTAGGGACATGAGGATAATTGGTTCAACAATATATCCAGGTCTGTAGGGCTTATCTTGTAGCTTTGATTCAATGTCTTTGTCTATGGTACTCTCTTCCTCATGGCCACTTATTGGAGATGTAGGAGTAATATTGGTGTTGCGTTGTGTAATGACTCAGTTAACTTCCTTTCCCCGTCTAAGAATAATAATATTGCATTGCTCTTTTGGGTTTACTTCGATATTGCTTGGAAAGAAGCCTCTTTGTTGTGCATTGATGGAAGAAGCAAGTTGCCCAATTTGAACCTCCAAAGACTTTATTGATACTCCCAAGTTTCCCATATGAGTTTCTATATTATCCAGCCTCGACTCATGTTTGGCGAACCTTGATCTTGTTTCTACCACAAAAGTACCCACTAGCTCTTCCAAAGATGGCTTCTTCTCAGGTACTTGATTATAGATGCACGGTGGAGGTTGCAACGCATTTCTTGTATTTGAATAGGAGAATTTCTCACGATTGTGAATGCCCGGGTGATATTGATTTGCTAGAGGTGCACTACCCCTATAGTTATATGCTCGATCATACACAAATTGCACTTGCTCTTCACTATTACCACCTCCCGAATACTCCATACTTGCGGCTGCAGCAGATTCAATGGTAAGATGGGCTCCTTGATGTGTTAAGGCCGCTAGGTGATGTGTGAGGGTGGATATTTGTGTCGATAATGTGTTTATAGGATCAACCTCATGTATTCCTGCCACATTCTTAACCATAGATCTCTCACTTAGGGTTTCAGAGGTGTTAGAAGTCATTTCCTCCAAAAGATTATGAGCATCATTCATTGTTTTCGTCAATAAAGTGCCTCCAGTAGCCACATCTACTAAAGTTCTTGTTAGCACCGTCATCCCATTGTAGAACAATTGGATTTGTAAGCAATCTTGAAAAACATGTTGGGGGAACTTCTTAAGCAACTCCTTAAATCTCTCCCAAGCATCATAAAGTGACTCGGACTCTAATTGTTCGAATTGCCCGATCTCGGCCCTTAATTATGTCGTCTTTGCTGGTGGAAAGAACTTTTGGAGGAACTTTTGGCACATGTCCTCCCAAGTAGCAATACTCCCCGTTTTTAGTGATTACAACCATGCCCTAGCTTTGTCTCTTAAGGAGAATGAAAATAAACGCAACCGAATAGTCTCCTCAATAACACAATTCATCTTCACCGTCTCGCACATCTCCAAGAAAGTTGTTAGATGAGTGGTCAGGTCTCCATGTGGAAAACCACTAAATTGATGTTGTTAGACCATGGTGATCAAGGTCGGCTTCAATTTGATATTATTTACATTTATAGGCATGCGCACAATGCCTGAATAGTTATCATTGATGACCAGCTTGAAATAGTCCCGAAGAATTAATTGATTGTTTGTGACATCCATTGCTTTAATTCCAACCTTTTTCTCCTTCCAGAGTTTTCAAAGAGTTCTCTCAATTTATCGATTGCAAGATAAAAGATTGAAACTTTTTGCTCTTCTCATACATCGCTCGAAGGAACCTGTAAAGTAGAATAAAATAATAAAATAATAATAAATCAAAATCAAAATCAAAATCAAATTCAGAATAATAATAAATTCTATATTAAAATCAAAGTTATTTGGATATTAAAATCCAATCCTAAGTTCCATCTCTTGAGTGTCGAACCCAAGATCTAAAATGTAACACCCCGTAGTTTTAATTAAATACATAGGTTGTCTTACGTGTATATCGAGATGTATAATATGCATATTTTATACGTAAGAGGCAAATATATGCGTGTATGAAAATACATGCTATATTTAAGGGGTATTAGTAAATAAATGAAATTATTAAATCAATAATAGAAATTCAATTAGGTGAATTAAGTTGATAATTAAATGATTAAATGAAGTTGATAACTAAGTGATTTAATGAATGAATTAAAGTTGAATGATTTAATAAATTAAATAATAAGATGGGGGAGTTGTTTTACTAAATTATATTGTTAGTATGGGATCAAGTCCTTTGGATGCTCATCTTCTCTTCTACTCTTAACGTGTTTTAAAACTTAAAAAAAAAAGTTTAGTGAAAGAAGAAGAACAAGAACCAGAGGGAGAGCAGAAAAAAAAAAAAAGAGAACGAGAGGTTAAACGACATTTTGCGATCAAATTCGGCGTGCCGGTAAGCTATTTTTACTGTTTTTCATCATGAAATTGCTATTTAAGCTACGTGTGACGTTTCTACCGGTATAATTTTTTCCATAGGAGGTGTTTTACCGTGTTTTCAAAAATGGGGTTTGGACCCACTTTGATTGAGAACACATAGAAATGATATGTTACCACTCCTATAGATGTGTACATACTAGATATGTGGTTTGTTTGTGTTTATGTGTAATATTGGTGCCAGTACAGCTGTCGGACGCAAAATTTGACACTGGGAGCCTTTGGAACCATGTCAAACTCCGATTAAATTCTTATTTGAAGCCATAAAATTATAGAGAACTAAATTTCGGACATTTCGATACCAAAATTATGATTCTTGGGTATTGATTGATATTTTTAAAATTTGCTTGACTGAGTTCAGAAAATACGGCAAACTTGGATATTAATGAAAATGTGGTTAAAAAACCTATTTCTATTATCCATTGCCTTAAAAATAATTGTCACACCTGGGTTGCACACAGAGCCCCTACCCAAAGTGATTAGTACCCCCGCAAGGCATACTCCAACCATAGCACCACATAATATTGTCCCATCCATCACCATCTCGGTCTAGACCGTCACCACAAGGACGTCTCCCCGGGATCATTTGTCCACACTATTTATCAAATAGTGTGGACAAATGATCTCGGGGAGACGTCCTTGTGATGACGGTCTAGACCGGGATGGGACAATATTATGTGGTGCTATGGCTAGAGTATGCCCTGCAGGGGTACTCATCACCCTGGGTAGGGGGCACTGTGTGCAAACCAGGTGTGACACCACAGGGCATACTCCAGCCATTATGGAACCATAATATTATCCCATCCCAGTACACAGCCCACTCAACAGTGTCTAGTACCCCCGGGATCATTTGTCCATACTATTCATCATGAATAGTGCAGGGCCTCCCTCGGATTCGAACCTCAAACCTCATATAGGTTGATTTCGCATTCCGAGTAACCACTGAGCCAAATACATAAGGCTTTTTTGTCACACCTGGGTTGCACACAGCGCCCCTACCCAAGGTGATGAGTACCCCCGCAGGGCATACTCCAGCCATAGCACCACATAATATTGTCCCATCCCGTTCCAGACCGTCATCACAAGGACGTCTCTCCAGGATCATTTGTCCACGCTATTCATCATGAATAGTATGGACAAATGATCTCGGGGGTACTAGACAATGTTGAGTGGGCTGTGTACAGGATGGAACAATATTATGTGGTGCTATGGGTGGAGTATGCCCTGCGGGGGTACTCATCACCCTGGGTAGGGGGCACTGTGTGCAACCCAGGTGTAATAATGAGGGTTGTGTAAAATATTTGGTACGCCTCACGTGAATTTTAGACCGGAATAGAATAATGAGAATTAATTATATGAATTGGAGAGTTATAATTAAATGACTAATTGATAACAAAAAAATTATGATGATTTGACAATTGATTATGGATTATCTGGGAATGAATATACGTCAGGATTATATAGTTGAGTTGATACGGATAGTAGAGTGGTCGTAGAGACTAAGTCTACGCGGTATCACTGTGAGTATTTTTTTTACTCTGGTTACTCTTTATATGGCATTATAGATATAAAATGCTTTTAATTTGATAAGCATGTTATGATTATTGTGCATGAGTTGAATTCGTGAAATGATTTTAAAATGAAGCATGCGTTAGATTTGCAAGAACAGACTAACTGAATGAGGTCGATTCTTGGGTAAGCCTTAGGAACTAGTCCCATGTGAGTAACTGGATTTGTACTCACGTACTAGAGGATTGTCCTGGTTGGATTAATAACCCAAAATTGATTATTATACGAAAATGAGTAATGAGAGAACTGTGGCTACTCTTGTTGCAGTCGAATGAGAGGTTAGACCCACTCTATTACTTGGAAGGAAGGAGATGAATAGAAATGTTTTAATCCATTATTGCATCTCTTGAAAATGGAATTATGATGATTTTGTATGTATTTCTTTCCATGTTTCGTGTTATTTATAAATGGAATTACTTAGCATGCATGTTTTGTTTATTAATGTATATATAGAGCCATTGTTAGAAATATTTATTGAGCTTGTTGTAGCTCACTTTAACTTCTCAACATTTCAAGAAAATACCCTAAAGGAAAAGGGAAGGCTCGTGTGGAGTAGTTGATTCCTTGATCTGTGAAGTACGTGTTGAGTTGAATATGTATATTTTACGTTATCATATATATATATCACCACATATTGTATGTATATATGTATCATCTAGTAGGGTGTGGGATGTATGTTATGTTAATGAATGTTGACTATGGATATTTTGGTTTATGACGCTATTAGATGTTGGATATGTTGATATGTGAGTTATGATAATGATATGTGTGGTTTGATAAATGTGACTAATGTTTTACTTGTGATAATTAAGTTTGTGATAGTCAATATCTGAGGGGAGATTATGCCAAAATTTTTATGGAAATTGAAGTATAAGAAGGCTGACATAGTGTTGTATATGTTGGTGTTGCGTATATAGTATTATGTGCCGGTCATGACGTTACTAGTACAGAGTTGGTCGCAACAATATTGGTATCAGAGCATAGGTTTTAAAATCCGTAAAAAGGAAATAAAAGTTTTATGATATTATGTTTGCATTTATTGGTATATTGTATGGGTAGCTAAATTATGTTTGAATAATTGAATATTTGGCTAATGTTTTCTCTCTCTGTTAATTACAGATTTGAAGAGAAAAATCAAGTAAAGTTATGGATCCTCAGGAAGAAAGGATCAGAAGATTAAAAGAAATTGTAGCTCTCAACAACAGCACAATGCCCAACTGCTGGAACTTGTTGCAAAACTACAAGAGGATAGGCAGAGGCCTAAGGCACCTGTAGTACCTAATGTGGGAGCAAGCAGTGCAGGCGCGTTTCCTAACAGACCACAGGTTGAGAGGGCCATCACTAAGATTGAGATACCAGTGCAAGATATCAAGGGTGACCCAGAAGAGAAGAAAAGGTACAAAGATGTTATGAAAGCATTTCAAAGGCGTGGACCTCCCACTTTTGTTGGTTGTTTGTCTGTCACAATGGCAGAAAATTGGTTCCTCCGTAAGGAAACAATTTTCGAGGATATGCAAGTCTCTGATAGTGATAGAGTGAGACTTGTAGTATTTAAATTGGTAGATGATGGGCAGAAGTGGTGGAAAACCATGGATAGGGCACATGGACCCATTACTACTTGGGATAGATTTAAATCCATGTACCATGAGTCATATTATCCTCAATTTGAGCGTGAGAACCGCCAGAGAGAATTCATGGACCTTCGATGGGGGAACATGACAGTCAGACAGTATGAGCATAAATTCAATAGACTGTCTATGTTTGCACTTGAGTTAGTTCAGATAGATGAGATGAAACTGAGGCAGCTCAGAGATGGGTTCAGAGATCCTATTAGGCAGGGCTTGGCTTTAGCTTGAGTTCAGAGTTATGATTAGGCTATGTGGCAAGTGATGGATTATGAGATCGCTGAGACTGTTGGTAGATCAATTGTACCACCGGTATATATGTTACCACAGGCACAACCTGCACCAACTTAGCAGAAACAACAACAACAAGTTTCTTCTTCTGAAAAGAAAATGAGTAGATTAGGTAGAAAATGGTGGATTGAACAGAAAAACAAACCAGCAAAGGCACATATTGGGACAGAGATTTTTGTGATGCCCACAGTTCCCTATCAGGGCATGACACCTGTAGTGCCACTGGCAGGTAGAGGAGCATTTCCTTCGGTCAGGCTGCCACCTAGTTAGGATTCATCTGTCAGGCAACAGTAGCCTGGAGAATCTGGTAGCAGGAGAAGTTGGTTACTCATTCTGGGCTCAGAGTCCCAAGTTGCTTCATTTGCACCTCGACCACTGATAGTGTGTTTCAGATGTGGACTCAAGGGGCACAAGGTGAAACAGTGCATTTTCAAGCCAGTGTCGCCACTTGCAGGCCCATCTGGCAGAACACCTGCTGGCATGAGGAAGCAGGCCCGAGTAGTTACAGAGTCGGACCCAGTAGCCAGTAAAACTCTAATAAAAGGTATGATCAGCATATGTGATATTTATATGTATGATTTGATGGATGCTGGTTCTACCTTGTCCTTTATATCTGGTAGTATGGTGGATATGTTACACTTGACTCCTGTTAGAGCTAGTACACTTTTGATATTGAGTACAACAGCAAGAGAAAGAATATACCCCAATATGATTTGAGAAAGCTATGGGGAAAAATTTGAGGAACATGAAATGTCTATGAACCTTAGGGTTTTATAGTTCCTCGAGTTTGGTGTCATATTGGGTATGGATTGGCTGGCCGCATATCATGCTCATGTGGATTGTTTTTCCAAACGAGTAGTGTTTCAAATACATGGACAACCATCTTCTGTGTATAGAGGTACAAATTCCTCGACCCCTGCTGCCTGAGGTGGATTAGCTACCGATGAGGAGACTGTTATGTTAGTAAGTGTACCACCAGTGGAGGAAAAGGATAAAGGTATTTAGTTGTCAGATATTCCTATGGTATGTGAGTATTCTGATTTGTTCCCAGATGATTTGACAGGGTTACCACCGCCACGAGAGATTGACTTTATTATAAAGCTGATGCCTGATACTAAACCTATCTCCATTCCACCATATCGAATGGAACCGAAAGAGTTACAAGAACTCAAGGTGCAATTAATTGAGTTGATGGAAAAAAAGGTTTATTACCCCAAGTATGTAACCCTGGGGTGCACCTGTGTTATTTGTAAAAAAAAAAATTGGTAGTCTTAGACTGTGTATAGATTACCGTTAGTTGAACAAGGTGACTGCAAAGAATAAATATCCTCTACCACGTATAGATGATTTATTTGATCAGCTGAATGGTGCCAAGTTCTTTTCTAAGATCAATCTGTGATCTGGGTATCATTAGTTAAGGATACCGGAAGAGGATGTGTTTAAAACTTCGGTCAAAACAAGATATGGCCATTATGAATTTTTAGCCATGCCCTCTGGACTAACAAATGCACCATCCATGTTCATTCACTTGATGCAAAGGGTATTTAAGCCATATCTGGACCAGTTTCTTATTGTATTTATTGATGATATTCTAATTTATTCTGAAACCAAAGAGGCGCATGAGCAGCACCTCAGAATCACATTGCAAATACCGCGGAAGCATATGTTGTTTGCTAAATTCAATAAATGCGAGTTTTGGATAAATGAAGTAAGATTCTTGGGTCACGTGGTTAGTACAAGTGGTATCTCTATTGATCTTGCTAAGGTTGAGGCAGTTATTGATTGGTCAAGACCAACCACTGTGACAAAGATTTGTAGTTTTCTGGGTTTTGGCAGGTTATTACAAAAAGTTCGTGGGGAGGGATTTTCCAGAATAACTGCTCCACTTACTAGTATGACCCATAAAAATGTCTCATTTGTGTGGACTGATTGTTGTGAAAATGCTTTCACTGAGCTGAAAAAAAAGTTGACCATAGCACCAGTTCTAGTACTCCTAGAGCCAGGAAAGGAGTCGGTGATTTATACTGATGCATCACACTCTGGTCTGGGATATGTACTAATGCAGGAAGGTTCAATGATTGCTTATGCATCTAGGCAGTTAAAGGTGCATGAGAAGAATTACCTTGTGCATGATTTGGAGCAGGCAACCATTGTGTTTCCTTTGAAAATTTTGAGGCATTACCTGTATGGTGAAAAGTTCACACTGTATTCAGACCATAAGAGCACCAAATATTTATTTGACCAGAAAGAACTGAATATGAGGCAGCGTAGACGGCTCAAATTCCTAAATGATTATGACTTCACATTGGAGTATCATCCTGGGAAGGCCAACGTTGTAGCTGCTGCATTAAGCAGGAAACAAATTGAGACTAGTGTGGTGGCTTGTCAGATGGCCCATGAGTGGCGAATTTTGGAGAGAGTGACTATGATGAGTGTTCTCTCTATGGCACCACACATGGATATCTGTGCTCAAATGCGTATTCAACTAATAGATTCTCATATTCAGAGGATTAAGGATTTGCAGGAGCATGATCTTGATTATGGTATGTATGATTCCTGGGTTGATAGAACAGACATTGTTGATTGGTATAGAGTTCCAGATGGTGTTCTGCGTTTCCAAGGGAGATTATGAGTTCCTATAGATAGAGACTTGAGGGTTGAGTTACTTTAGAAAGCACATAGATCTCAGTATACTATTCACCCAGGGTCTACCAAGATGTATCATGACATAAAAAAACAGTTTGGTGGCATGGGATGAAGAAAGATATAGCTGAGTATGTGTTGGAATGTGGGGTATGTCAGCTGGTAAAAGCTAAACAGCAGAAGTCCGGAGGTCAGATGCAACCATTATCTTTTCCTGAATGAAAATGGGAGCATATTACTATGGATTTTATTACAGGTTTGCCCAGATCTCAAGGTAGATATAGCGCCATCTGGGTGAGAGTTGACCGATTGACAAAATCTGCACACTTTCTTCCAGTGAACACCAATGACTCAATTGACAGACTGAGCAGACTGTATATACGTGTGATTGTGAGATTGCATGGGGTGCCTGTTTCTATTGTGTCTTATAGAGATCTACGGTTTACTTCAAGGTTCTGGCAGAGTATGAAGACTCGATTTGGTACCCATCTTCGTCTCAGTACGACATTTCACCCACAAACTAGTGGACAAACTGAGAGGGTGATATAGATGCTTGAAGATATGATTAGGTCGTTTATACTGAAGTTTGGTGGGACTTGGAGTGAGTATTTGTCACTGTGTGAGTTTGCTTATAACAACAACTATCAGGCCAGTATTGGCATGGCACCGTTCGAGGCTTTGTACGGCAAGCCACATAGATCTCTACCTTACTGGTATGAAGTTGGAGAGTCACAGTTATTGGGGCCGAAAATTGTTGTGGATCACACAGAAAAGATCAAGCAGATCAAGTAAAGATTGAAAATAGCCCAGGATCGTCAGAAAAGTTATTATGACAATAGACATCGGCCTTTAGTGTTTGCAATGGGAGACCTGATACTGTTGAGGGTCTCTCCAATGAAAAGTCAGATGCAATTTGGGTTAAAAAGAAAATTAGCTCCGCGTTTTATTGGGTCGTTCAAGTTCTTATAGAGGATTGCTCCACTAGCGTACGAGATTGCTCTACCTCCTTAGTTGGTCGGTGTTCACAATGTATTTCATGTATCTATGTTGAGGAAATATCATACAGACCCGACAAAGTATCCAGACCCGACACATATTTTAGATCTAACACAGTTGTAAGTTAGGTTCTTGACAGGAGGGTTCAGAAACAAAGGAACAAAGAAGTTCCTTTGGTCATAGTCAAATGGCAATTTCATGATAATGAGCAGACCTGGGAGCGGAGAGTGACACCATGTAGTTTTAATTAAATACATACGTTGACTTATGCATATATCGAGATGTATAATATGCATATTTTATACGTAGAAGGCAAATATATGCTATATTTAAGGGGTATTAGTAATGAGTACTAGAAATTCAATTAGATGAACTGAGTTGATGATTAAATGATTAAATGAAGTTGATAATTAAGTGACTTAATGAATGAATTAAAGTTAAATCATTTAATGAATTAAATAATAAGATGGGGGAGTAGTTTTACTAAATGATATAGTTAGCATGGGATCAAGTCATTTGGATGCTTATCTTCTTTTCTATTCTTAACGTGTTTTAAAAAATAAAAAAAAGTTAAGTGAAAGAAGAAGAACGAAAACCAGAGGGAGAGCGGAAGAAAAAAAAAAAGAACGGGAGGTGAAATGGCATTTCGTGATCAAATTCGATCTGCCGGTAAGCTATTTTCACTATTTTTCATCGTGAAATTGTTATTTAAGCTACATGTGACGTTTACCGTATTTTCAAAAATGGGGTTTGGACCCACTTTGAGGGGAAACATATAGAAATGATATATTATCACTCCTATAGATGTGTAGATTAGATATGTGGTTTGTTTTGTCCATGTGTAATATTGGTGTCGGTACAGCTGACGAAAGCCAAATTTGACACTGAGGGCCTTTGGAACTGTGTCAAACTTCGGTAAAATTTTGATTTGAAACCATAGAATTATAGAAAACTGAATTTCGAACATTTCGATGCCAAAATTATGATTTTTCGGTATCGATTGATATTTTTAATATATGCTTGACTGAATTCGGTAAATACGGCAAACTTGGATATTAATGAAAATGTGGTTAAAAAACCTATTTCTATTGTCCATTTCCTTAAAAATAATCATGAGGGTTGTGTAAAATATTGGTACGCCTCACGTGATTTTTAGACCGAAATGGAATAATAAAAATTAATTATATGAATTGGAGAGTTAGAATTAAATGACTAATTGATAAAAAAAAATTATAATGATTTGATAATTGATTATGGATTATCTGGGAATGAATATATGACAGGATTATATTGTTGAGTTGATACGGATAGTAGAGTGGTCGTAGAGAGTAGGTCTACGCGGTACCACTGTGAGTATTTCTTTACTCTGGTTATTCTATATATGACATTATAGGTATAAAATGTTTTTAATTTGATAAGCATGTTATGATTATTGTGCATGAGTTGAATTCATGAAATAATTTTAAAATGAAGTATGCGTTAGATTTGAAAAAGCAGACTAATTGCATGAGGTCGATTCTTGGGTAAGCCTCAAGAACTAGTCCCATGTGAGTAACTGAATTTGTACTCATGTACTAGAGGATTGTCTTGGTTGGATTAATAACCCTGAATTGATGATTATATGAAAATGAGTAATGAGAGAACTGTGGCTACTCTTGTTGCGGCCGAATGAGAGGTTAGACACACTCTATTACTTGAAAGGAGGGAGATGAATATAAATGTTTTAATTTATTATTGCATCTCTTGAAAATGGAATTATGATGATCTTGTATGTATTTCTTTCCATGTTTCGCGTTATTTATAAATAGAATTGCTTGGCATGCATGCTTTGTTTATTAATGTATATATAGTGCCATTGTTAGAAATATTTACTGAGCTTGTTGTAGCTCACTTTAACTTCTCAGCATTTTAGGAAAAGACCCTAAAGGAAAAGGGAAGGCTCGTGAGGAGTAGTTGATTCCCTGATATGTGATGTACATGTTGAGTTCAATATGTATATTTTAAGTTATCAAACATATATATATCACCACATATTGTATATATATATGTATCATCTAGTAGGGTATGGGATGTATGTTATGTTAATGGATGTTGACTATGGATATTTTGGTTTATGATGCTATTAGATGCAGGATATGTTGATATGTGAGTTAAGATAATTATATGTGTGGTTTGATAAATGTGAATAATGTTTTGCTTGTGATAATTAGGTTTGTGATAGTCAATATTTAAGGGGAGATTATGCACAAAATTTTATGAAAATGGAAGTATAAGAAGGCTGACATAGTATTGTATATGTCGGTGTAGCGTATATAGTATTATGTGCCGGTCGTGACATTATTAGTACAGAGTGGGTCGCGACATAAAATCAATCAATCTATAGCCATTTGACTTCAACCTCTCGATAAAAACCAAAACCACATAAATTTTTTGCGCTTTGTGATTTTTTTCCAAAACTTCAAAGAATATTATAAATCTCTTGATTCTATAATAGTTCTAAGTTATATTGTCCCCAATCCAATCCTAAGTTCCCTCTCTCGAGTGCCGAACCCAAAATCTAAAATCAATCAATCTATGGCCAATAGATCAAAAACATTAAGAACTGAAAAATATAAATAAACTATGAAAATCTATTAATAATAATAAAAAGAATCTAAGACATGATCTCTAGCTTAGAATCCATCTATCCACTAGACAAACAACTTAGTTCATCAATAAAATAAAATAAAACATAAAAATATTGATGAACATTGTATATAAAAACAAGAAGAAACCAAAAACACAATCGCAAGATGTGTAGATTCGCTTCTTTATTTCCAACTTCGCGCTCTTTGCCTCTTTTGATCTATTTTTCTTCAACTTGATCTCCTCTCTATTATTCTTCAAAACCTTCTCATAATGTTGTATTTATAATTAGGAGAAGGTAGAAAGAAACCCCATCTGATTCGGAGTTAAATTGGCCAAAATATGCTTAAAAAACCCAAAACGTGCAGGATTCAGTTGCACACAGGTGCTGCAATTCCACTATTGGGCGTTGTAGCGCCCAGAACATTGCTTTTACTTTTTTTCCTCAAGGGTTGTAACGCTGCAACGCCCAAAGTGTGGCTTATGCGATTTTCCATCACTTTTCTCGTCATTTTCTCGCCTTTTCGTACATAGTTTTGATTTGTTTCTTCTCATATTTGATTGGACACTTGTTCATCACTTTAATATCACTTCAAAATCATCCTCAAACCTACAAAATAAATTATGAACTAAGTGTTAGACTCATCAAAACATGCACCTAAACTAACATATAAAAATGCAAAATCAAAATAAACTATATCGAAAGGTTTGAAACTCTAACATAAAATAATATAAAACTTTAATATGAAATATACCTAAACTAGAACATAAAATGACATAAAATAAAACATAAAAGACTCCTAAAACTCTACTTATCATTGAACAATGGATAAATCTATACTCATAAAAGTGCATGGCCCACGCTAAAGCCCAAATGCTGGCCCAAGGTAGAAAAGATTGGGAAAATAGCACATCCGCCACCTCAGTGTTACGAGGTAGCTTGGTTGGGTGTCCATGTTAGCAGATGTCAAAGGCCAATGTAACCAGATTATGCCGCCTACCCCTCGGGACCATTCCTTCACGAAGGACTACAAGACCACCTGTCCCCCTTAGTGAGGACCAAGCCCTCCACTATAAATATGTTTGTACTATTTGCCCAAAAAGGAATGAGAGACAAATTTCTACTTTTGAGTCTTAGGCAAATATTACAATTGCTTCTTGCTCTAACTTAGGCATTGGAGGGTCTTAGGTCGGCACCACACTGGTGTTCCTAACATCTGTCACACCCTGCTCAGACGCGCCTAAACTGGCAGGACACTCACAGGCAGTGTGCGAATGCATTATAACAGTTACCGAGTGTGAAGGTACACAATTCAAGTACAAGTCTATTTTTATTAAATATAGAATATATTTTATACAAAATATAAGCGGTTTTGGAACCGCCAATAATGAGGGAACATCCTCCCAAAAATCTCCTTAATTATAAGTAAGGGAGTACAAAATGAGAGCCTAAACAACTCCACCCAATCCACTCTAGACTCTTGTAAAATGGTTAACAACAGGAGTGAGCTATTGCCAGTGGGTAAAATAGTTTGTGAATATGACAATTAATAAAAAAGACATCATAATCATAAATCACATATACACAACATAGCATCATAAACAGTATAACGTGGCTTAACAAGAATGTATGCATAACACCGTCTCGTAATGGCTCTGTGACCGTTCCTCTCCCTAAGTTCACGTACAAATGTCCATCTCCAGGTAATCCTAGGTTCACATTGTACGTCCATCTCTAGGGGAAAGATCAATAATAGTGGGCATAATTGCACCAGTAAATACATCACAGGTCATAGACCACTTACATCCCTAGGTTGTTCATTTTTCATGTATGATGACTATGCGTGTGCGGGTTCAGTCTTTCCTAATATTAGACAGGATTTGCCAACGTCGAGTGATGCTTATCAGGGTCGACATTACCACATGCGTTGTTAGGATGTCCAGTATCACTTATACAAGCAGATAGTTTTCAAATGGACCAACCAGGCCAGTCTTCAAGTCGAGAGGTGCGAACACGAGGTCCCGCTTAAATATCAAGTCTTCTAGAGCAGCAAGTTGCCTTCCGTTCACTATTCAAAGTTACAGAGGATAAGACTAAGTCTAGTTGAATCAAATTGACCACTAATCCGCCGTAGTAACAGTATAATACATGGACTCCAAATATTAAGACATAACTATGACATGAATGAACATTATACGCAATAATGAAATGTAAATGAATAATAGACATAATGATAAATGAATGAAAACTATATGAAAATTCATATCCCACCTTCAAATTGAACTCTTGATGTTTCGCGCTTTCTGTCGGGCAGCAGCTCTGCACCGTACCAGTGGAAAGTCTTTGAGGGAGAGAGTCTTAAAAGACAGAGAGAGAGAGAGAGAGTCTCTAAAAGAGGGAGAGAGAGTCTCTAAAAGAGGGAGAGAGAGTCTCTAAAAGAGGAAGAGAGAGTGAGGAGGAGTGGTGTGAGAAATGAGGGGGGAGGGGGCCCCCTTTTATAAAAAATTTGGGCGCCCTAATGTTCAGGCCTTCGTGCTTCATCCTGAATGTTCTGGTTTCCTGCCCGAACGTCCCGATTTTTTTATTTTTTTGTGTAAACTAGGGGTATTACACTCTACCCCCCTTAAAAGAATTTCACCCTCAAAATTTCAGCCCATGTAGTCATGAATGTTGCCTTCATGAGATTCACTGCCTTAGCCATCTTCCATTAGATCAGGGTATTGTTGGTAAGGTCCCTGAATTATACTCTTGTCAGTGGAATCCTCGACATCATCACACAATGGAGAGCAAATGGAATCGGATTCCTCCACAGAAGGTTTCGGTAGTTGCCTACCTGATGGTGGTGTAAGGCAATGCGAGTTGTTGCGTTTCAGGGGAGGCAGATTAAGTGGTGGAATGTTTTTACGTGCAGTTGCCCAAATTCGCCCTCCTGGTAGTTTTGGTTGGAGATCCTACCAGGACGAGGAGCCTGCATTGTTTCTGGCAATTTCATCATGATATAACCATATACGTTTTGGCAAAGGTGTTCGCAGTCGCTGAGGCGAGGGAGTTGGTGATTTATAGAAGTTGTGGGTTGCTTCTGGACTTGAAGGGTTCCCCTGAGGTTGCCAAGCAAGCCATGATGTATATGGTTCTTTACTCCTTTTTGTGTTATTAGCAGACATCTGCATTTTGTGTAATGATTATTAGATTTTGACACAATTATAGTTGTACAAGTATAATTTTATTGATAAGTGAAAAGTACAATATACTACAACATCAATTATTGTTGGAACAATTCGGGGTATCTTTGTTTGATTTTATCTTCAAGTTCCCAAGTTGTTTCCTCTATTCTGTGGTGATCCCACAACACTTTTATAAGTGGAATATTACGTCGTCCAAGTTCTTGAGTTTTCCTATCCAGAATTTGTACCGCTCTCTCTTGATATTTGTTTCCTTCTTCAACCTGAACTTCGACTAGAAGGACAATATGTGAAGGATCAGGACGATTCTTTCGAGCATGGATACATGGAAAGACATGGATGAGGGAAGGGATAGTTAATAAGCTAGTTTGCTAATGAGTTCAATGATCTTAAATGGGCTTATATATCTTGGAGAGAGCTTTCCTTTGATCCCAAAGTGTTTGACACCTCTTGTAGGCTGAACTTTTAGAAAATCACAGTCCTCCTTATCAAACTCTAAATGTTTTCTCCGCTTGTCGGCGTAGCTGTTTTGTTGACTCTATGCCACACGAAGTTGCTCCTTGACTAATCTGATCTTCTCAGAAGTATTTTGGACTAGTTCTGGCCCCAATTGTGGTCGATCTGCCATGTCTAACCAGCATACCAGAGATCTACAAGGGCGACCATAGAGAGCCTCGTATGGTGCCATGCCAATACTGGATTGGTAGCTGTTGTTGTATGCAAATTCAGCCAAATGTAAGTGTTTAGCCCATCCGCCGTGAAAGTCCATTATACAACATCGTAACATGTCCTCTAAAATCTGGATCAAACGCTCTGACAGCCCGACTGTGTGTGGGTGAAAAGTTGTGCTCACGGTAATCTTGAAGCCTATTCTACTCTTGAAGCTTTGCCAAAATTTTGATGTGGATCGAGGGTCTCGATCAGATATGACCGTGAGTTGATAACATGGAGGCGTACAATATCTTTTTCATATAACTCAGCAAGCTTGGTAGGGTTATCCGTGAACTTTATTGGTAAAAAGTGTGCAGACTCTATAAGTCTATTAATGATAACCAAAATTGCATCCTACCCATTATTATTTCGAGGTAAGACAGTAACAAAGTCCATTGCTATGTTCTCCCACTTCCATTCTCCAATAAGTAAAGGTCGGAAGGAAGTTTGCGTTCCGTCTTTACTTGTTGGCAAACGAGACATCGAACAACATAGTCTGCAATAGCCTTCTTCATTCAAGAGAACCAAAATTGTCACTTGACATCCTTGTGCATTTTGTCTCCCCCAGGATGCATAGCAAACCTCGAGCAATGTATTTTAGTGAGCACTTCTTTTTGAACTTCAGGGTCGTTTGGTAGGCACAAACCTTTTTTGTAGAAAACTGCCCCATCATCGGAGACCGACCAGTGGGTTCGCTGAGGATGAGTTCTATTTTCTCCATTAACAGGGGGTCGTTGGCTTGGGCCACTGAGATTTTTTGAATAAGCCCGGAGTTGGCAGTTAATTGGGAGAGTCATGATCTTCCTCCCTTTTTAATGAGCTGTAAGTTGTAATTCTCCATTTCCGTAGCCAACTTTCCATTTCAAAGTTGAGGGTACATGCAGCAACATATGGCTTCCTACTCAGGGCATCAGCCACAACATTGGCTTTTCCTGGATGTTATTGAAGTTGAAAGTCGTAGTCTTTCAAAAATTCCAACCATCTTCTTTGGCGTAGGTTTAGGTTTCTCTGAGTATAGTTGTACTTGAGGCTTTTGTGATATGAGAAGACCTCGAACCGCTAACTGTATAGGTAATGGTGCCACAACTTCAGTGCGAATATGACAGCTGCAAGTTCCAAGTCGTGCGTCAGGTAATTACCCTCATGGATCTTTAGTTGTCTAGAAGCATATGCAACAACTTGACCATTTTGCATTAGTACTGCACTTAAGTCTTAGAGAGAGGCTTTAGTATATAATGAAAATCCAACTCCATTTCTTGGAGTGATTAGTACTGGTGCTATCGTGAGGCGTTTTTTCAATTCCTGGAATAACGATTCACAGGCTACTTTCCAGATGAATCGTATGTTTTTCCGAGTGAGTTTGGTCATATGTTCAACAATCTTGGAGAAATCCTTAATGAAGCGCCTGTAGTAGCCAGCCAAACCGAGAAAACTCTGAATTTAAGTAACTGTGGTAGGTTGCTTCCAATTTAATACTGCTTCATTTTTTAAGGATCTACTTCGATGCCATTGCCTAAAACTACATGACCCAGGAATTGAACTTTTTTTGCCCAAAATTCGCACTTACTCAACTTTGCATATAGCTGGTGGTGTCTTAAGGTCCGGAGGACAACCCTCAGGTGAGTCTTATGATCTTCCACTGTTATTGAATACACCAATATATCATCTACAAAGACCACCAGGAATCGATCTAAATATGGTATGAAGGTACGATTCATCATATCCATGAACATTGTAGGTGCGTTAGTTAGACCGAATGGCATGACCAGAAACTCGTAATGACTGTACCAAGTTCTGAAAGTTGTTTTATTGACGTCCGACTTTCTGATCCGAAGTTGATGATAGTCAGATCGTAAATCAATCTTAAAAAGTATTTAGCATCTCTAAGTTGGTCGAACAAGTCATCGATCCTTGATAATGGGTATCTGTTCTTGATGGTTGTGATATTCAACTTACGATAGTCGATGCAAAGTCATAAAGAACCATCCTTTTTTCCGAACGAATAGGACTGGAGTGCCCCAGGGTGATGAACTTTTTCTTATGAAGCTTGTACTTTCTAATTCCTTCAGTTGTTTATCCAACTCGACCAGCTCGACGTTGGACATTATGTATGGTGGAATTGAGATAGGTTCAAATCTCTGTACCAATTTGATCTCGAAATCAAATTCCCAAACTGGGGGTAGGCCAGGAAGGTCGTTTAGAAATACCGTTGGGAATTCAGGTATGACTTCGATGTCGTGCTCATCGATAGGGTATGGTGGTTTTGCCTCATTGTTGTCACTAATGGATAAAGATCAGAGTTTTGCTTTGAGGAGTGAGACAGTTAAGCTGTGAATTTGTTTTTGGGTGCCCTGGATCTTGACTTTTTCTCCGGTAGGTAAGGTTATCAGAACTTGTTTATTTAGAAAATCGATCTTAGCATTTAGCAGCGTCAGCCAGTCCATGCCGAGAATGATGTCAAAGTCTTCTATGTCCATAACCAGGAGATCTGCAGGGATTATCTGTCCTGACATTCCAAGTTCACATCTAGAACATTACTTTTTAATGTCAGTACCAAGTCCTATTGGTGTTGAGACATAGATAGTGAAGTTGGTTAGTTCAAGTTGCAAGCCTAAATGTAGAAGATGTGGGCCCTGATATGTCCAAGAAGGGGGTGAATTGGACACTTAGCAGATTTTAGCCTTTCTTTTAAATGCGCGAAATAATGAAAGCAGATTAAAGTAACATGAAATTAAGGGTTTAGAATGGTTGAACAGGGGTTAGAATTGATTGACCTAGTTCAATTTGACCCTATGCCTATTGTATAAATTTTTTCCAAATTGGAGCATAGGCTAAGTATTGGCTTGACTTGGGTTTAAACATGGTCGATTAGCATGGACTGATTTTTAGTTATGTGAACCATGTATAATGCAGGATTTTGATTGACCCGATTAGGCCTATTGATAGTCATGGTGCATAGGAGTGCTTTGGGAGCATCCTAGTGCTTGTTTGGTTGGAAATTGGATTGGCTAAGTTTAGCCAATCAAATTGTAAGTGTTTCTTTTACTTGTGATTTCTATATGTGGCATTGTAATTTAAAATATTTTAAATGCTTATCTAATGTAGTATGCATGATTTATTGAATTCATGAATTGTATTTGAGCATAGTCAGTTGGGAAAGCAGTTGAGTTATGTGCATTCCCTAAGCTTGGAATTTCTTATGGAATCCCATTGGGCTTACTAGGAATCATCAATTGTGGACCTTGTAGAGGTCTTCTATGGGTTGTGTATATTAGGATTCGCCTAGGCATTGTGCTTGCCTTGGTGGGCGAATCCTATGGTTCCTGCAATCCTAGAAATCCTAATAAATACGGGTAAGAAATCGATCGGGCACGTGTTTTGCGCACACATGGCCCTTGTACTGATTCTTACTCAATAGGTGTTTAGGTTGCGTATGTATGTTTATAAATGGTATGCATTGTCTTGTTTATGGCATGATACATTAAATTGGCATGTATGTAATCTTGCTTACTCTCATGATTATTTAAATGGTTTTAATGATCTTTCAATGTTTTAATTAAATTCATATATATGTTGCCACTTGTATAGAGCATTCATTGAGCTTGTTGTAGCTCACCCTCACTCTTATCCTTTAAGGTTCTGATAGGAAAGAGAAGGGAAAAGCTTAGCTGCGAAGCGTTTTTCCGTACACTTTTTGATGTAGGTGTTTAGTACTTTTGTATTTTGTTAAATATGTACTAAATAACACCTATAGTATGTATTTAATACTTAGATGGGTTTGTAATTCATGGTTAAGTATTATTTTGTACTTTTGATCATTATGGACTTAAAAAAATAAAAACAAAAATTTATGGCTACATTTTGGGAATGTAATATTATTTGATTATGTCCATATGTGTTATTGTTGTGTATTTGGGGATTATAGTGTGTATTAGACGGCTTATCGGGATGTCGTGTATGTCGTGGGAGGATATACATGGGGTTCCGTGCCGGTCATGACGTCACGTATAGTGGGTCTTAACATTTTCGGATTCGATCAAATATGCAGACGTTTGAAAAACAATTTGATTAAAACATGCAGCCATGCATATTACCGAATCAAATGGCAAAGAAGGTTCTACAACCTATGATAATCTAATCACATTACCGAACATCTTCAAATGAACATGGTCTTCAAGTAGATCTTTCATACGTTTTCCATGCATCATTGAATCTTTGAAACCTTCAAGTAAAATTAGATACTCCATATATGCAATAATATCAAACACAAAATGTGGTTTGCAATCATCAAAATATCTTTCATATTAGGGATGTGTTCTCGTAAGGGACATGAGGATAATTGGTTCAACAATCTCCCCCTTTTTGATGATTTCAAACACATTACTATAGGCTTTCAAGCAAGCTAATAAAATGATGTGTTTATGCATGAGATGCAGTACTGATGTTCCTTGTTTCATATGATATGAGTGTATTTCCAATGAATGTGCTTAAAGCGTCATTAAGACTCACAAAGACTCCCCCTTAGTGTTAAACTCCCCCTGAGTTTATGATGCTTCAATGATAGTACTTCTTCCCCTTTTGAAATATCAAAAAGAGTAAAGTAACATGAAATATGACTCCCCCATATAGAGGTAAGCATCAAAATATCACAGATCAGTCGCAGAGAACATCCCAAGCTCTCTGCTAATATGAACAAACTTGTAACACCCTGTACGTACGAGTCAAACTTGTACGTTGACCAATACATATTGTTAGACGTACGTGTATGCGTATATGTATGTACATGACTGTTAGTTAGTATAATTGTGTGAAATTTTTAATAGGTCGGTTGATACATGGTTTAAACAAGTGTTTTGATTAATAAATATAATTAATATCTAATTAAGTTGATAAATGATGTGCTGACAAGCTAATTTAAAATGATGAAATTAAGACACCTAATAGAAGTGAAATTGACACCTAATTGAGTTGTTGGAAACTTTGTTTAGCCACGTGTTAATCATGCTGGTGTGTTGGCAACAACAAAATGAGTTGCTAGATTAACTAAATACTGGTTGCTGGACTTAAGAGAAACCAAAAGTTTTACAAGTGAAACCCGAACAGAAACGTGAGGAAGAAGAGGAGAAATTAAAGGTAAAATCCTTAGTTTTATTGTGTAAATTGCATCATTGAGTTCTTCTTTTCATTTTATACAATATATATGACATGCAAATGGGTTTTATGACGTGATTAGGAGCTAGAAATTCGAGAATCTGGACTGAAAATTTGGTGAATGACGGACCAGAATCCTTGATGTTCACTTGTTGGTTTGATGGTAAGTGTTTAATGTTATTCCAGCAAGAAATTTAAGGTGTTTTGATGATAATTAGTGTGTGAATCCTTAGAAATGTATTAATGGACAATTGGTGAGTGTTTGATGTGGAAAACACTAATTTTCAGTGAGTAATTTTGATATGTAATGGTGTTTGTTTATGGAAAAATGAAGAAAAAAATAAGTTTTTCTGGGCAAGTATTATAACCCGCTATCAGGAAACTGAACTTCCGGTTTAGCGCCCTATAGGGACGTATAGCTCGCTATAGCTATTAGGTGAATTTCAGTTCTAAAATTGAAAATCGGACACTCTCGGGTTGGTCAGTATAGCGACCATCAATAACCCGCTATAGGTCAATAGAGGGCGTATTTCACAACCCGATAGCACGCTATAGGGCTTGATAGCGCGCTATCACCCGTATTTGATAGAATCGATAGTTTCGACCTGAAAAACGTGGACATTTCCACATGCTCGACTTCCCTATTCTGTGTACAGTTTTGTTAGGCCACTCCAATTGAGATATTCTCCACTCACGCACGCACGATTCGCATCGTTTAGCGTGCCCAAACTATTGGGGACTGATCTGGACTATTGATATGCTCGAAATTTAGGGACTGATCTTGTAAAATGTTACTAGTGTATTATGATCAGTTTGATGATCAATTGAATGAGTAATTGACTGAGTTTTAATGATGAAATTTATGTGTGTATGTTGTAATGTTGAATTGCAGTAGATTGATGTTGACTTGATGGAAATTGGACAGCAAAACAATGATGAGTATGTACTGTTGTGATTGGTGAAATTGGCAATTGAGTAGTATAGTAATCACTGTGAGTATCTCTTAACTTTCGATATTTGCATATGGCATTATAAATATGAATGATGTGTTTTAAATCATGAAAGTATCTAAAGTTATTGCACTGTTTGAATTCATGAAAACATTTTACTTTGGAGCATGTTTTGAACTTGCTAGAGCAAGTTAAAACATGGAACCATCTCCAGAAGACAACCCAGCATGATGATTGTTTAACCTCATGGTCCGAGCAATAATCTTTTGAGTGAAATTGGGATTTTGTCATAATTTGAATGGTTTAAAGCAGAAATTTGGGTAATGTGAGGCTGAGCGTATACTCCTTATGGGTGCATAATAGGGAGTGTTTACCCTCTCCATTACTAGCAGGAGGGAGATTGGTGATTTCATTGAAAATTTGTATTTTTAAAAATATTGCATGGAAGCTTCAAGCATATTATGAACATGTATGTATTATAAACTGTTTCATGCATGTTGAATATGATTTTAAATGACTGAATCATGTGGTTTTTAATAAATGCATGTATAATGTCATAGTTAGGAATACTCACTGAGTTGTGGTTGCTCACTCAAATTCTCAAACATTTCAGGTTTGGATCCCAAGGGAAAGGGTAAAGCACGTGAAGGATAGAGTAACCCTTCTAATTTTGACATGTATGTATTGTTTGAGGATTCTGAAACTTGTTATTTTGTTATAATTATGTATATAACATTAGTAAGTATATGTATCACATAGACTGGATGTGAAAAAAAAAAAAGGGGTGCATAATGTATTTATTTAATTTAGGAAGTTTGATCATGTAACTTTTGCTGTAAGTAAATGAATATGAATGATTTTGATTAAAAAAAATGTTTTTTTTGTGATTTGTGGAATGTCTTAAAGGACGGAGGCTGACAGTGTATCATATACGTCAAGGGATGGCGTATATAGTATTCTGTGTCGGTCATGACGTCAGCCTACGTAAGGGGCTTCGTGACAAAACTGGTCTTTTGGTAAAGCTTTAGTAAATATGTCAGCCAGTTCTTTTTTGGTTCCAATGTGAGATAATATGACTTCTCCATTTTGCACATGATCCCATAAAAAGTGATGTCTTATTTGGATATGCTTAGTTCGAGAGTGAAATACAGGATTTTTAGATGTGTTAATAGCACTTATCACACAAAATCTCAGCACATTGAATAAATATTTGATAATCCTAAAGTTGTTGTTTCATGTAAAAAACCTGAGAACAACAACTTCCAATTGCAACATATTCTGCTTCAGTTGTGGATAATGTCACCAAGTGTTGCTTTTTGCAAAACCAAGAAATTAAAGAATTTTCAAGAAAGTGACAAAATTCGAAGGTACTTTTCCTATCGGTGAGACTACCGGCACAGTCGGAGTCTGTATAACTTCTTTAGATCAAATGAAGTACCTTTGGAATATCAGATTCCTAATTGTGTTGTGCCATTTATATATCTGAATATTCATTTGACATATTTTAAATGAGAATTTTTAGGTTCAGATTGAAATCTTGCACAAAGACAGATACTGAACATGATGTCAAGTCGACTTGCTATTAGGTACAAAAGACTTTCAATCATGCCTCTATAAAGTTTTGAATCAATTGCTTTGCCATTTTCATCCTTTTCTAATTTGATTGCAGAGGTACATGAAGTATCAAATGATTTCAAATTATGCATTTGAAACTTTTTAACCATTTCCTTAGCATACTTCAATTGGCTTATGAAGGTGTCATTTGGCATTTGATTAATTTGTAAGCCGAGAAAGTATGTAAGTTCTCCCATCATACTCATTTCAAATTCCTTTTGCATTAATTTTGAAAACTCATTACACAATTCTTTGTTTGATGCACCAAAAATGATATCGTCCACATAGATTTGAACAATAAGCATATTATCATTATGGTGTTTAATAAACAAAGATGGATCAAGTTTTCCGTTTTTGAAACTTATGATCTAAAGGAAATGAACTCAGTCGATCATACCAAGCTCTTGGAGCTTGTCTTAATCCATATAAGGCTTTGTGCAGTTTGAACACATATTCCGGGTCTTGAGCATTCTCAAACCCTGGGGGTTGTTTCACATATACCTCTTCACTAATGTATCCATTTAGAAAAACACTCTTTACGTCCATTTGGTATTAGGAAAAATCCTTGTAACAAGCATAGGCAAGTAGCATCCTTATTGCCTCTAATCTTGCTACTGGTTCTAAGGCTTCTTCGAAGTTTATGCCTTCTTCTTAGTTGTACCCTTGTGCAACCAATCTAACCTTATTTCGGACAATGATACCTTGTTCGTTCTTTTTGTTTCTAAAGATCCATTTGGTTCCTATAACAGATTGATGAAAAGGTCTAGGAACTAATTCTCACACTTTGTTTCGCACAAAGTGTCCTAGTTCTTCTTTCATAACAAGAATCTAGTTTTCATCTTTGAGTGCATCTTCCACTTTAATTGGTTCAAATTGTGATACAAAAGCAACAAGCTTTTGATCTTTTTGAATTGAAGCTCTAGTGGATACACCCTTTCGTGGATCTCCTAAATTTGATCTTAGGAAAGACCTTGAAGCAGTTTAGAATTTTTAGAAGATTCTAAAGATGTTTCAGGTTCAAGATCTATAATCTTGGTTGTCTTGGGTTCATCATCATCAAAGTTTAATTGCTTAAATTCATCCTCAAGACTTTTCTTATTAACACTTTTATCAAAATTTACATGAATTGATTTTTCTACAGTTTGATTAGATTTGTTGAAGACTCTATAGGCTCTACTGTGAGAAGAATATCCTAAGAATATCCCTATGTCAAATTTAGGTTCAAACTTATCTAGATTTTCTTTATCATTAGGAATAAAACATTTGCATCTGAATATTCTGAAGTAACTGATGTTGGGTACTCTACCCTTCCATAGTTCATATGGAGTTTTATTCAAATCTTTTCTAATCAGGACTTAGTTCATTACATAGCAGGCAGTGTTAATAGCTTCAACCCAAAAGTGATTTGCAGAAATGTACTCATTAAGCATTGTTCAACACATTTCCTGCAACGTTCTATTCTTTATTTCAACTACACCATTTTGTTTGGTGTCCTAGGGGGCTGATAGATGGTGAATGTACCCTTGATTATTACAAAATTCTTTGAGGTTTTTATTGACAAATTCACCGCCTCTATCACTCTTAATTGTGTTGATTTTGTAACCCTTTTCATTTTCAACTCTTTTACAGAATTTTATAAATGTTTCAAATGCATCAGATTTATAAGCTAATAGAAATACCCATGTGAATCGCGTAAAGTCATCAATAATCACATATACATATGATTTACCACCTAAGCTTTTGGTTTTGGTTGGTCCAAAAAGATCCATATGAATTCATTCGAGAGCTCTAGAGGTTGATTGATGCCTCTTGCTCTTAAATGATGATCGAGTATGCTTACCAAGTTGACATGTTTCACAAACCTTATCATTTGCGTAAGTTCCTTTCGGAATACCCATGGCAAGATCATGTTTAACAATTCTAGATATGTTGTCCATATTAACATGAGCTAGTCTCTTATGCCATAGCCATGCATCATTACAAGAGATAGCACTTAAACATGTCACATTTTGTTTCTTCATGTCATTAAAGTTCGTGCAATACACATTCTTAAGTCTAGATGCCATGAATGCAACAGTTTCATCTATATGCTTGACAATGCACCTATTTGCCTCAAATGAAATGCCATAACCCTAGTCAAATAATTGACTTATACTCAAGAGATTATGCTTCAGCCCTTTAACATAAACTACATCAGATATGGATAAAGAATTGTTACCAATGGTTCCAATGCCTTCAATATCACCTTTGATGTCGTCTTCGAATGTGAGCTTTCCTCTTTTCTTCTTTTCAAGGCTCAAAAAGTTAGATTTACCTCCAGACATGTGCCTTGAACAACCACTGTCTAGATACCATATATCTTCGTTTTTGCATATCTACACAACATAAAATATTTTTGACTTTGGTACCCATGCTTGTTTGGGTCCATGCATGTTAGCATCAGTAAGAAAAAAAATTTCAATTCATGCATATTTTCTTTTCCTTCTACTTAAGACATTACATCTAAGTATTGTATGACCTTCCCTATGACATTTGTTACATTTTGGTCTTTTGGTCAGTACGGTATCATATTCCTTTTGTTTAGACCCATGAGTAAAGCCTGAGCCAGTTTTGTCGAATGCACATTTTTGTGATCTTAACATCATGTCAAATTTCTCTTGACCATTTGTGAATTTAATCATTGTGCAGTTCAGGTCTTCTTTTTCCTTTCTAAGAGTTTCATTTTCATTTTTTTGCTTTCCAACAACTTTCTTAAGTTGTTCATTATCTATAGACAGTCCGTCTAGCTCTTCTTGTTGGAATTTTGTTTCCTCAAGAGCTTCTTCAAGGCTATGCTTGAGTTTTTCATTCTTCCTTATCTCTTTACTAAGTTTTTTCTTAAACTCCTTAATATGAATGTTGAACTCATTAAGTTCATTAGTAGGTTCAGTTTTTACCTCTGTGCTTGCCATTAAGCACAATGCAGCAGTGTGATCTGAATCCACTTCATCTTCGTTTGAGCTTGAATCATCCCATGTGGCTTTTAGAACTTTCTTGTCTTTTCTATACGAGCTGGTTTTCTTCTTATATTTTAAGGGACATTCACTCTTTATATTACCTAGTTTGTTATAGCCGTAACATATTAACTCTACAAGTTTAGACTCAGGTTTCTTTCCTTTGTGAAACCTTGAGTAAGAGTTATTCTTACTTTTTCTCCTAAGTAACTTGTTGAACTTTCTAGATAACATAGCCATGTCATCTTTTGAGTCTGAGTCATCTTCAGAATTAGTTTCAACATTGAGGGCAATAGATTTCTTTTCTTTTTCCTCAACCTTGACCGGGCACATCGTATTTTTTAGCTTCAACTCATAAACCATTAATGAACCGCATAGTTCATCAAAAGTATATTCAGCCAGATTTTTGGCTTCTTCAATGGTCGTGGCCTTGGGCTCCCAAGCTCTGGGTAGGCCTCTTAGAGACTTTCTAACAGTTTCTTCTTGGTCATAGAGTTTTCCTAAGTTCTTCATCTTATTGATGTTTGTTGTAAACCGAGCAATAGCCTCAGCTATCGAATCAGTTTCTTTCATCTTATAGGTATTATATTTTTCAACTAACAATTGGAGCCTTGCCTTTTTAACTTGCAAAGTTCCTTCGTGGGTGACCTCTAACTTGTTCCAAATTTTCTTAGCAGTTTCACACACACTAACTCTATTGAACTCTTCAACTAATAAACTGCAAAACAAAATTTTTATAGCTTGGTTATTTCATAACTCTCTTTTCTTTGGCACTCTATTCGTCTAGTTCTTTCGAGACAGTAGCACCATCCACTATTTTAGTAGGTGTTGGACATCCGTTTGTCACAACATCCCACATCTCTAAGTCATGGGCTTTGAGGTAGTACCAAATCTTAGTTTTCCTGTAGGAATAATTTTCTCCCTTGAACAATGGTGGTCGGTTGGCAGAGTTTCCTTCACCTGAGATATAAGTACTTCTTTCAATTTGTCCTGCCATACTCAATCAAAGATGGTTAGATACTTTGATAGTTAACCTGCTCTTATACCAATTGTTGGCCCAGATATGTCCAAGAGGGGGTGAATTGTACACTTAGCAGATTTTAACCTTTCTCTTTAGATGTGCAGAATAATGAAAGCAAATTAAACACAGTATAACAATTTGATACAATAAATGTAAATGAGACAATGAAAATAGGATTTATAGTGGTTCGACCTTGCCTATATCCACTACCTAACCTCTTCAGTTAAGATTTGTTCAAACTCCACTATAGAGCTTTTTACGGGTGAAGATCAAACCGGTACACTTTCTCAACTTACTGGTGTGAGAACTACCGTTTCTCAGCTTACGAGTGTGAGAAAATCGTTTCTCAACTTGCGGGTGTGAGAAGACCTATTCTCAGCTTACAGGTGTGAGAATACATATTCTCAACTTACAGGTGTGAGACGATTGTTTACAACTATGAGCAACATTTGTTCTAACCCAATGACTTACCAGTCACTACAAACCGAATACAAGATGAGGTATGATTCCCTTTACTTAAAATCAAAGTAATACTTACAAAGTTTTGGATTGAACCTTCTGTTACCACAGATTCAGCAAAATATGTATGATTAAGGTCGGCTGAAAAACAGGTTCAAAGAGCTTTTGTCTTCTTCAATGGATTTTGAAAATGATTATGATGAAGAGCAATCAATCCAGAAGACTTGAAGTTTTTCTTTCAAAATTATTGTAAGTTCAACCAGAAAGAGTAGACAACTAACTTGCAAAAGTTTCTCGCACAAGTGAAAACTGTAAATCTGTTTTTGAATGAATATCAGTTTTCGTATTGAATCGTAGTTTTTTTGCACTAAGGCAGCACGTATATATAAAAATAACAGAGGCACAATGGACTTGATGATTTTCGTGCTCTAGGTTATTTCAAATACAACATCAACATTCTTTCCTGAAATGGATCGATTCAGCTCTATGCGTATTACGACGATAGCACCTCAATCATCTGATCATTCACAAAAAAGGAATGTTCTGACAAACTTTTAGAACGTTCAAAAAGTTCTGAAAAGCTTTTGTACGGTTCTGAGAAGTTTTCGTACAATTCTAAAAAGTTAACACAAATAGTAGCCGTGTCAAAATAGTAACATTGTTGAATTAGCTTCCCGATGCTAATATCAACTTTGTCGTTTTGTTCCTTGAGGGCGCTCATGGAGCATAAGCATCCTGCTAAACATTGAAGTGAGGGCACTACTAAGTCGTAAGTGTCTTGACTTACTTTTACCATTAAACGACTTAAATCATGAGGGCGCTACTTTGGCAGTTAGCATCCGCTTTGTTTTAAAAACAAATAAAAGCAGAAGGGCGCTACTCACAAGTAAGGGTCCTACTTTGTTTTAAAACAAACTTAAAAGGTATTAAGTTTGCTGATGGACCGTAAGCGTCCTGAAAAGTTATAAAGTTGATTCTAAAGATGAGGGCGCTCCTACACAAGTAGCGTCCTGATAGTTTATTCAACTTATAACTATCAGCGTCCTTAAATATAGAAATTACTTAAAAACAAAGAGAACTTCCAGCGAGTTAAAACTAAATCAGCGTCCTGACATTCTCAAAGGTTGACAAAAGGAAGGTCGTTACTTTCAAGTAAGTGTCCTTATGAATCAGTTCAAATCAACCTTGAGCATTCTAATATTTTATCAGCGTCCTGACTCATCAAGTCCATGAGGGCGCTGCTAAAACATTAGCGTCCTGAAATACTCTATAAAAATAATTTTTGATTTTTCGATTAAAGCTCGATAAAACAAGAAGATATATCCAGATTAAATCAAATATGCAAACGTTTGAAAAACAATTTGATTAAAACGTGCAGTCATGCATATTGCTTAATCAAATGGCAGAGAAGGTTTTACAACCTATCATAATCTAATCACATTACCGAACATCTTCAAATGAACATGGTCTTCAAGTAGATCTTCCATACATTCGCCATGCATCATTAAATCTTTGAAACTTTCAAGTAAGATTAGATACTCCATATATGCAATAATATCATACACAGAATGTGATTTGCAATCATTAAAATATTTTTCAAGTAAGAATGTGATTTGCATTCTTATAAGGGACGTGAGGATAATTGGTTCAACAGAAGATACAAAAGAATGTGTGGAACCTGAATCAAATAATACATGTACCATTGTATTGAACAAGGGAAACGTACCTTCCCCCACATAATTATCATTTGGAAGAGTTGTTGGGCCACAACATAGGCTCTTCCTTACTGCCTTTGTCCCTGGTTTTGGTGGTTCTGCCTCGGTTGAGCATTTGCAGCAGGTGGTACTTATTGGACTAGAACTGCGGGAACTGGCTGTTGCGGTTGTGGATGGTAGGGACAGAGCCTTTTTACGCGGCCCTGTTGGCCGCAATTGAAGCAAGTCAACCTCTGATGATTAGGTGCTTGTTGTTGGTTCAGTTGACTGTGCTAATTGTGGTGTTGTTGGCCACCACCTCGGCCATTGCCATTTAGGTGACAGCCCCTGCCATTACGGCCTCCTCTGTTATGATTTTGAAAACCCTGTTGGCCAGGGTTAAAAGTTTTAGCCGCAGGTGCAGTGGCCTCTTGCTTTTGCACAGGGGCTGGGATGGCTGGGTTTTAATTAAAATAGGGCTTCTTCTTGTTGACCTACTAGGAAAAATTTGCCACTCGTTTCCTCTATTCTTTCTCTGTTCTTGCTCCGTTTTCTCTTGCTCAAAGTTCATGGCCATGTTGACTAGCTCCCTGTAATTCTTGAGGTTCAAGATTGACAGGGCCTGTAGAATGTCTGGATGAAAGCCATTATAGAATTTCTCAGCCTTATCTCGCTCCGTTGAGATGGTGGAGAAAGAGAAGACCGATAGTTCCTTGAACTTGATAGCATATTATCGGACTGTCATGTTGCCCTGGTAGAGCCTGGCAAACTCCTGGCATTTTTGCCTCTTTACCGCGCCAGAGAAGTACTCATCAATGAACAATGACTTGAATCCCAACCAAGTCATGTCTGTTACATTCACCATTGGTCTTCCTTTATCGTTATCCACGAAGTGTTAGCTCCACCAACAAGTTGGTAAGAAGTTAGTGGAATTTTTGACCCTCGTCGACTCCCATAGCCTTAAGAGCCTTTTTGGACTCATCAAGCCATTTCTGCGCTTCATCTGCATCAATGGTGCCAGCAAAGGTAAGGGGTTATAGCCTTTTATACTTCGTGATCTGGTCTGTTTGGCTCTCCGACCCATATCGAACAGGTGCCTGTACAGTGACCACCTTGTTGGCAGCAGTCTCATGGACGGCCGTTTGTATAGTCACTTTCATCACCTCAATGAATTTGGTGAAAAAGTGTTCCATGTTCGAAGGCACGACGAAGGGTGTAGGTTGAGGTGGCACTGCCTGTCCAGAAGTAGTAGCAGTGTTGTGTGCTGCCTGCTCTGTCCTCGGAGGCAGAGGCGGCGGCTCATGATTATGTGTCTTAAGAGGCGCCTCCTCTGTTGGACGGACTATGCGTGGCCTTCCTCTTTTTCTGGGTTGCATTTTTCTCACTAGTAAGGAGAAAAAATTTAGAATTCCGCTTTAGGAAACGTAGCCAAGTATAGTGATATAATATTCTCGGCAATTCATAAGTTCGAGTGTTCTGCAATTATAAAACCACCTATATTTTCTAAATATGGTGTAAAGTTTTGGTGAGGAATCAAAGAATTTCGTGTGTCTCATATGTTTGGACAAGGGATAAAACAAGGTTGGAGTGTTTGTATAATAAGTATAAAGTCTTGAAAGCATTTCAAATATTTTTTTTTCTGATTTTATGAACATACTTACCTTTTGAAAAATCCATACGAGTCATAGAAATTCTGAGATTAGCCTTGGCAAATGCCCTAGTCTAGCGTTCTATCACATTCTTATTTCATCTAGTCCATAACCCAATTGCATTTTGCCCAAACTCTATGTGTTGCCTTGATATGTTTGGTGTTTGTTTGATGGTTGTTTAATGTTTGTATATTTGATGCTTGATAATGTATATAAATATTGCATTATAAATTGTATATGGGTCATGTTAAATTAAAGTATAATGCATATGTTATTATTTATGCATGGGCCCATTAAACCATGAATTGATATGGTTAGGATTGATTGGATAAAAGGATAAATGAGAATGAAAATTTGGTGTATTAAATGGATTGGACATTTAAAATACATGGAAGCATGAGATTGGTTAAAGTACATGTGGTTGGTATGGGTAGTATGAGACCAACACATGTCAAGTTGGTGCATGAGAATGGACAAGTGTCCCATGCCCCATTTCTCTTCTCCAACACATGTCAAGTTGGTGCATGAAAATGGACAAGTGTCCCATGCCCCATTTCTCCTCTCCAACACATGTCAAGGTTGGTGCATGAAAGTGAAAAAGTGTCCCATGCCCTACTTCTCTTCTCCAAGGAAGTCCTAGAGAGTGAGATGAGTGGAAGGAAATGAAAAAAGAAGAGAAAGGAAAGAAGTTGCTTTGAGGGAAGTCTCAGCAACATTTTCATCAAAGAGCTGGATCTTAGTGCTATATGGTTAGATTGAGCTCAAACTTTGTAAGCACGTTCGTATCTTATGGGTATTCATTCGGTGGAGATCTTGATTGGAGTTTTCCTTTGAACGATATAACCTCCCGAACAAAGCTGGTCGGAAAGTCTGGATTTCTCACGCAGTTTAGATCAAACTTATAAATGTCCTAAATCTACGGTTGGATGGATATGATATTTGCGAAGGTGGTTCACAACTGATTGTTCTGCATTATGAACGGTTGAGATGTTGGTGGGTTAACTATTTTGTGTTCTATAGTCATTTGAGTTCAAGTATTTGTAGCAGGAAAGAAGAAATTGTCTGATTAGAGATTTGTTCATCAAAGAAACTTATCTTTTCGGTCCACCGTTGGATTGAGCTGATTTTTCGACAAAAGGTTTGCCTCTTAACATACTTTAATCTGTACGGTTGATTTTGTGATAAAATATTTCTGTTGGCAGCTTGATACATCTGAACAGAATATTAAATGGAAAATTTGTAGGGTTGTTTGTATTAGACCTAAATTTAGAATATGAACTTAGACCTTTCCAAATAGCTTGCATGTCAACTATGTTGACCTAGTTGCCATTGTTGATGAACCCATGATGCAAAATCAGTGATATACATGGCTGAACATGGTGACCTAGTGTAAATAGGCAATATGGCCTAAGTATGAAAAATTTCATATTTTAGGGCTTTTGATGCTTTTGGCCTAGAATCATTGAATTGATGCAATTTATGTCTAATTAAGCATGATTAGGGTTGATTATGCTACTGATTTTGTGGTTGTCACCATATTATGGGTTAGGCCTACTTGTGATCAAGTGACCCAATTTGGGCATGTTTATACCTATGGAATTGAAAATTTGTATTGTTGATTAATTGAATGGTTTATGAATGTGAACTATGCATTAGAGGCCTAAGTCATGTGATTTGAGTTGAATGATGAGATTAGATGGGATTTAGGCCTATTGTCTATATGTGGGCTGATTTAGGATTGATGTGTAATGTCTATGTGATTGAGCATAGAAATTGACGTATGGTAGGATATTAATGAATGTTTCAGGATCTTGATTAGGTTGATTCGGTTTGGTGGTCGTGTGTGGTTAGATACTCTCACGAGGCTTGGTTGTGAGTAGACTTTATTTATGATTATATCTTTTATGTCATCATATCACTTATATATATTGTATATTGAAAGCATGAATGTGTCCTAATGTTTTGAATGATGCATTGATTTGAGAAAACCTTTATGACTTTGGTTGGGCCCATCTATCTGGCTAATAGGGAGACTTAACCTTGTCATAGGAAGGTTTTAAAAAAGGAAATATTTGGGGATGAGAACGGTACGGTGAAATAGACGTGCACTAGTAACCCCAAATCAACATGATTGGGGATGAGAACGGTACGGTGAAATAGACGTACACTAGTAACCCCAATGCATGTGGAATGTGGATCCAAATTGATAAGCTTTTACTTGCATCGAACTTAATATAAATGTTTGATAGCTATATGTTATGAGCTTTTAATAATGCTACACATTGACATGCATACATGATATTTATTGATGAGTATTGATTGCATATTTGAATTTTATTCACTCGGCACCGTTGGCTCACCCTCATTTTCCTTTTGAGGTCCTTCTGTCCCGAATAAGGGCAAAGGAGTAGTCATATCTTGAGGGCCTTGCCGGCGAGAGAATCCAAGGCCTCGATGTGAGTTGAGAGGCATTTTGATTGAACTGTGTTTTAAATTATGATGTATTATATTTTGGACTATGTAATTATAACACTTACCACATTGTAGTATGGGTGAGTTGGGACTTGTTAGATAGACCATGTGGACATATGACGATTTTTTTGTACCTATAGTTTTGGACTTTATGTGTATGTCAATCTTGATGGACTGCAGGGATTATGACGATTTTATTTATGGTTTATTTTTATGGAGTATCTCTTGTCTTGGATGATTAATACGGTTGGTAGTTTTGTTTAGTTCTTATTTATATTATGTCGTTGTTTGCAATAAGGCTCGTAGGGTCTCAACCCCCTCACGAGGGTTCAGGACTAGTTTGAGATGCCTACGTCGGGCGTCCCGCCCCGGAATTCCGCACACCATTCCTAGCGGGGTTGGTGGTCTGGGGTGCAGGGTCGCCACACTGCCATTCTTCTATGACTTGCATTTTGTGGTTCATAGTTTTAAACTCATCACGCATTTCATCGATACGAGACATAATAGCTTGAAATCGATCATCCTGGTTGGCTGCTTGTTCCCTAGGGGGAGGGTAGGTCAGTTGTCCCATTGATTGTGGGTAGGTTGTGTGCATTCTTTGAAATTGTTGGCTGGTTAGCTGACCCATTGGTGGAGGGTAGTTGGTTTGATTATATGAGGTTCCCATGACTGGAACTTCTTGGAAGGTTGGATTTGTTTGAGTCAGAAAGTTTTGAAGAAGTGGACTCATTGGGGTATCCTGCCTTCCGAAGTTCGGTGCCGCCCAATTTTGAGGTGGTTGGTTCATAAGAAATTTTGGAGCCGGTTGGTGGGGTACTTCCTAAGTCGGAATTCCTTGAGACGTCATATTCCCTTGGGTCGGGGGGTCCCAGAAAGGTGAATTTGCCGGAACGCCCTGTTCGCCTTGATTTGGCTGGGGTTGCTCAAAATCTCCTTCTGGGTTCCGAAAGATTTCAACTTCTGTGACCCATTGATGATTGGGTTGTTCATTGTTTGATTTTGGGCCTCTCTTAGTCCTTTGCCTTGCTTCTTCATTTTGCGTTCTTCTGGTAGGAATCTTGCGTCCACTTCTTCGTTGACCACTGATTGTGTCGTCACTAGCCCTTTCACTGTTTTCCTCTGAAATCGCGCCAAATAATTCCTCATCGGTCACCCTTCCTTTTGGGTTGAAGGTTTTAGAATAGGAGGCTAGTGAAACCATTTTTGTGATTGGTATTGAGGATTCATCAAATGTATTCAGGTTGGCCTTAGTTAGCAATTTCATAATTAAAGCTCCATAGTAAAGGTATTCCTTTTGGGTAGGGTTTAGGGCAATTCTGGTCATCTGTTGAATGATGATGTGGGGTAGGGAGATAGTAGTTCCCTTGTCTAGGCAATATAAAAGAAGGAGTTGAGCCCTTGTCATCATGCCCCCACTCACCACTTCGGGTAGTATATTATCCACCACAATTTTTCCTAGGCTAGCAAGGTTTGGTCTTAGGAGTGTATCTGGGAGACATGCGTATTTTCTGTCGGTGTATGCCTTCAGAGTGAGGGAGGTGAATAGTTGTTATTTTGATTTAGCGATCTCTACAACGGCCTGGGATTCATAAGGATCAATGATCTTGGTTCCTATAGCGATTTCCATAAGTTGAACAATAACATCAACGTTGATAGAAATTGTCGCTTCCCTAACCTGTGTCTCCAAGATAGGGCTACTTTCGTCCTCTTGGAGTCCCACATTACTCATGTTGTCGTAAAATATCCTGAGCAAGTTGAGAGAGACATAACCCTCAACATTAGCTATGTTTAGCCACCCCAGCTTTGCGAGCTTTTTGTGAAGGATTGGGCACAAGCGAGGATTTTTCATGTGTATGTTTCTCATTAAAACGACCTTTCGATTGTGAAGGTCCGTTAGTCTTGTGGAAACTTATTCTCAACTACAGGAAGTCATTCCTTCACTAGCGGCTATTTCTTACTGAAAGGAAGATAAAATTTGTGAAATGCACAAAAGTATATTCTTTAAAATTTTAAGATTTATGCTTTGCCCGTTGGACAATATTTTCTACTTTCCTCTTGATGTTTATGCCAATATTTCATCTAATTTCTAATTGGCAACAAATTATACATATATCTATATCTATATATAAATATATAGATATATATATACAATTCTTAAATCTTAACTATATATATATATATATTAGCAATAATTTTTTTTAAGTGGTGGCCTTGTGTGGGCCGTGGACCTTTCTCTTTGATACTATTAAATGTCACATCCCGCCCGGACGCACCTATACCGACATAACACTCACAAGCGGGGTGCGAATGCATTATAACAGTTACCGAGTGCGTAGGTACACAATTCAAGTATAAGTCTATTTTTATTAAATACATAATATATTTTATACATAATATAGGCGGTCTTGGAACTGCCAATAATGAGGGAACATCCTCCCAAAAATCTCCTTAACTATAAGTAAGGGAGTACAAAATAAGGGCCCAAACACCTCCACCCAATCCACCCTAGGTTCCTATAAAATGGTTAGCAACTGGAGTGAGCTATTGCCCAATGGGTAAAATAGTTCTTGAATATGACAATTAATAAAGAAGACATCATAATCATACATCACATATACACAGCATAGCATCATAAACAGTACAATATGGCTTAACAAGAATGTATACATAACACCGTCTCGTAATGGCTCTGTGACCGTTCTTTGCCCTAGGTTCACGTACAAATGTCCATCTCCAGGTAATCCTAGGTTCACATTGTACGTCCATCTTTAGGGGAAATATCAATAACAGTGGGCACAATTGCACCAGTAAATACATCACAGGTCACGGACTACTTATGTTCCTAGGTGGTTCATTTTTCATGTATGATGGCTATGCGTGTGCGGGTCCGGTCTTTCTTAATATTCGACGGGATTTGGCAACGTATGGTGCTGCTCATTAGGGTCGTCATCACCACGTGCATTGTTAGGATGTTTAGTATCACTTATACAAACATATAGCTTTTAAATGGACCAACCAAACAAGTCTCTAGGTCAAGAGATGAGAACACGAGGTCCCGCTTAAATACCAAGTCTTCTAGAGCAGCAAGCTGCCTCCCGTTCACTATTTAAAGTTACTGAGGACAAGACTAAATCTAATTGAATCAAATTGACCACTAATCCGGCGTAGTAACAGTGTAATACATGGACTTCAAATATTAAGGCATAACTATGACATGTATGAACATTATACACAATAATGCAGTGTAAATGAATAATAAACATAATATTATATAAATGAAAACTTTATGAAAACTCATAAGACACGTAAACCTATATTTTGTTCCCACCTTCAAATTAAACTCTTGATTTTTCGCGCTTTCTGTTGGGTAGCGGCTCCGCACCGTACCAATGGAGAGTCTCTAAGGGAAAGAGCCAAAAAAGAGAGAGAGAGAGAGAGAGAGAGAGGGTCTCAAAAGAGGGAGAGAGAGTCTCTAAAAAAGGAAGAGCGGGGTGAGGAGGAGTGGTGTGAGATATGAGGGGGGAGGGAGCCCCCTTTTATAGAAAATTCTGGCACCTGAACGTTCGAGATTCTGCCCAAACGTTCGTGTTTTTGCCCAAACGTCCCGAATTTTTTTTTTTGTGTAAATCAGGGGTATTACAACATCAACCTTTTGTCTCTTTCTCTCTCCCTCTCCCTTAGGATGGCATCTTTGTACCTCCTCAGTACCATAGAAGGTAAGGTGGCGAATCAGGTTGGCTAGGACCTTCTGAGTTCCTCAACAAGGTCGATACCCAGGAGCTCCGCCCGAGCTTCGCCTCTAGTTAGTTCTTCTTCTCATCCACCTTATTTCATTCTCATTTCAATTAAGTTGGTCATTTTTTTCGTAAATATTAGTGTTGGACAAATCTTGCATCAACACATGTAATGATTTATTCATTCACGAAATAGAACTAAAAGATCAAATCTTGCAAGATCACCATACCCGTGAACAAATCAGATTGATGAAACATATATCATGTTTTCAAAAGTCCTTCAACATAGCCACAAAAAGAATCCATAAAATCAGATTCAAAAAATTTAAAAAACAGAAAAAGGGCTAAAGGAGAAGAAGAACAGATGCGTTAATGAGAGGCACTTAGACCTTGAGAGGAACTCCTCTCAGTGAAACGCGAGAAGATTTGGAGAAGCACTTACAAACGAGGAAGCAAAGTAAGAAAAAAAGAAACGTGGGAGAGCAGGAGATAAAAATGAAAAGTGTGTAGATAGATGTGAATAACGAACAGATGGAGAGCCCTACCCCACCACAAGAACCACGTGTCATTCTTTGATGATATGAGACTGCGTCAATGAATCACGTATATAATATATGATATTATTATCATATAGATATAGAAGAGTTGACACGTGTTGTAAGGAAAGAGTTGACACGTGTTGTATTCTTATGTTTAGGACACCTGCATTATTATTATTATATCTTATGGATAAGTAATGCATATGTTGTACAAACACATATTGTAGAGGACTTCAAATAACAAAAAAACATCGCAATTAAAAAAGATTCAATTTTTTAATTTAAATATTGATTTAACTTTTAATAAAATAAAGTAATTGAAGGAAGCTTGATAGAACAAAGAGAAGGAAGCACAGTTTTGTAGTTTATTATGTTTGTAATTGAATATGTAGGTTTGGATGATGTGTAAAATTGTTTGCTAAATATGCTCAAGTATTTATTTTGTTATGTAAGAACATCTTAAGAAAAAATTTTAATTGCACGAGAGCATAAAAAGAAAGTAAGATCAGCAATAGATACTGACCGATGGAGTGGAAAGACTCGAAACCACTAGCGCAGGCTGAGTGGGCGGGAATTGGAATTTTAAATTTACTTCTAATTGTGAAACATCACACCAGCAAGTTAATAGAAAATTTCTGTAAATAAATTTTTAAATATAATGATTTTTTTTTTGAAAATATCAACAAATTTGTATAAATATATTTCTAAAACACCAAGTTAATTAAGTAATGTAAAGTGAAAAAAGAAGTCCACACATTTGTTCTAGTGAACGGACGACACCCAAATATTGCATGAGATAATTAATTAATAATTATTTTTTAAATTAGTAATATTAACAAATCTTTAAAATAAATTAAAAATTCACAAATAATTAAAGAACTAATAAATATATTTACATTGCTCTCATTGAAAAAGAATGGATTTTTCTTATGTTAAGTGAGCCCAACAAATAAATTAACTATAAGTTTAGAGGACTGCTAGATAAACTACAAAAAACCCTATTTTTATCACATTCTATTTTTATCACAAAATTTGGAAGACTGTTATCTTTACCCCATTAAACTTTTCAAAATACCCTTCTCATTTTTTCTCTCATTTCAACCCCTTCCAACCCAACCCTAACGCCCTCTTCAACTCCCTCTCCATTTTCTCAAATTTTCAACATTTAAAATCCTAAATCATTATACTCAAAATCCTAAATCACTACAAAAATCCTTTATTTGTTCATAGAAAGTTGTTGATGTAATGACTCTCACCCAGTTTTGTTTTGATGATTACAAACAACATACTTGTAATCACTAATCTCTTTTACTTAGTTGTTTCAGTGTTAACTAGTTATATCAGATGGATTCAACTATATCGTCAAAGCATGTGGATGGGACAATAATGCACGAAGATTTAAGAGCTTCATATCTGTAATTTTTTGTCTAAAATCTTAGTGTTGTAAGGTAATCCTTACACGTTCCAACCACAATATGATTTGCATCTTTTGAAAATCATGCATATAGGTTATCATATTTATGCACATACACCGTTATCATATTGATCATGCATTCACACACGTTTCATGATAATCATGCAATCATATAGTTAACATTGTTTTTCATGTACGTATATAACCAACTCTACATAGTTTTTATTGTTTTACATGTATCATATCAAACGTCTTAATGATCTGTATTAATCGATTGTTGTACACGTGTTTATCTTTGCAAATTGGGTTTTAATCTTGTCAAAAATATTTTTAAAGTTGGTTTATATGTTTGACAATATCTTAAACTCATTTTGATCGAAAAATCAGGTTTCTATCAATTCAACGTGAAGGAACGCGTTTTTTATTGAAAGAACATACTCCTAAGGTTTTTCCCGAGAATCAAATTTTTCTGATCAGAGTTTCAGGAACGCGCTTCTGTGGTTTTTTTCGAGACTCGTACTTTTCTGATCAGGGAATAAGGAACGCGCTCCTGTAGTTAAGGGCAAAATAGGAATGTTTGTAGTCAAGAACCTCACTCTTATGCCCAACGGATATATTAAGGAATGCGTTCCTCGATTGGAGGAAAATCTGAAAAGTTTCAGATTTCAAAGCAGAATCATGCTCCTTCAGTAAGGAACGTGTTCCTGTGCCTCGGTCTGGTATTTTTCTATAAATACCATACTTGCTCATTTTGAAGAACAACTTTTGCAAAATCATTGAACTTGTGCCGTTTTTCATACTTTCATTTTTATAAGTCCAAAACAAGTTATTGAGTGATTTAAACATCTTTTTAAAACAAAAATTCATCTACATTTGAATCTTTGATTTATACTTTTGAATATTTCGCTTAATCTTTCAAACTCTTTGAGAAACTTGTGAGTTTCTCTTGAGCATATATCAAGTCATTCTTGAGTGAATTCATCACATATCTTGTAAATCTTGATCTTTCTTGAAGGCAAAATCTCTCTCAATCACCTTCACACATTGAAGAATCTTGTGGTCTTCATCCTTCCCAAGAGTTGGGTAAAATCTCTTTTTAAGATTCGTGTGATTGTGCTTATGATTGAATAACGATTTTTGTGTTTGATTTATCTATCTTTAAAACCATTTTGTTTAAGTGTTTGTGAAACCATACTTGGTCTTCATATGATATTATCTTGATTAGTGGTTCCATACATTTTATGTGGTATCGATTCATGTGTTAAACTTACATTATTTTGAATCGATTTCCTTGATCATTACTTGAGCATATTGATTCTTGAACTTAACCTTTTATCCATTTAGAATCAACAAGTCTTGATCATTTGTGCATATTAATTCTTACGCTTCATACATATCATCTTTAGAATCAATATTTGAATACATGTGCATAGTCGATTCTTGATCTTACATTATCATTATTTGAATCGTTCGCATGTATTTGAAAACAACTATTTCTGCACTACACATCAGTTAAAATATTGTGGTTGGAATAGTAGTGATTATTCATCCAAGATTGTACGCTTAAATTTATTGATAGTATTTTTAGAACATCTCTCTCTATCATTTGTATCTTGAGGTATTGTTGACTTGTTAGTCAATTTATACCATATTGTTGTACGGCTTGTAACTGCGCTCGTAAGTTGGTTACAGTACGACTTCTAGCCAAGCCTTTATGTTGGTTAGTGTATGCGGCTTCTAGCCAAGCCCTTAAGTCGGTTAGTGTTTGTGGCTTCTAGCCAAACCCTTATGTTGGCTAGTGTATACGACTTCTAGTCACGCCTGTAAGTTGACTAGCTAATAGTGGATTGAGAAATCCTAATCGTGGGCGGTCAGGTAGTGGAGTAGGTTCAAGGGAAACCGAACCACTATAAATCGCTGTGTCCATTTTTTTCCTGCACTTGATTATTTGGTTTGTTACCCACTACGCATATATTCTGTTTAAATTAATTAACCAAAAGGTAATGCAAAAATCCACCAAGTCCAATTCACCTCCCCTCTTGGACTATAATAATGGGCCAACAAGTGGTATCAGAGCGGGCTTTTGCATCAAAGAGATCTAACAATTTCTTTTAGAATGGCAAGAAATAGTTCTAATGTTAATTCTAAGGACACGTATGATGAAAGAAACTCTGTGAATCACCCTCTACTGTTCAAGGGTGGAAATTACTTGCACTGGAAAACAAGAATGAGATCATGAGATCTCATGATTCTTATATTTGGGACATTGTACGAAATGGCTATACTACACCTACAAAGGTTGAAAATGGAGTAATTGTACCAAAGGAAAAATATGAATGGCTACCTGGAGAAAAGAAGCTAGAATAATTAAATGACAAGGTTATAAATATGTTGTTCTGCTGTCTCTCCATGAATGAATTTAACAGAGTCAGTGCCTGCGACACTGCCAAGGAGATGTGGGATAAACTGGAAGTTACTCATGAAGGCACAAAACAAGTAAAGGAAACAAAGTTGAGAATGCTGGAAGAATCTTATGAAATATTCAAGATTAGTGAGAACGAAGACATCTCGGATGTCCTAACATGTTTTACCAAAATTATTAATGAGATGAAGAATCTGGGTAAGGAGTTCCCACAAGCAAAGACAGTTGGACAATTCCTTAGGGGATTGCCAAAAGAATGGGACCCTGATAAGTTGAATTTTAGATTAGTATTTTACATGTTAATTTCATAGGTTTTCATGTGCATTTAGATAGTTTTTAGATATATTTGCATTAATTAGTTCATTTAGTGTTTTAGGTTCATTTAGATATTTTTAGGAGTTTTATAAGTTAGTTTTAGTGATTTTCATGAATAAAATACATTAGGCTAGTTGAGGAAAATAATAATGATTTTAGGTATTTTTTCTAAAGTCCATTGCATCTTTTTTATATTAATTCTGTCAATATTTTTCAAGCTATACATTATACATAAAGAATTATACATGTTAATACACACTTGCATATAATATAAATCATTTACTTGTGTTTTGTGTTTTATTTTGTAGGTAAATAAACAGCTTTGAATGTGGATCAAACGGTGACGAGACCATGTTGCAAAAGAAGAGCAACAGAAGAGCCAGAAATATGGCTAAGTAAAAGAGAAAAATGGCTAAGTAAAAGACCAGAAAAAGTGTTGTCTAGGAGCCGCGACGCCTATCGCGGTGCTCCGAGAGATATTTGTATTGAGAGAAAGAGAGAGAAGTAGCGCCGCGAAGCTGAAACTCTTAGCGCTGCGGTGTTGCAATTTGGTGCAATAGTAAAGGGGCTATTTTGGTCTTTTGCATTTTAATTTATAAATGTTTCTTTTTTTTGGTTTTAGAAAAGGATCTTACGTTAAAGTGAGAGAAGAACAATAGCCGTATAGTAGAGTATAAAGTAGAGGGAGAGAGGAAAAGAAGCAAGGAAGAAATTGAAGAAGAAGACAAGTTGCAAAACTTAAGAAGGAGAAACACTCAAAAGGGGGTTTTAAATTCATTTCTTGTTCCATACTTATTGTATTCATGTCTTTTCTCTTTGATTTCCCTCTTGTACTCTTGACTTTGATAATGAACTAAATATTTCTATTAGAGGGTTTGATGAATCTACGTTGAGACATATGGGTCGATTTTCATTATTTTTGTGTTGTTGAGCAATTTGACTCGTTTATTTTCAATTCTCCATACTTAATACTTGCAACTTGTTGGCCACTTGTTGGATGAATTTATATTCGAATTCTTACACTCGAGAGAGGTTTTTTCGAGCTTGAACAGGTGAATTGTGTGGCGACCCCGCACCCCGGACCACCAACCCCGCAGGGAATGGCGTGCGGAATGCCGGGGCTGGACGCCCGGCGTAGGCATCTCCGACCACTCCTCAACTCCCGTGAGGTGGTTGAGAGACCCTACGAGTCTTATCTCAAACAACGACATAATATCAAAAGGTACTAAACAAAACTACCCACCGTATTAATCATCAAAGACAAGAGATAATCCATAAAAATGAACCACAAATAAAATCATAATCCCTACAGTCCATTAAAATTGACATACACATAAAGTCCAAAATTGTGGGTACAAATAAAAATGGTCATATGCCCACATGGTCTATCTAACAAGTCCCAACTCACCCATACTACAATGTGGTAAGTGTTATAATTACATAATCCAAAATATAATACTTCATAATTTAAAACACAGTTCAATCAAAATGCCTCTCAACTCACATCGAGGCATTGGATTCTCTCGCAAGCAAGGCCCTCAAGATATAACTACTCCTTTGCCCTTATTCGAGACAGAAGGACCTGAAAGAAGAAAATGAGGGTGAGCCAACGGTGCCCAGTGAATAGAATTCAAATATGCTATCAATACTCATCAATAAATATCATGTATGCATGTCAATGTGTAGCATGATTAAAAGGTCATAACATATAGATATCAAGCATTTATAATAAGTTCGATGCAAGTAAAAGCTTATCAATTTGGATCCACATTCCACATGCATTTGGTTACTAGTGCACGTCTATTTCACCGTACCGTTGATCCCAATCATGTTTTATTTGGGGTTACTAGTGCACGTCTTTTTCACCGTACCGTTGACCCCAATCATTTCCTTTCCTAAAACCCTCCTATGACAATGTAAAGTCCCCCTATTAGCCAGATAGATGGCCCCAACCAAAGTCATAAGGTTTTCTCAAATCAATGCATCATTCAAAACATTAGAACACATTCATGCTTTCAACATACAATATATATAAGTGATATGATGACATAAAAGATATAATCATAAATGAAGTCTACTCACAACCAAGCCTCGCGAGAGTATTTAACCACACACGACCACCAAACCGAATCAACCCAATCAAGATCCTGAAACATACATCAATATCCTACCATACATCAATTTCTATGCTCAATCATATAGAAATTACACGTCAACCCTAAATCAGCCCACATATAAACAATAGGCCTAAATCCCATCTAATCCCATCATTCAAACTCAAATCACATGACTTAGGCCTCTAATGCATAGTTCTCATTCATAAACCATTCTATTAATCAAAAATACTGATTTTCAATTCCTTAGGCATAAACATGCCCAAACTGGGTCACTTGATCACAAGTAGGCTTAACCCATGATATGGTCACAACCACCAAATCAGTAGCATAATCAACCCTAATCATGCTTAATTAAACATAAGTTGCATCAATTCAATGATTCAAGGCCAAAAGCATCAAAAGCCCCAAAATATGAAAATTTTCATACTTAGGCCATATTGCCGATTTACACTAGGTCACCATGTTCAGCCATGTATATCACTGATTTTACATCATGGGTTCATCAACAATGGCAACTAGGTCAACATAGTTGACATGCAAGCTATTTGGGAAGGTCTAAGTTCATATTCTAAATTTAGGTCTAATACAAGCAACCCTACCAATTCTTCATTTAATATTCTGTTCAGATGTATGAATCTACCAACAAAAATATGTAATCACAAAATCAACCCTACAGATTGAAGTATGTGAAGAAACAAACCTTCTGTCCAAATATCAGCCCAATCCAACGGTTGACCGAAAAGATAAGTATCTTTGATGAACAAGTCTCTAATCAGACAATTTCTCCTTTCCTGCTGCAAATACTCAAACTCAGATGACTATATCACACAAAATACGTATAAACATCTACACCGTTCAGAATATAGAAATATCAGTTATAAACTACATACCCAAATTTTATATCCATCCAACGGTAGATTGAGGAGATCTACAAGTTTGAGCGAAATGGCACGAGAAATCCAGACTTTCCGACCAGCTTTGTTTGAGAGGTTAGATATCTCAGACGAAAGCTCTAATAAAAATCTCCACCGTTAAGAATGCAGAAATATCAGTTGTACACTACATAACCAAATTTTATATCCATCCAACGGTAGATTAAGGAGATCTAGAAGTTTGAGAGAAACGGCGCGAGAAATCTAGACTTTTCGACCAGCTTTGTTTGAGAGGTTAGATCTCTTAGACGAAACCTCTGATCAAGATCTCCACCGACCAGAATGAATAACCATAAGCTATGAACTTGCTGAAAAATATTGAGCTCAATCTGACCATATATCCGAAAGATCCACCTCTTTGATGAAAACGTCGCAGAGATCTTCCTCCTGCAACTCCCTCTTTCTTTCTCTTCTTCTTTCCTTTCTCTTCTTTTCTTTTATTTTTTTTTCCATTCTCTCCACTCACCTTTTTCTAGCACTTCCTTGATTCTCTCCTTGATTCCCTCCACTCATTCTAGCACTTCCTTGAAGAAGAGAAGTGGGCATGGGACACTTGTCCACTTTCATGCACCAACCTTCACATGTGTTGGTCTCATACTACCCATACCAACCACATGTACTTTAACCAATCTCATGCTTCCATGTATTTTAAATGTCCAATCCATTTAATACACCAAATTTTCATTCTCATTTATACTTTTATTCAATCAATCCTAACCCATATCAATTCATGGTTTAATGGGCCCATGCATAAATAATAACATATGCATTATACTTTAATTTAACATGACCCATATACAATTTATGATACACATATTTATATACATTATCAAACATCAACTATACAAACATTAAACAACCATCAAACAAACACCAAACATATCAAGGCAACGCATAGAGTTTGGGCAAAGTGTAATTGGGTTATGGGCTAGATGAAATAATTTTCGGGGCGTCACAAATTGAAACCTAGGGAGTTTGTATCGAGTCAAGAGACCTAAAACCCCTTTAAAATCATTTAAATTGAATCTTAGGTCTTAATGCATGCTTTAATTGTTAATTTACATTTGAGAGAGGGGATTAGAAATTGAAGCATAGATGTTTGAATTTGCATTCGAGAGAAAGATTTAAACAATTTTGGATTCATGATTTATAAACTTACTAATTGAATCAACAACACTATCTTTTGATACCCATATAGATCAACATAGTGCAATCAACTCTCTAATAATCTTTAACCATCTATTTTCTCTAAATCTCTGTTTAATTATTAGTTTAATTTCTAATTTCAGCCATTTCAATTTCTAGCAAACTTTATCATCACGTTTTGTTAGCCTAGATAAAATCAATACTTTAATAGTTTTGGGCATTTAATAGTTAATTTCACTATCCTTGTGGATACGATACCCAACTCACCTTGGGATTACTATAACTTGACTGTCGTGCACTTGCGATTTAAAATTGACGCTATCAGACCCTAAAGTCACAACGATCGAGAAAGCTAAAAATCTCGGTGACTATACCTTTGATGAGTTGTGTGGATCTTTGATGGTTCATCAAATGAAATTGAAGAGCAGAATAAAAAATGACCACAAGGAAAAAAATGACTTAGCTCTGAACGTGAATGATTCAAGCGACTACTCTTCCGATGATGGGAACACGGATGACGAGGTTGCTATGCTTACACAAAGGCTAAGTTACTTGAAAAGAAAAGGAAAAGAAGGATTGAGTTCAAAGTTCTTCAAGGGAAAGATAAGTGACACTAAATCAAGCGAACTTACATGTTACAAATGTAACATGCTGGGACATATGAGAAATGAGTGCCCTAACAGAAAGAAGAACTCTGATTCTTAGAGGAAGGAAAAGAAAGTCTTAAAGGCCACTTGGGATGATACAAGTTTGAGCGAGAAAGACGCGGACACTGGTGATGAAAAGGTTGTATTGTGCCTCATGGCAAGTACAAAGGTAAATGATTCGACCTCTCTTGTCCTTGATGACTGTTTTGATTCCAATGATGAAAATGGTCTTGAGTTTTTGAGACTTAAACTTACTAGACAAATTAAAAAGAACTCAAAAGTCAAAAATAGCTTAAAAGAAGCCCTAGTTGAAATAAAATCACAACAGGATACTCTTGATACTCTCCAAATAGATTATCAGATACTTATAAAGGAGAAAGATACACTCCAAAAGAGTGTAGAAGACTTGACCAATGTAGTTCACAAGTTTACAAACGGCCAAAAACTGTTTGATATGATGTTGGGAGCACAAAGGTGTGCTTTTGACAAGGCTGAATTAAGGTATACAAAAGGGTCAAAGCAAAAATCGTATAACTATTTGTTGACCAAAAGACCTACTCCCAACTATTACAATAGGGAAGGCCATACCATAGGAAGATGCACCCTTAGAACAAAAAACTATTTTGCATGGGTTGAAAAAGATATATTGAATGAGGCTAACCTTGTAGGACCCAAGGCCACTTGGGTACTAAAATCAAAAGTGTTCTATGTGGTGTAAGATACTTCAAAAAATTATGTTTGGTACTTGGATAGCGGATGCTCCAGACATATGATTGGTGATAAATCAAAATCTTTGAGCATGGTCCGCAAAGATGGAGGTGTCGTAACTTTTGGTGACCACAACAAAGGAAAAATTGTCAACGTAGGAATTGTTGATAACGACTCTCTATCTATATATGATGTTCTTTATGTCGAAGGCCTGAAACATAATCTCTTGAGCATAAGTCAATTGTGTAACAAGGGATTTGTCATTTCGTTTGAAGCAAATCGGTGCCTTATTAAGCATGAAAATGAAAATGTTGCATTCATTACATATAGAACTAAAAATGTTTATACTACAAATTTGCATGAATTGTGTGATGAAAATTTTTCATGTTTAAGTGTTATTGAATAAAATGATGCATGGCTTTGGCATAGGAAACTAGCTCATGTAGGAATGGAAAACATTTCAAAATTGGCAAAATTTGACCTAGCTAGAGGACTCCCTAAAGGAATATACTTGAAAGATAGAGTACGTGAGCCATGCCAATAGGGCAAACATATAAAGTCTTTTGTCAAAAGTAAGACCCAAAGCTCAATCACAAGAGCTCTTGAACTTGTCCATATGGACATGTTTGGACCAACTCGAATTCAAAGCTTAGGTGAAGAATCTTATTGTCTTGTGATTGTTGATGATCTCACTCGTTATACATGGGTTTACTTTCTTGCACATAAGAGTAATGTATATGATGTGTTTGTAAAATTTTGCTCTTGTGTTGAAAATGAAAAGGGATACAAGATCACTGTCATGATTGGGGTGGGGAGTTTGTGAATAAAAGTCCTGAAGACTTTTGCAACAAGCAAGGATATACCCATCACTTTTCAGCCCCCAAAACTCCTCAGCAAAATGGAATTGTTGAAAGGAAAAATAGATCCCTTCAAGAAATGTGCAGAACAATGTTATATAAATATGTTGTAGCAAAATATGTTTGGGCTCAAGCTATTAATATTGCTTACTATGTTATGAATAGAGTGATGGTTAGGAGTGCTAGTGCACCCAAGAGGGGGGGTGAATTGGGTGTAATGGTCAATTTAGAACTTTTCCAATGACTTAGTGACATTGGTACATTGGAATTAAATGCACTTACTAACCGTAAAGTAAAATGCATAACGTAAAGCACACTAAGATTTATAGTGGTTCAGCCAAGCCTACATCCACTACCTAATCTTCCAATTAGGATTTTCTCAATCCACTAACTGATTCTCTTACCGGTGAGAACCAAACAGTTATACATGCCCTTTTATAGGTTCAAGGCAAACCTATCCTTTTGCAGGCTAATGATGAATCGCATTTCCTTTTTCTAGGATGTGGAAAAACCCATGTTCGTTTTACGGGATAAGGAAGAACCATTTTCCTTTTACGGGATAAGAAAGAACTGTTTCTCTTTTACAAGTTCAAACACAACCTATCCTTTTACAGGTTAAGGACGAACCTATCCTTTTACAAGTTAAGGATGAACCTATTTTCCTACTTACAGGTGAGGATGAACCTTATCATGATTTTAACCATGAAATCATTAAGTGAATTACATTAACTTGTCCTGGTTGTTTCAATCCAGAAACACACCAACATTACAACACAAGATAATGTTGGCTCTAATTGAGTAGAACACTTTATAATTAAGCTCATATACATAGCATTACAAAGACGTATAAATTTGAATACGTAATGCTAAGAGATATACACTTATAGTCATTTACCTTTCAATGTTTGGTATTGCTCAAGTGCAGTTCCGAAAAGCGTGAATGATATGAAAATAAAGTACTTAAGATATGATAATGATATCAAAACATTATGATACCAACATTATGGAAGTACTTAAGATATGAAATGCTATGATATGTTAAGTACTGGTATCATATCTTAAAGATATGAAAATAAAGTACTTAACACAATTACTGATATAGTTTAATACAATACTTAAGATATGAAATCAAGTACAACTGTATCTTTCATGAACTATTTCTCAAATTCCTTCATCAGCATGATTGATATTAAGTATAAATCCAGGCTGAGAATTTGAGTACAGATCAGTTCACTTTTTCATTTTGTTCCTTGAGGGCGCTCATTATATATAAGTATCCTGCTGAACAATGAAGCGAGGGCGCTAATGCACAGTTAGCATTCTGATTTGTTTTAAAACATTTAAGTACATGAGGGCGCTACTTTCCAAGTAAGCGTCCTACCTTTTAAAACATGAAAACACAAGGTGCTACAACTATGTAAGCGTCTTGTCATTCAAAATACTTGGAAACTTTCCAAGTGCGCTGAAGGACAGTCAGCGTCCTGAGAGTTATTAAGTTGGTTCCCAAATAGGAGGGCACTCCTATCCAGGTATCGTCCTGATAGTTTATCCAACTTATAACTATCAGCGTTCTCAAAGATAACTTCTTTGAAGAACTTAGAAATCTTTCAGTAAGCTGAAGCTGAGCAGTGTCCTGACTACTTCGGAGGTTGACTAAAGGGAGACAACTACTTACAAGTAAGTGTCCTAATGAATCAGTTCAATTCTACCTTGAATGTTATCAGCGTCCTAATAAATCATCACCGTCCTGACTTATCAAGTTCGGGAGAGTGCTACTAAATCATTAGTGTCCTGAAACTGTCACGACCCACTCTACGTGATGTCATGACCGGCACGAGAACCTTCGAGTATACCCTCCGTCGGTACACCCGACGCCCCGTCAGCTCTCGAATACATATACGAATCCCCAAAAAGAAATAAAAGTATATCCTTAACAACCAACTAACATGATCATAATGAAACAAAATATTACTTCTCCAAACTTTTACAAATATAAAATTCCAATGTCTTCAAAATGATACAAAACCCAACACATCCCAACTATGTGTTAAATATACAATTACTAGGTGTTATCATGTACATAATTATCAAAATACAAAACTTAATGTACAACACCTACATGAAACAAAAACAAAGGACGCTCTGCAGTCAAGTCTTCCCTTTTCCTTTTCTATCAGATCCTGAAAGAAGATGGTGAGGTGTGAGCTACAACCAACTCAGTGAATGTTATTTATAAGTGGCATATACGTACATTTATAAAACATGGTAAGATCATAAAACAATTGAAATATCATGATGGTGAAATAGATTACATATATGCTAACATAATGGATCAAGTCATACATAAGACGAGGCATAACATTTGTAGTCATGCTCATGCAATCCTAAACCTCCTGAGTACGGGGGTTCAAGGTTGGTGCGCTACACACAGTACTTGAACACTCACACAATACTCGTATCCTAATAGGATTTTTGGGGTTGTGTAGCACGTAAGATTAGCCTAAACTAACCTACCCATACACAAGCCATAAAACCCTTTGCCAGGTACACAACTGGGATCGCCGCTAGACTTAAGAGAATTCTCAAAAAGAGGAAATTTTAACTAGGAGCCTCAACTCAAATTGTCATCCCAACGAATTATGCTCAAATGAATTTCATGAAATATTAAAACATGCATACCATCATACATAAGCATTTAAAACATTTCTGTACTACAATGCCACATATAAATAATCCAAAAGTAAAAGAACACTCACTCTTGATTGGCTAAGTCTAGCCAATCTAATCGCCAAAACTATCCAATTGACTAAATGGGTTCAAGATCAATCACAAGACCTGGAAATAACATGGTTCACACAACTGAAAATCAATCATAAAGTGTGTCAAAACCCCATGTTCAAACCCAATCTAAAGTCAATTAGATTCTAAATTGATTACCCCCTTGAGCCAATTTCCATATTGCCCAACTTGATCATTTAGACTCAATTAAACTAAGATTGACCTAAATTGAATGTAATAGGGTGATCCCATGATCCAACCACTAATATACATGAAATTCAATTATAATTAGGGTCAATTAGACTATACATCAGGTCAATTTCATTAATTGACTAAGTCTTGGTCAAAATCCCTAATTAGGCCAATATAAAACATAAAGTCAAAATGAACTAAGTCATATCAATTTAACATAGGTTCTAACATTTTAAACCCATGATTCTACTCAATTTGGGTCCAATTAAACAATCTCCAAGTCAATTTCATAAATTGACATGCTTTGGGTGAAAAGTCCCAATTTGGGCAAAATCCCCAAATTACATGCAAAATTGCCAAAGTACATGAAAAATGCCAAATACTTAGCCTAGATCAAAATTAGTCAACCTTAAGGTGTCCATTATGAGAACCCACTGAATTCAATCATCAAACAAACCTAATCATGTCCAATTAGACCTACATTGCATAATTTTCCAAATTTTATATCAAGAGCATCAAAAGCCCCAAATCTGGAAATTTTCGTACATAGGTTATATTGTCAATTTTACGCTAGGCCACCATACATAGCCACAAAATTTACTGATCTAACAACATGGTTTCATTCACAATGCCACCTAGAACAACATAGTTAACATGCATGACTTTTGGAAAAGCCTAAAGCCACGAACCAAACAATGGCCATTTACACTAAACCATATGATTTCACCATTAAAATCTCAAGCTAAATACATGAATCAGTCCCTAATACTGATCAGTCCATCATAGATGGCATGCAAAGCTTAAGTCAAAGTCTAGGTCAATGAACCAAGACTAGGTCATTTGTACTAAACCCTACCAATTTCTTGTTAGAAATTGGGGTTTTTGCCTTTAGAGGGTTCCCAACACACTCTAAAAACACATATCAAACATGCAAAACATTTGGCCAACATTTGATTTCCACTACCCCTTCAAATCTGGGTTTCATACAATGCATGCATCAAAACAACACTAGTATGCATGAACCAAAGATATTGAAGGAAGAACATGAGGAAAAACATGCAAACCTTAGGGATTTTGAGCAAAATCCACCAACCCTAGGTTTCCTCTCATTTTCTCCTCTCCAACTCCTTTCTCTCTTTTCTGGCTGAGAAATGAGCAAATGAGCCTAAAATTATGTTTTGGTTGCTTAAATAGACAAGCTTGGGCCCACAACTAAAAGTTGCCAAAAACTATCAAAAAATCAATTTTCTTGTTGCAATACTTTCACTTAGATAGTCAATTTCTTGCAAAATACCCACCGATTTAACATCTTAACCGTTCAAAAGTTGCATGTGTCAGTTACCAACATTATGGTAAACTTTCAACTCAATCCAATAGTGGAATTACGAGATCTAACTGTTTGGTCAAAACTGCGTAAGAAAATTCAAAAATTCGTGAAACAGTGTTTGGAGTCTTATAACTCATAGTAGGTAACTCCGATCAAGATCTTCACCGTTCATAATGAAGATCTATCAAATAAGAATGATCTCAAAAAATTTCAGCCCAATCGGACAACCGATCTAGGAGATCAAACCATTGATGTAATTTGTGACAGAAATCTCTTCCTCCATGGAGCGAGCTCCACTGGATCCGAAACACCATTCTCGACATGTTTTGACGTTGAACGGGTCTCCGATGGTTCCGAAACTTCATGCGCACTCTTTATGACCTAAAATCATGAAAAGACACTTGAAGTTACGTGCTTCGAGCATCAAAATACATATACACATACGTATACGAATACGTATATTGGTACTCTGCGAGTACACTATCTACAACTCTCCCCAACTTAGGAATATTTTTGTCCTCAAAAAAAAAATAAAAGCAAGAGAACTAACCTCAGTCGGTAAAAAGGTCGGGGAACTGCTCCCTTATCTGGTCCTCACGCTCCCAGGTTTGCTCTTCATTATCGTGGAATTGCCGTCTGATTCGCACAAGCGGGATTTCCTTATTACTCAATTTCTGAACCCTACGAGCCACAATTTGAATAGGCAACTCCTCATAAGTCGTATCCTCCCCAACTTGCAGACGACTCACATCAAGCACATGAGCTGAATCGGGATAAGACTCCTTCAATGGATCCTCATTATACTTCCTCAGCATCGATACGTGGAATACATCATGAACACCCTCGAGATACATCATGAACACCCTGAAGCTGAGAAGGTAGAGCCAACCTGTACGCTACTGGTCCAATCCTCTCAACAATCCGGAATGGCCTAATAAACCTAGGGGAAAGTTTCCCACTGACAACAAACCTCATCTGACCTTTGAGTGGCGAGACCTTAAGCAAAACTAGATCTCCGATTGCAAACTCTAACGGTCGATGTCAGTTATCATAATAACTTTTTTGCCTGTCCTGAGCTGACTTCAGCCTCTGCCGAATTAGCTTGACTTTCTCAGTCTGCTCAACAACTACATTAGGGCCCCATAACTACGTATCACCCACCTCGTACCAACAAGCTAGAGATCTACAGGGTCTTCCATACAAAGCCTCATACGGTGCCATACCGATGCTAGCCTGATAACTGTTGTTGTAAGCAAATTCACACAAGGGAAAATGCTCACCCCAACCACCACCGAACTCTAAAATGCAAGACCTGAGCATATCCTCCAGCGTCTAAATCACTCTCTCGGACTGACCATCTGTTTGAGGATGAAATGCTGTACTGAGTCGGAGGCGGGTCCCAAATCGAGTCTGCAAGGCCTGCCAAAACCTCAATGTAAATCGTGGATCTTGATCCGACACGATAGACAAGGGCACTCCATGCAATCTCACGATCTCTCTCACATATAATCTGCTCAGTCTATCTGCAGAGTCCCTGACGCTCATAGGAAGGAAGTGCGCACTCTTGGTTAATCTATCGACCACAACCCAAATGGCATCAAATCTGCCCTGAGACCTCGGCAATCCCATGACGAAATCGATCGTGATGTGTTCCCATTTCCACTCGGGTATGGGCAATGGTTGCATCTGACCTCTAGACTTTCGGTGTTCAGCCTTAACCTGCTGGCACACCTCACATCTTTGCACATACTCAGCAATACTCTTCTTCATCTCGTGCCACCATACAGATCTCCTCATATCATGGTACATCTTGGTAGCTCCTGGATGAATAGTATACTGAGACCTGTGAGCCTCTCAAAGTATCTCAGCATGCAACTCAGCATCATATGGGATCCATAGTCTCCCTCTATATTGCAAGACATTATCTGGACCAATCTGCCAATTGGCCTGGTCAACACTGTCTGCGTATCAACGGTACATGTCATAATCTAGACAATGTTCCTGTAAATATCTAACCCGCGGAATATGGGCATCCGCAAGCTGCACGTGCATCTGAGCACATATCTCAGTAAGTGGTGCATTCGAGAGTATACTCATCATAGTCACTCTCTCAAGTAAATGCCACTGCTGGGCCATCTGAAAAGCAACCACATGAGTCATTACTCGCCTACGGCTTAAAGCATCAGCCACAACATTGGTTTTGCCAGGATGATATTCCAAAGAGAAATCATAATCCTTTAGTAACTCGAGCCATCTCCTCTGCCGCATATTCAGTTCCTTCTAATCAAAAAGGTACTTCAAACTCTTGTTATCAGAAAACAAAGTTAACCTCTCACCATAAAGGTAGTGCCTCCATAGCTTCAGTGCAAATACAATAGCGGCCAACTCCAAATCATGCACAGGGTAGTTGTGCTCATGCAGCATAAGCTGTCTAGATGCATATGCAACCACTCGACCCTCCTGCATTAGTACACATCCCAGACCTAAGAGTGATGCATCAATATAAATCACGAACTCTTTCCCAGGCTCTGGAAGAATCGACACTGGAGTTGTAGTCAACCTCTTTTTTCAACTCACTGAAAGCTCTCTCACAGGCATCCGACCATGTGAAGGCCACGTTCTTCTGAGTCAGCTTAGTCATCGGTGCGGATATCAAGAAAAAGTCCTTCACGAACTTCCTGTAATAGCCAGCCAAACCCAGAAAGCTACGAATCTCGGTCACTGTGGTAGGTCTTGGCCAATCAATGATTGCCTCAACCTTAGCAGAATCAACAGAAATGCCCTCTGCGCTAACCACATGACCCAAGAATTTCACCTCAGTCATCCAGAAATCACCCTTGCTCAGCTTGGCATACAGCCTATGCCCCAACAATGTCTGCAAGGTAACTCTAAGATGACCCTCATGATCCTCTCTTATCTTAGAATAGACTAGGGATATCATCGATGAAGACTATAATGAACTGGTCAAGGTACGGCCTGAACACTCTTTACATCAGATCAATAAACATAGCTGGTGCATTAGTCAACCCGAAGGGCATCACCAGAAACTCGTAATGTCCATACCTCATCTGAAAAGCAGTCTTCGGCACATCCTCATCTCTCATCCTCAACTGATGGTACCCAGACCTCAAGTCAATCTTTGAAAAGAACTTGGTCCCAATTAGTTGGTCAAACAAGTCATCCATACGAGAAAGTGGATATTTGTTCTTCACAGTCACCTTATTCAGTTGACGGTAGTCTATACACAAACGAAGACTCCCATCTTTCTTCTTGATGAACAACACAGGTGCTCCCCAAGGTGACATGCTAGGGGAAATAAATCCCTTGTTCATCAGCTCATCAAGTTGGGCTCTGAGTTCATTCAACTCTTTCGGTGTCATACGATACAGTGGAATGGAAATGGGTTTAGTGTCGGGCATCAGCTCAATGATAAAGTCTACCTCTCGCCTAGACGGCAAACCAGATAACTCATCAGGAAAAACCTCTGGGTACTCGCAGACTACAGGAATGTCTGCTAGCTGAATACTTTGATCCACATCATCCACTGGCGTCAAACTCGCCATAGTAGCAACCTTATCATCAGTGGCTAATCTACCATGGGTGGGTGGTCTCAATGCAGTCCTGCCTCGAAAGACGAATGCTGGCTCTCCGGGTATCTGAAAGATAACCTTCTTGCAGAAGCAATCAATGTGAGCGTGATAGGCTGCCAGCCAATCCATACCCAAAATGGCATCAAACTCTAGGAACTCTAAGACTCTAAGGTCAACAGACATCTCATGGTCCTCGAATCTCACAATGCATCCCACACATACCATATTAGGGTAAATTCTCTCACCAGCCGCCATACTCAAAATCAACTGCGTACTAGTCCTACCAGTAGACAATCTCAATCTATTTACTACACCACCAGAAACAAATGACAGAGTAGAACCAGCATCAATCAAGACATACATCAAAGAATTGCAAATGCTGATTGTACCTTCTATTAGTTGCTTGCTAGCCTCAGGATCTGCTTGCGTAACAACTCTGGCCTGCTCTCTGGTAGGTGCAGCTGTAGGACTAAACTGACCAAAAGGCATCCTCTGTGGACACTGGTTTCTCTTATGCCCTGGAGTCCCGCAACCATAACACACAATCGGTCTCGGTACTCTAGCTGCAGAAGATACAACCTACGACTCGACCTCGGCTGTATGTTGTCCACCAGATTTGACAAAACTCTGCTGCTGCTGCTGGGATCGACTAGAAATCTGAACACTCTGGCCCGCTGCTGGTGGTACCACTGATATTGGAACAGAGGCTATAGATGGCTCATATCCACTACCATTGAATCTCGGTCTCTTATTACGTCGACCTCTCCTGCCACTGAAATACTATGCCTCTGACCCTGCCTGCTGAGTCTGAACTGTAGGAGCTGCGGGTGCTTGGACTGCTGCAGGTAATCTCATCCGAGAATTGGCCTCTGCGGCCTCAAAATCTGCGGCTTGCCCCATAGCCTGCGCATTGGTCTGCACGCTAGCTAGTGCCAAACCCTGACGGATGCGGTCTCGAAAACCATCCCCTATCCTCTTTATCCTTAGCTCATCGGTAGAAACCATCTCTGGAGCGAAGAGTGCCAACCTGTTGAACTCATGCTCGTACTCTCTCACGGACATGTTGCCCTGGGACAGATGTAGAAACTGGATCCGACGTTGATCCCTCTCGGCCCGTGGATAAAACTCTACAAAGAATAACTCCTTGAATCTAGTCCAAGTCTGGACCTCGCCCTTGAGATGCTCCACCCGTTCCCACCATTTGTTAGCCTTGTCAATCAGCTTAAACCTGGCAAGCTTTACCTTATCATGCTCAAGCGCCCTCATATCACTGAAAATGGTCTCCATTCGAGTCAACCATCCCTCAACAAGCTCTAAATCAAGACCTCCCGGAAACTCAACAGGATTTCGATTCTTGAAGGCTTTCATAACCCTCTCATAGCAGTCCTTCTCTGCTTGCTCAGCCTCAGTCTCCCCAACTACGACATGCTAGACCCCAGCTGGTCTTGCCTGCTCTGCCTGATCCCCTACTACTGCTACCACACTACTGTGTTCTACAGCTGTTGCTACATCACCCTACGGTGGTGGCCTAACACCTTGCGTACGGCCTAGCAACTTGAGAATCTGGGCCTGCTGCTGCTGAGTGGCCTCTAAGACTGCCTCTATACGCCTAAGGCGTTCCTCTGGGTCCATGGCTGATCCTGCTCTTTCCTCTATTGTAAATATCTAAAATTCACAATAAGGAAAAGCTCAATCAGGATCACAATCCAAGAAAAAGTTACCCCTAAGATAACTACCTATAATCATACTCATAAAGGCAATCATAATGTCATATAAGTCTTTTATTCTTTTTAAGGATTTTAAACTTAAAACACTCTCTCTGATACATAAGGCCTTTTTTTCACACCTGGGTTGCACACAGTGCCCCCTACCCAGGGTGATGAGTACCCCTGCAGGGCATACTCCAGCCATTATGGAACCATAATATTGTCCCATCCCAATCCGAGTAACCACTGAGCCAACCTATATGAGGTTTGAGGTTCGAATCCGGGGGAGGCCTTGCACTATTCATGATGAATAGTGTGGACAAATGATCCCGGGGGTACTAGACACTGTTGAGTGGGCTGTGTACTGGGATGGGACAATATTATGGTTCCATAATGGCTGGAGTATGCCCTGCGGGGGTACTCATCACCCTAGGTAGAGGGCATTGTGTGCAACCCAGGTGTGACAGAAAGACTCTTGAAAAGTAGTTTTGACTTGCGATTAAAAATAAGATGAATGCAAATAAAAACTCGGTAAATTTCAAATTCAACATAAAAAATTAAATCATTTGAAATACCGTAAAGCATATGATCAAAACATGCAAATCTGCGAGTGATTTGTGCATGGTTTTGAAAAAAGTTTGAGCAATATCGATTAGAGAAAGATATACCTTAAATACTGTGTATTTCTCATATTTCTCATAATCTTTAAATCCAACTCTTTATTATGAGATCTTCGATGTGGACTTCGTGCTTGAGTTGAATTTCGTGAACGTTGATCGAATGATGTAGACTTGAAGCTCTTGATCGAATTGTTCGTGTGGTGTAATCTTGAAATCATGATATGATCTTTGAGGTCCATTGAAACGATCTTGAACGTTTTATATGATCTTGAATTCCTTGATCGAATCATTCTTTGGTTTTTGCTTTCATGAGGTGCTGAGATAGGTTCTTGATTAAAGCTCGTTAGCACCGAAAGAGATTTCGTTTGTGATCATCAAAATATACTTTATCAAGTATACTTACGGACATGATAAGAGATGAACCGCTTAGGTCAACAATCTCCCCCTTTTTAATAATGACAAACAAATCAAAAAATTAACCGCTTAAGCAAAAAGATCAATATTTTTCTTTTCTTTTTTCCATCTAATTCTAATTCTCTTATTTTTCTTCTCCCCCTTTGTCATGATAAAAAAGGTGAAGAAAAGAAACTTAGATCTCCCCGTTTGTCGTGACGTAGTAGAGTAGCGAAGCTCCGCCTTACATGGAGACTCCCCTTTACTTTGTGCATTCACCCTCAAGATGATTTATAACGTCGTGTCATAGTTAAGCACATGAGAATGCGTAAGGTCTACTATACTTGGTCAAGTGAGAAGTAAATCGTATCTTTAAGCATAGTGAGAAATAGTTTGACTTATTCATAGGTTATAAGATTTTGAAACAGTAGCGTAGCCAATAATCGTATAGTTATAGGGGATGCGAAAGAATTGGCGAAAGATGAATTCATAGAGAATTTTTAAACATGGGAAATTATTCTCCTGGTGTTTTGGCATAACTATAAGTTTGATAAACAATTCAGGCCAAACACAGAATATGCTTTTAGAAATTGCAAACAATTAAGCACAAGCATACTTTAATTTTCATAGCGTAGGCAAAAATGATTTGTGATTAAGTGGGGCCTAGCTATCATGATTCTAATAGGATGCAGAGTATAGAATTTTGAAGTACATGGCATCTATTAGATTCAAAAATCACAAGCAATCGATGCATACAAGATTTATGATTTAAGAGCAACATAAATGGCATGTGTACATGGAAAATTATGAACTTTCCATAGTTTAGGCATCTGAAGATATATAAGATGAAGAACAGAGCCTAAAGATGAGTATATGCTATATTTCATAAAGATTATTCAAGCAATAGCATACATTCATTTTCATATTCTAGGCAAATAATTTCTATTGAAACATAACCTAGATTGATTGATTCTAATGAAAAATGATTTTGAAGAATGTGCACTCATTAGAAATCAGATATTCAAGAGTTTGATGCTTATATGATGTACGATGAAGAGAATGCATCAAAATCAAGTAATCATGAAAAGAGAATGCCAAAAAATAATAGATATGAGTATAGACAATTTTCTTTTCAAAAGATATAAGCGAATGATATAAAGTTGTGTACATGGCCTATATTCATTTGCATATTCATGAGTTATGCATAGATTTGATTTAAAGTAAGCATCATCATGATATGAGCTAGCATAGGCAGAGATAAATTGTTAAGCATAGTCTAGCTATTAAGAATATCAAGTGATACAACCAAATGCTACATAAGATGCACGATAAGCATATAATCATGATATTCATTCAACTTCAGATAATCATAAATAGATTATGCATATTATAAGCAAATATCGATGAAAAATGTGATTAACCTTAAGAAAGATACCACAAACTGATAGTAGAGATACCACAAAGAAAATAACATTAGTCATTATAAGATTTCAACATGATACAATATATATCAGGAAATATTCGAATCCACAGTGAGCAAGATATCATTAGTATGATGACAGATAATCATGTTCATGAAAGCAATATACTTATGCATCAGAGATAGACAAAAATAATTTTGCAATCACAGAATCAGTCGAGATTAGCTAAGCATAACCAAGCAGGTTAAGAGTAGCAACTAAGCAGTGAGATGTGCAGAACTAATTGTGTAAGTGAACCGGAGGATTAAATCAGAGCATGCAAACACACTTAAGCATATATAGAACATTTATGTTGAGCTAACTTCAATCTTCTTGTATTAAGATTTTGGAAAGGTCGGAGGACCTATTTAACATATACAAAAAAAAGTTAAAAACAACAAAAAGAAAAAGAAAAATTTGATAATAGGCAGGCAGAGGATTGACAGACATAGGTAGAGAGCAATTGTCATCAAGCTTGGCGAGGAAGGCCCTGAGCATCGCGAGATCGAGTCATGGCAGATCTCGACAGATGAGCCGGGTCATTTATGCTTACATCCTTCTTCTCAATGTAGGTAAGCACAGGATTGAGCCTTTCCATCTGGCTCATTGTATAGGCAAAGTTTCCTCTAATCTCCTGGTGTAGCTTGGCTTGAGTTTTGTCCATTTTTTCGTGAGAAGGATTATCATCAGATCTTTCTGATACCTAGAAACCTTCTCAAGCTCTTTCAATCTGCATTCTTGTTCGCAGAGAAAATCTACAACTAGTTGGAAGCTTGATGAGTTGGATTCGGATAGTTGGGCGAGGAGATCCTTAATCGAAGGTTCTCCGTGGACGGCATGGGATGGCACATGATCAACAGGAGGTGGAGACGATTTTCTATTGCTACTTGGAGGAGGTACAAAATAGGTTTTTGGAAACATAATACATCCGAGTTCTTTGACGGAGTCATTGGACGAAGAAGATGAGGAAGATAGAGAGAATCCACTCAAGGAAGACGATGGTTCTTCCCTAGCGCATTTCTAGGAAATAGGAGTTCTGGAGGCCATGAGTGTTGATCGAGAAGATGAGGAGATGAGAATGTTTCACTGCAGATATTGCAAGTGAAGATGAAATGTAAAGGCTTCATTTAAACGTCTCAAAGGCGGTCATGCATTAAATGCAGGATGGCGTGATCGTACGTGCTGACGATAGGAAAATGAGTACGAAGGGAATAAAATAAAATACTCAAGAGAAAGGCAGAAGGATAAACATGAAATAAATTAATTAGTTTAAGTGGACACAAATGAAAGTTGTGAATTTTAAACAGTGGTGAAAAATGATTACAGAGGTGGTTGGGAAGGAGTGGCGGTATGGCTTCCTGAATTTTCTATCCTAAGACACTAAATATAAGATACCTAAGAAGAATTCTATATGAATTGACCAAAGGATTTAGACTCTAGGTTGTTTGACCAAATATTCAGAGAACACTCTCAGATACCAATTGTTGGTGCACCCAAGATGGGGGGTGAATTGGGTGTAGTGATATAAATTGGTACATTGGAATTAAATGCACATACTAACCATAAAGTAAAATGCATAATATAAAGTACACTAAGATTTATAGTGGTTCGACCAAGCCTACATCCACTACCTAATTTTTCGATTAGGATTTTCTCAATCCACTAACTGATTCTCTTACGGGTGAGAACCAAACCGTTATACATGCCCTTTTATAGGTTCAAGGCAAACCTATCCTTTTGCAGGCTATGGATGAACCGCATTTCCTTTTTCAGCGATGAGGAAAAATCCATATTCCTTTTACGGGATAAAGAAGAACAGTTTTCCTTTTACGAGATAAAGAAGAACCATTTTCCTTTTACTGGATAAGGAAGAACCGTTTCTCTTTTACAGGTTCAAAGATAACCTATCCTTTTGCAGGTTAAGGACGTACCTATCCTTTTACAGGTTAAGGACGAACCTATTTTCCTACTTATAGGTGAGGATGAACCTTATCATGATTTCAACCATGAAATCATTAAGTGAATTACATTTACTTGTCTTGGTTGTTTCAATCCAGAAACACACCAACATTACAACACAAGATAATGTTAGTTCTAATTGAGTAGAACAGTTTATAATTAAGCTCATATACATAGCATTACAAAGATGTCTAAATTTGAATACGTAATGCTAAGAGACATACACTTACAGTCCTTTAGCTTTCAATGTTCGGTATTGCTCAAATGCAATTTTTAAAAGCGTGAATGATATGAAAATAAATTAAACGCTTCTTCGAAAACATTATGATACCATTGAAACATTGATGTTGAAAATGGAGGAACAGTGTACAAACACAGACACATATAGTTTTCAAAATAGATAGAATATATAAGCACGAAAACTTCTGGTTCATTATTTAGTAGTTAACACAACTATTGTAATACCCTGTATTTCACAAAAAAAAAAAAAAAAAAAAAAAAAATTTACTATTTGAAATTTTTACTATTTGGGCAACGCCCGAACGTTCAGGCGCGTGCCAGAACGTTCAGGCGCGTGACAGAACGTTCAGGCGCGTGCCAGAACGTTCAGGCGCGTGCCAGAACGTTCTGGCATGCGCCTGAACGTTCGGGCGTTGCCCAAATAGTAAAAATTTCAAATAGTAATTTTTTTTTTTTTTTTTTTTTGTGAAATACAGGGTATTACACTAAAAAAAAAAAAAATTTACTATTTAAAATTTTTACTATTTGGGCAACGCCCGAACGTTCAGGCGCGTGCCAGAACGTCCAGGCGCGTGCCAGAACGTCCGTCCAGGCGCGTGCCAGAACGTTCAGGCGCAATGCCAGAACGTTCAGGCGCATGCCAGAACGTTCAGGCGCCTGCCAGAACGTTCAGGCGCCATGCCAGAACGTTCAGGCGCCATGCCAGAACGTTCATGCGCATGCCAGAACGTTCAGGCGCAATGCCAGAACGTTCAGGCGCAAAAATCTCTATATAAGAAACCTCCTCATTTCTCATTCCTCACACCAAATCACCTTCTCTTGTGATTTTTCTTCTCCTTTCCACGCATTCTAAGTTTTTAGTCTTTGAGAGTCCCGGTGCGGTGCAACAAAGTTCTGTCCGGAGGAAAGCGCCAGATCTGAAAGCGGTGCAACGAAGTTCTGTCCGGAGAAAAGCACCAGATCTGAAGGTGGGGAACGAAACATAGGTTTGCGTGTTTCAAAACTTTTATTAAAGTTTACATTTAATTATTATTATGTCTACTATTCATTTACACTGCATTATGTCAATAATGTTTATGACCTGAATGTCCTAACTTTGCACGTCGTGATACCAACCCTGATAAGGATCACCAGACGTTGCCAAAGTCAGTCTAAATGTTAAGAAAAGACCAGACCAGTAGACTAGACTAGTTCATGCATTGGCATCATACATATCACCACCTAGGGACGTATATGGTTTATGACTCATAGAATAGTTAGAAGCATTGCTCACTATTCATATTATTTCTCTGGAGAGGGACGTACATGAGAACTCGGCTACGCTGGGGAGGGACATCAGTACGTGAATCCAAAGCATCGTTCCTGAGGAGGGACGTACAGTGAGAACCTGGCTACGCCCGGGGAAGGACACCTGTACGTGAACTCAGGCGATGTACGCTCATCAAACCATTAATACGTGACGGTGTCATGCGTACATACATATTGATTGATTATGATGCTTACATGTGTATTTGAGATATTTGATATTGAAGTATGCTTTATTAATTGTTATACTCATGCACTATTTACCCACTGAGCGCGTTAAGCTCACTCCAATATTATCAAATCTTTCACAGGAAATTAGGGTGGACTCGGTGCAGGTTATGGGGCCCACATTTTGTACCCTTTGTATGAATCATTGGGGATTTTGGGAGTATCTTCCCTTGACCATTTTATGTACAAAAGTATTCTGAATTATATGAAATCAGATTTGTACTGTATATTGTATTTTCGCTGCGCACTCTGTTATTACCATTGTGATTGTTCCAAATGCGCGCCCCGTCCGAGAGTGTACCGCCGGTTTAAGGCGCGTCCGGGCGGGGTGTGACATTTAATGGTATCAGAGCGTACGGTCCACGGCCCGCCCAAGTCCACCAAATTAGGGGAAGAAAAATTTTATTAGATATATATAGAACTATATATATATGTCAATTATATATAGTTGAGATTTGTATTAAATATATATCTAGAAAATTATATTCTTTTTATATAGTTTGATTTAACTATACATACAGTCATGATTTATTAGACATTAGATGTGTAGTTATGATTGAATATATGTATTTATATACCTTAGTGTATATGAGGTACGTATAAATAAAAATAAAAATAAAAATAAAAATTTTTAAAAAAAAAAAATTTATTTTTCGAAAAATATTTATTCGAAAAAAATAAAATAAAAAAGAAAATAAAAAATAAAAATTTCGAAATAAATTTTATTTTTCGAAAAAAATAAATATTCAAAAAAAAAAAAATCAAAAAAATTTATTTTTCGAATACAAAAAAAATTCGAAAAAAAAAAAAAAATATTTTTCGAATAAAATAAAATAAAATAAAATAAAATAAAATAAAATAAAATAAAATTATTTTTCGAAATTAAGATTTGGATTAAAAATAACTATATATGCTTTTTATAGTTTCAATTTCAATATAGTTGATTTATGGAAACTATATATATATAGTTATAATTAACTATGTCTATACATTCATATGTGAATACGACATATATGCATCAAATCACTAATGACGAAATTTTCATGATGGCATAAACATCAAAAACTCGAAAATAATGTCTACGAGACAAGGCATAAATCTTAAAAATGTTAGGAATAAATTTTGTCTTTCACACAAACTTATTTTCCTTTCAGCAAAAGAATGGCCTCAAGGGAAGGAACAACTTCTACTAGCAGGGAACCAATTCCCACTAGACTAACGGAATTGTCCAAACGAGAGGTTGTGACCATGAGGAGCATCGACAATAACGATCTCCGCCTCCGTCCAATCCTTCATGACAAACTCGCAACACTGGATTGGTTAAATATAACCAACGTCGAGGGCCAAGTCTCTTACAACTTGGTCAGATCCTTCTATGAAGCCATGAATTACGTGGGACTTCACGGAGATGAGATCCGTCCTAATTTAGAGACAACAATCATGGGAACGACAATTCCTATCAATATCGAGATTATTGCTCGCCTTTTGGAGATTCCGATTGATGAGAGGATTATTGATCCACATGACCCCCAGACAGTTGCAGAGATCGCAGAATCTAATGCACAACTGTTCAATTCCCTCGCCAAAGAGCCATACACTCAATCAACATACACCAACCTCCCAAACAATCATCTTAAGCCATCTCTTGTCGGCCTCGGAAAGATTGTATACGGCAACATCTTGCCAGAAAGGGGCACTAGGGGCACTATGTCAAGGGCCCAACTCCTTGTGTTGTATTGCATAGAGAAGAAAATAAAGGTCTCCCTACCACACATCATCATCCAACAAATGTTGAGGGTGATTCAAAACCCTTTAAAGAAGGAATTCCTCGGCTACGGAGTCTTGATTATGAGGATACTTTCCGAGGCAAACGTTGACACTTTCGATGGAACGTCAAAGCTGATCACTGAACCTGTTACAGCATCCTCTATCTTCAAGACATATGGCACAAGTGGAGGGGTAACTGATGAAGAGGTATTCGGCACGACAATAAGAACTGCCGAAAGAATGAGAAACAAGCACGGGAGTTGCCTTCGCAAATGTCGACGCAAAATGCCTGTCAGAGAAGGCCCAAATAATGATTCAAATCCACATCCTACATCAGACCCAGCCGGTGATCCCACCGATTAACCGTTTACTGACGAAGACTTATATGCCACACTAAATCCACCTATACAAAGTCATGATAGACAAGGTACGCAAGCAAATCCACCAACTTGGAACGTGCCAACTCAAGGCAACACTTTGTACCAAAGATTTCCAACTCCTACGGTACAATATCAGCCAGTTCCACAAGTTGCTGTAAACCAACAACAACCGTACTGGGCGTCACCAAATCTTGGACGGCCAAACATTCCAATGAGCCCATTATTTCAAACTTTTTCATCTCCAACAAACCAAATTATCCAAGGGGTTCCGGTTAGGGGATCCCCGCGCAATCAATACCACTACGTTCCACCTATGACTCACCCATACAACCAATACTTTCCACCAATGCCTATGGCCTACCCTTCACCTACGAGACAACCAACCCATCAACCACCAATGGGACAACCGACCAACCTACTTGAACGGTTAGATGAAATGGCATCCAATATTGCTGCATTGAAAGAGAGCCACAATCTTGTATTAACTCGTTTGCAAAACTCCAACGCAGAGCGGGCAAACTCTCAACCTTCTGTTAGTAGTCATTCTGTACATAACAGTAGATCTCGAAGAAACGGTAGTAGGCACGAAAGTCAAAATTAATTCCTGGCATTGTAAAACTTTCTTTGATATATATGAATGAAATTGTTTTGTTTAAAGACTATCTTTCTAGGACTCGAAAGTCGACAGGCATCTCAACATCACCAAACTGAACAACACACTGGCTACAGATCATGTTCGGGTAGATCCTCTTCCCGGCTACAGTACTCACCACTAACCATGTACTAGCCCTAATGGGAGTCAAATGAAAACTATCTACCATACGTCCAGATATGAATGATAATGTAGACCCAGCATCATATAATACATGCATAGAAGCATCACAAATAATAAGAGTACCTTCCACCAAAGTCTTGGATGTTGTCGGGTCTGGTTCAGTAGCTGTCTTCGCTGTATATCTAGCACTGGACTGCTACACAAATCCCGGAGCCCTGGGCGCAGATGATCCAGTCTGAGATGTTGCCACATAGCCTCCTCGGCCTCTACCTCTGCCTCGACCAGTAGTCTGTGGGAATGGGGGTCTCGGTACACTCGATGCCTGAATGGGAATCGCGACAGGAAAAGAAACCACTGGTGAGGCCATCACACCAGTCTGAATCTGGGATGCCTTACTCTGAGCACCCTCAGACTGTGCTCCTCCATAAAACTTTCTCTTCTTTCTCCATTTTCCTTTCTTCCATGGAGTCTGGAACTGTCCCCCAGACTCTGCTTGTGATGTCTGTACACCCGGAGCTGTCCGTGTAGACATACTATCAACCCGCTCAGCCAACTCATACTGTTTGGCCCTCTGGACCACTGTGGCAAAATCAGTCATCTTCGTCACAGACAAGGCCTGCCGAATCGCAGGCCTTAGGTTTAAAGAGAACCTCATAATCTTGTCACCCAGTGTCTGAACTAATCCAGGGGCATAAACTGCGAGCTGCCTGAATCTGAGCTCGTACTCCCTAACTGACGTGGTGCCCTGTATGAGATTCAGAAACTCTAGCTACTTAGCCTGCCTCTCAGTCTCTGGAACGTAAGTGTCACACCCTGGGTTGCACAGCGTGCCCCCTACCCAGGTGCGGGCGCACCACCATGACCTCAGCCGTGTGGCGAACGCCTAGCCATTATGGATCCATAATATTGTCCCATCTCGGCCAGCCACGCCACACAAGGACCCCGGACACCGAGATCATTTATCCCCCTGCACAATCCACAGCACAGGGAGGGCCTCCCCCAAGTTCGAACTCGCAACCTCTTCCTCATAAGGTTAGATTTCGCAACTTGAGTATCCATTGGGACAATATTATGGATCCATAATGGCTAGGCCTTCGCCACACGGCTGAGGTCGTGGTGGTGCGCCCGCGTTCGCGGCTGCTGCCGGGGCGTGACAGTAAGCCTGTAAGAACAATCGTTTGAAGGTGTCCCAACTCTTCACTGCCCCCTATGTATCCAACACTGAAAGCCACCAGTCCTCTGCATCACTCTCCAGTGTGTGAGCAGCACATAGGACCTGAGACTCCTCATCAAGTTCTAAGGAGCGACTGATCTTCTCAACATTCTTCAGCCAATCTTCAGCCTTCTTCAAGTCAACCCCACTAGTGAATTCCTTAGGCTTCAGCTTCATGAACTTCTGATTCGCCGATCAGTGGGGTTCTCCGTAACAGTAGGAGCAGGTGTAGGCATAGGCTGAGGTATAGCTATTTGAGGTCCTGCTGCCCCTACAGCTGCACTAGCCTTGACCACACTAGTGCCTGCCTCCTAAGGTATTGTTTAGGGTAACTGTCGAGCAACAACCTCAACTCTCTGGACCAACACTTGTATTTGTGCAGTCTGGGCTGCCATCAAACGGCCCTGTGCCTGAATGATCTCCTTCATCCTCCCCATCCTGTCATCATCGGATGGCCCTGTGTGTGGCTGTCCTAATCTCTCGTTCCACCTCATGACACCAAGAAGTAGAAATACGAGCAGCCATCACACATTAAAGAATTTAAAGCATTAACAAAGCCTCATAACAACCCATATCATATAATACACACAAAAAATATGATAGTAAGGCTTTTAAGTTAGTTCTTTTAAGCTTTTTAACCACCTAAAGCTCTCACCCAATTCCTAGGTCAAAGTCAGCTAAGTCCAATACATAGACCAAACCTAGTAAAATCGGGCTCTGATACTAACTATGGCGACCCTGCACCCCGAACCACCAACCCCGAAAGGAATGGCGTGCGGAATACCAAGGCGGGACGCCCGGCGTAGGCATCTCCAACCAGTCCTCAACCCTTGTGAGGTGGTTGAGACCCTACGAGCCTTATCCCAAACAACGACATAGTATAAACAGGTACTAAACAAAACTACCAACCGTATTAATCATCCAAGACAAGAGATACTCCATAAAAATGAACCATAAATAAAACCACAATCCCTACAGTCCATCAAGATTGACATACACATAAAGTCCAAAACTATGGGTACAAAAAAACCGTCATATGCCCACATGGTCTATCTAACAAGTCCCAACTCACCCATACTACAATGTGGTAAGTGTTATAATTACATAATCCAAAATATAATACTTCATAATTTAAAACACAGTTCAATCAAAATTCCTCTCAACTCACATCGAGGCCTTGGATTCTCTCGCAGGCAAGGCCCTCAAGATATGACTACTCCTTTGCCCTTATTCGGGACAGAAGGACCTGAAAGAGGAAAATGAGGGTGAGCCAACGGTGCCCAGTGAATAGAATTCAAATATGCTATCAATACTCAGCAATAAATATCATGTATGCATGTCAATGTGTAGCATGATTAAAAGCTCATAACATATAGATATCAAGCATTTATAATAAGTTCGATGCAAGTAAAAGCTTATCAATTTGGATCCACATTCCACATGCATTGGGGTTACGAGTGCACATTTATTTCACCGTACCGTTCTCATCCCCAATCATGTTGATTTTGGGTTACTAGCGCACGTCTATTTCACCGTACGATTCTCATCCCCAAATATTTCTTTTTTAAAACCCCCCTATGACAATGTTAAGTCCCCCTATTAGCCAGATAGATGGGCCCAACCAAAGTCATAAGGTTTTCTCAAATCAATGCATCATTCAAAACATTATGACACATTCATTCTTTCAACATACAATATATATAAGTGATACGATGACATAAAAGATATAATCATAAATGAAGTCTACTCACAACCAAGCCTCGCGAGAGTATCTAACCACACACGAACACCAAACCGAATCAACCAAATCAAGGTCCTGAAACGTTCATCAATATCCAACCATACATCAAATTCTATGCTCAATCACATACACATTACACATCAGCCCTAAATCAGCCCACATATAGACAATATGCCTAAATCCCATCTAATCCCATCATTCAACTCAAATCACATGACTTAGGCCTCTACTGCATAGTTCTCATACATAAACCGTTCTATTAATCAAAAATACTGATTTTCAATTCCTTAGGCATAAACTTGCCAAATTAGGTCACTTGATCACAAGTAGGCCTAACCCATGATATGGTCACAACCACCAAATCAGTAGCATAATCAACCCTAATCATGCTTAATTAAACATAAGTTGCATCAATTCAATGATTCTAGGCCAAAAGCATCGAAAACCCTAAAATATGAAATTTTCCATACTTAGGCCATATTGTCGATTTACACTAGGTCACCATGTTCAGCCATGTATATCACTGTTTTTGCATCATGGGTTCATCAACAATGGCAACTAGGTCAACATAGTTGACATGCAAGCTATTCTGAAAGGTCTAAGTTCATATTCTAAATTTGGGTCTAATACAAGCAACCCTACCAATTCTTCATTTAATATTCTGTTCAGATGCATCAATCTACCTACAGAAATATGGAATCACAAAATCAACCGTACAGATTGAAGTATTTGAAGAAACAAACCTTCTGTCCAAATATCATCCCAATCCAACGGTGGACCGACAAGATAAGTATCTTTGATGAACAAGTCTCAAATCAGACAATTTCTCCTTTCCTGCCGCAAATACTCAAACTCAAATGACTATATCACAAAACGTAATTAACTTATAAACATTTTCACTGCTCAGAATGTAGAAGTATCCGTTTCAAACTACATACCCAAATTTTATATCCATCCAACGGTAGATTGAGAAGATCTATAGGTTTTAGCGAAACGGCGCGAGAAATTCAGACTTTCCGACCAGCTTTGTTTGAGAGGTTAGTTCTCTTAGATAAATCTTCTAATCAAGATCTCCACCATTCCAAATACAGACATATCGGTTTTAAACTACATATCCAAATTTGATATCCATCCAACGGTAGATTGAGGAGATCTATAAGTTTGAGAGAAACGACGCGAGAAATCCAGACTTTCCGACCAGCTTGGTTTGAGAGGTTAGATCTCTTAGACGAAACGTCAAATCAAGATCTCCACCGTTCATAATGCAGAACCATAAGCTGTCAACTTGCTGACAAAATGTTAGTTTAATCTGACCATATATCCCGAAGATCCAACTCTTTGATGAAAACGTCGCAGAGATTTTTCTCCTGCAACTCCCTCTTTCTTTCTCTTCTTCTTTCCTTTCTCTTCTTTTCTTTTATTTTTTTTTTCCTTTGTCTCCACTCACCTCACTTTCAAGCACATTCTTGGATTCCCTCCACTCACCTCACTTTCTAGCACATTCTTCGATAAGAGAAGTGGGCATGAGACACTTGTCCACTTTCATGCACCAACCTTCACATGTGTTGGTCTCATACTACCCACACCAACCACATGTACTTTAACCAATCTCATGCTTCCATGTATTTTAAATGTCCAATCCATTTAATACACCAAATTTTCATTCTAATTTATCTTTTTATTCAATCAATCCTAACCCATATCAATTAATGGTTTAATGGACCCATGCATAAATAATAACATATGCATTATACTTTAATTTAACATGACCCATATACAATTTATAATACACATATTTATATACATTATCAAGCATCAACTATACAAACATTAAACAACCATCAAACAAACACCAACCATATCAAGGCAGCACACAGAGTACGGGCAAAGTGCAATTGGGTTATGGGCTAGATGAAATAATTTTCGGGGCGTCACATCACACCCACCTTAGAATGAACTTCGTCCTCGAAGTTTTAAGGTTAAGAAATTACCTAAGCCCATGAACTCGGCAAAATGCTCCATCACGTAGTCCTAACGCTCCCAAGTAACCTGCTTCTCGCCATGGAACTGCCATCTCACCTTAACCATCGGAATCTCGCGGTTACGTATCCTCTGGGCCTTCCGGTCAAGTATCTGAATAGGTTCCTCATCATAAGTCCCATTCTACCTCAGTTCAATGTTCCTCCAGTCCAAGACTTGATCAAAATCACTCTTGTACACTTTCAGCATTGACACATGAAAAACATTGTGGACTGCTGCTAACTGAGGTGGCAAGGCTAATCGGTAAGTGACGGGGCCAATTCGTTTTAAAACCTCGAACGGCCCAATAAATCTCGGAGCGAGCTTGCCTTTTATCCAAAATCTAGTTTGGCCCTTCTGAGGTGAGACCTTCAATAAAACTTGGTCACCCACCTCGAACTCTACGGTCTTCCGCTGGGCATCAGAGTAACTCTTCTGCCTGTCTTGGGCTACTTTCATATTATGCTTGATCCACTTAATCTTCTCTGTGAGTTCTTGTATAAACTCTGGTCCAATCACCGCAAAATCCCCAACCTTCGTCCAACAGATCAGACCACCAACCCCGCAGGGAATGGCGTGCGGAATGCCGGGGTGGGACGCCCGGCGTAAGCATCTCCGACCACTCCTCAACTCCCGTGAGTTGGTTGAGACCCTACGAGCCTTATCTCAAACAACGACATAATATCAAAAGGTACTAAACAAAACTACCTACCGTATTAATCATCAAAGACAAGAGATAATCCATAAAAATGAACCATAAATAAAATCATAATCCCTACAGTCCATTAAAATTGACATACACATAAAGTCCAAAATTGTGGGTACAAATAAAAATCGTCATATGCCCACATGGTCTATCTAACAAGTCCCAACTCACCCATACTACAATGTGGTAAGTGTTATAATTACATAATCCAAAATATAATACTTCATAATTTAAAACACAGTTCAATCAAAATGCCTCTCAACTCACATCGAGGCCTTCGATTCTCTCGCAGGCAAGGCCCTCAAGATATGACTACTCCTTTGCCCTTATTCGGGACAGAAGGTCCTGAAAGAGGAAAATGAGGGTGAGCCAACGGTGCCCAGTGAATAGAATTCAAATATGCTATCAATACTCATCAATAAATATCATGTATGCATGTCAATGTGTAGCATGATTAAAAGCTCATAACATATAGATATCAAGCATTTATAATAAGTTCGATGCAAGTAAAAGCTTATAAATTTGGATCCACGTTCCACATGTATTGGGTTACTAGTGCACGTCTATTTCACCGTACCGTTGATCCCAATTATGTTTTATTTGGGGTTACTAGTGCACGTCTATTTCACCGTACCGTTGACCCCAATCATTTCCTTTCCTAAAACCCTCCTATGACAATGTTAATCCCCCCTATTAGCCAGATAGATGGGCCCAACCAAAGTCATAAGGTTTTCTCAAATCAGTGTATCATTCAAAACATTAGAACACATTCATGCTTTCAACATACAATATATATAAGTGATATGATGACATAAAACATATAATCATAAATGAAGTCTACTCACAACCAAGCCTCGCGAGAGTATTTAACCACACACGACCACCAAACCGAATCAACCCAATCAAGATCCTGAAACATTGATCAATATCCTACCATACATCAATTTCTATGCTCAATCACATAGACATTACACATCAACCCTAAATCAGCCCACATATAGACAATAGGCCTAAATCCCATCTAATCCCATCATTCAACTCAAATCACATGACTTAGGCCTCTAATGCATAGTTCTCATTCATAAACCATTCTATTAATCAAAAATACTGATTTTCAATTCCTTAGGCATAAACATGCCCAAATTGGGTCACTTGATTACAAGTAGGCCTAACCCATGATATGGTCACAACCACCAAATCAGTAGCATAATCAACCCTAATCATGCTTAATTAAACATAAGTTGCATCAATTCAATGATTCTAGGTCAAAAGCATTAAAAGCCCTAAAATATGAAATTTTCCATACTTAGGCCATATTGTCGATTTACACTATGTCACCATAGTTGACATCAACAATGGCAACTAGGTCAACATAGTTGACATGCAACCTATTTGGAAAGGTCTAAGTTCATATTCTAAATTTAGGTCTAATACAAGCAACCCTACCAATTCTTCATTTAATATTCTGTTCAGATGTATCAATCTACCAACATAATTACGTAATCAGAAAATCAACCGTACCGATTGAAGTATGTGACGAAACAAACCTTCTGTCCAAATATCACCCCAATCATACGGTGGACTGAAAAGATAAGAATCTTTGATGAAGAAGTCTCTAATTAGACAATTTCTCCTTTCCTGCTGCAAATACTCAAACTCAGATGACTATATCACACAAAATACTAAACGCATAAACATCTCCACCGTTCAGAATACAGAAATATCAGTTATAAACTACATACCCAAATTTGATATCCATCCAAGGGTAGATTGAGGAAATCTACAAGTTTGAGCGAAACGGCACGAGAAATCCAGACTTTCCGACCAGCTTTGTTTGAGAGGTTAGATCTCTCAGAACAAACCTCTAATCCAGAACTCCACCTTCAGAATGTAGAAATATCAGTTGTACACTACATACCCAAATTTTATATCCATCCAACGGTAGATTAAGGAGATCTAGAAGATTGAGCGAAACGGCGCGAGAAATCTAGACTTTCCGACCAGCTTTGTTTGAGAGGTTAGATCTCTTAGACGAAACCTCTGATCAAGATCTCCACCGACTAGAATGAATAACCATAAGCTACGAACTTGCTGACAGATTTTGAGCACAATCTGACCATATATCCCAAAGATCCATCTCTTTGATGAAAACGTCGCAGAGATCTTCCTCCTGCAACTCCCTCTTTCTTTCTCTTCTTCTTTCCTTTCTCTTCTTTTCTTTTATTTTATTTCCTTTCTCTCCACTCACCTCTTTCTAATACTTCCTTGATTCCCATCCTTGATTCTCTCCTTGATTCTCTCCTTGATTCTCTCCTTGATTCCCTCCACTCATTCTAACATTTCCTTGAAGAAGAGGAGTGGGCATGGAACACTTATCCACTTTCATGCACCAACCTTCACATGTGTTGGTCTCATACTACCCATACCAACCACATGTACTTTAACCAACCTCATGCTTCCATGTATTTTAAATGTCCAATCCATTTAATACACCAAATTTTCATTCTCATTTATCCTTTTATTCAATCAATCCTAACCCATATCAATTAATGGTTTAATGGGCCCATGCATAAATAATAACATATGCATTATACTTTAATTTAACATGACCCATATACAATTTATGATACACATATTTATATACATTATCAAGCATCAACTATACAAACATTAAACAACCATCAAACAAACACCAACCATACCAAGGCAACACATAAAGTTTGGGGAAAGTGCAATTGGGTTATGGGCTAAATGAAATAATTTCGGGGCGTCACACAGCTTGTCCATAGAATCCCTAGTGTTCACCGGTAGAAAGTGAGCGGACTTGGTCAAGCGATCAATAATAACCCAAACAACATTATGTCTCCTCGGGGTGTTGGGTAATCCCACAACAAAGTCCATAGTGACGTGCTCCCATTTCCACTCAGGAATGGCAAGCGGTTGCATCTGCCCTCCAGGCCTCTGATGCTCAACTTTGACTCTTTGACAGATCTCACACCTTTGAATGAACTGAGCTATCTCCCTCTTCATGTCGGGCCACCAATACATTCTTTTCATATCATGATACATCTTGGTTCCGCCAGGATGAATAGCATAATGAGATCTGTGAGCCTCTTGGAGAACACTCTGTCTAAGTCGTGGATCTGCGGGAACCCATAAACGTCCCCTAAATCTCAAAGCACCATCAGATGACAAGTGCCAATCAGCAAAATCACGGCTCTCAGCCCAAGACTTGTACATCCCATAATCAACGTCAAGTCTCTGTTGGTCAATTACCTCCTGGACTTGTGTAGGCTGAGCTCTCATTTGAGCACATATCACAATTTGATCTGAAGGGGTAGCACATATACTCATAACCGTAGCCGCCTCAAGTAGTCTCCACTCATGAGACATCTGGCGTGCTACCATAACTGTCTCTACCAGCTTCCTGCTCAACGCATCAGCCACTACATTGGCTTTACCTGGGTGGTATTCCAATGTAAAATCATAGTCTTTGAGGAGCTCTAACCACCTTCTCTGCCTCATGTTCAATTCCTTCTGAGAGAACAAGTACTTGAGGCTCTTATGGTCAGAATACAAAGTGAATCTCTCACCTAGAGATAATGCCTCCAAATCTTCAAAGCAAAAACCACTGCGGCCAGTTCTAAGTCATGAACAGGGTAGTTCTTTTCATGCACCTTCAACGGCCTCGATGCATAAGCAATGACCCTATCCTTCTGCATCAACACGCAACCCAAGCCGATGCGAGAGGCATCGGTATAAATAATCAACTCCTGATCAGTCTCTGGCAAAATCAACACTGGCGTAGATGTCAATCTTTTCTTCAGCTCTAAAAAGGCATTCTCACACTCCTCGGTCCATACAAAGGACACATCTTTCTGGGTGAGCCTAGTCATAGGCGTAGCTATCTTGGAGAATCCCTGAACGAATCTCCTATAGTAACCAGCTAACCCAAGAAAGCTTCTGATCTCGGTCACTGTGGTAGGCCTAGGCCAACTGATAATGGCTTCAACCTTGAACGGTTCAACTGAAATCCCCTCAGAACTCACCACATGACCTAGGAACTTCACTTCGGTGATCCAAAACTCGCACTTGCTCAGCTTTGCATATAGCCTATGCTCTCTCAGAGTTTGCAAAGTCACTCTAAGGTGTTCCTCATGCTTAGCCCGAGTCTTGGAATACACCAATATGTCATCAATGAAGACGATGACAAACTTATCTAGATACTGCCTAAGGACCCTCTGCATCAGGTCCATGAACATCGCCGATGCATTAGTCACACCAAATGGCATCACAAGGAACTCATAATGTCCATAGCGGGTTCTGAATGTTGTCTTAGGCACATCCTCCTCCCTGATCCTCAGCTGATGATACCCGTAACGTAAATCAATCTTCGAAAAATACCTCGCTCCCCTCAACTGATCAAACAAGTCATCAATCCTTGGGAGAGGATATTTGTTCTTGATGGTCACCCTGTTCAATTGGCGATAGTCGATGCACAACCGCAAGCTCCCATCTTTCTTTTTCACAAAAGGAACTGGAGCTCCCCAGGGTGACACGCTCGGGCAAATAAAGCCCTTAGCCAATAACTCCTCGAGCTGTTTCTGCAACTCTCTCAACTCGGCTGGCGCCATTCTATATGGTGCCATGGAGATAGGCTTCGTGCCAGGGACTAGTTCAATAATGAAATCGATCTCTCGCTTCGGTGGTAATCCTGGAAGATCCGCAGGGAACACATCTGAAAAGTCCCTAACAATGGTAATATCCCTCAAGTATCACCTCACTAGTCTCTTCCTCATCAGGCACTAACCCAGCCAAAATCTCCCTATCTCCATCAGTCACAAATCTACCCCTTGTGACTGTCTGGTCTAAAGCTCTACCCTGTAGTGTAAACACTGGGTGTCTGGGGATCTGAAAAATTATTCTCTTCGCGAAACAGTCGACAACTGCATGATAAGCAGCAAGCCAATCCATCCCTAGAATTGCATCAAACTCTAAAAACTCTAGGACTCGAAAGTCAATAGGCATCTCAACATCACCAATTTGAACCACACACTAGCTACAGATCATGATCGAGTAGATCCTCTCCCCAGCTACAATACTCACCACTAACCATGTACTAGCCCTAATGGGAGTCAAATGCAAACTATCTACCATACGTCCAGATATGAATGATAATGTAGACCCAGCATCAAATAATACATGCATAGAAGTACCACAAATAATAAGAGTACCTTCCACCAAAGTCCTGGATGCTGTCGGGTCTGGCTCAGTAGCTGTCTTCGCTGTCTTTCTGGCACTGGACTGCTGCACAAATCCCTGAGCTCTCTGAAAATTCGGACACTCGAACTTCCTATGCCCAGCCTGCCCACATTGAAAACATAAGAACGAAGCCCTGGGCGCAAATGACCCAGTCTGAGATGTCGTCACATAACTTCCTCGGCCTCTACCTCTGCCTCGGCCAGCAGTCTGCGGGAATGGGGGTCTCGGTGTACTCGGTGCCTGAATAGGAATCGGGACAGGAGAGGAAACCACTGGTGAGGCCATCATACCAGTCTGAACCTGGGATGCCTTACTCTGAGCACCATCAGACTGTGCTCTTCCAAAAAAATTTCTCTTCCTTTCCCATCTTCCCTTCTTCCACGGAGTCTAGAACTGTCCCCCAGACTCTGCTTGTGAAGTCGGTTCACCTGGAGCTGCTCGTGTAGACATACCATCAACCGGCTCAGCCAACTCATACTGTTTGGCTCTATGGACCACTGCGGTAAAATCAGTCATCTTCGTCACAGACAAAGCCTGTCGGATCGCAGGCCTTAGGTTCAAAGAAAACCTCAAAATCTTGTCACTCGGTGTCTGAACTAACCCAGGGGCATAAATTGTGAGTTGCCTAAACCTGAGCTCGTACTCCCTGACTGACATGGTGACCTGTACGAGATTCAAAAACTCGAGTTGCTTAGCCTGTCTCTCAGTCTCTGGAACGTAAGCCTGTAAGAACAACCGTTTGAAGGTGTCCCAACTCTTCACTGCCCCCTGTGTATCCAACATTGAAAGCCACCATTCCTCTGCATCACTCTCCATTGTGTGAGTAGCACATAGGACCTGAGACTTCTCATCAAGCTCTAAGGAGCGACTGATCTTTTCGACATTCTTCAGCCAATCTTCGGCCTTCTTCAAGTCAACCCCACCAGTGAATTCCTTAGGCTTTAGCTTCATGAACTTCTCTAGCAGTCTGATCCGCCGATCAGTGGGGTTCTCCACAACAATAGGAGCAGGTGTAGGCATAGGCTGAGGTACAGCCATTTGAGGTCCTGCTGCCCCTGCAGCTTCACTAGCCTCGGCCCCACTAGTGCCCGCCTCCTGAGGTATTGTTTGGGGGTGACTGTCGAGCAGTAGCCTCAACCTGCTGCACTAACGCCTGTATCTGTGAAGTCTGGGTTGCCATCAAGCGGCCCTGTGCCTGAATGATCTCCTCCATCCTTCCCATCCGGTCATCATCGGATGACCCTGTGTGTGGCTGTCTCAATCTCTCGCTCCTCCTCATGACACTGAGAAGTAGAAATACGAGCAACCATCACACATTAAAGAATTTAAAACATTAACAAAGCCTCATAACTACCCATATCATATAATACACACAGAAAATATGATAGTAAGGATTTTAAGTTAGTTCCATTAAGCTTTTTAATCACCTAAATCTCTCACCCAATTCTTAGGTCAAAGTCATCTAAGTCCAATACATAGACCAAACCTAGTCAAATCAGGCTCTGATACCAACTGTGGCGACCCCGCACCCCGGACCACGAACCCCGCAGGGAATGGCGCGCGGAATGCCGTGGCGGAACGACCGGCGTAGGCATCTCCGACCACTCCTCAACTCCCGTGAGGTGGTTGAGACCCTACGAGCTTTATCTCAAACAACAACATAATATCAAAAGGTGCTAAACAAACCTACCCACCGTATTAATCATCAAAGACAAGAGATAATCCATAAAAATGAATCATAAATAAAATCATAATCCCTACAGTCCATTAAAATTGACATACACATAAAGTCCAAAATTGTGGGTACAAATAAAAACCGTCATATGCCCACATGGTATATCTAACAAGTCCCAACTCACCCATACTACAATGTGGTAAGTGTTATAATTACATAATCCAAAATATAATACTTCATAATTTAAAACACAGTTCAATGAAAATGCCTCTCAACTCACATCGAGGCCTTGGATTCTCTCGCAGGCAAGGCCCTCAAGATATGACTACTCCTTTGCCCTTATTCGGGACAGAAGGACCTGAAAGAGAAAAATGAGGGTGAGCCAACGGTGCCCAGTGAATAGAATTCAAATATGCTATCAATACTCATCAATAAATATTATGTGTGCATGTCAATGTGTAGCATGATTAAAAGCTCATAACATATAGATATCAAGCATTTATAATAAGTTCGATGCAAGTAAAAGCTTATCAATTTGGATCCACATTCCACATGCATTGGGTTACTAGTACACGTCTATTTCACCGTACCGTTGACCCCAATCATGTTTATTTGGGGTTACTAGCGCACGTCTATTTCACCGTACCGTTGACCCCAATCATTTCCTTGCCTAAAACCCTCCTATGACAAGGTTAAGTCCCCCTATTAGCCAGATAGATTGGCCCAACCAAAGTCATAAGGTTTTCTCAAATCAATACATCATTCAAAACATTAGAACACATTCATGCTTTCAACATACAATATATATAAGTGATATGATGACATAAAAGATATAATCATAAATGAAGTCTACTCACAACCAAGCCTCGCGAGAGTATTAAGCCACACACGACCACCAAACCGAATCAACCCAATCAAGATCCTGAAACATTGATCAATATCCTACCATACATCAATTTTTATGCTCAATCACATAGACATTACACATCAACCCTAAATCAGCCCACATATAGACAATAGGCCTAAATCCCATCTAATCCCATCATTCAACTCAAATTACATAACTTAGGCCTCTAATGCATAGTTCTCATACATAAACCATTCTATTAATCAAAAATACTGATTTTCAATTCCTTAGGCATAAACAGGCCCAAATTGGGTCACTTGATCACAAGTAGGCCTAACCCATGATATGGTCACAACCACCAAATCAGTAGCATAATCAACCCTAATCATGCTTAATTAAATATAAGTTGCATCAATTCAATGATTCTAGGCTAAAAACATCAAAAGCCCTAAAATATGAAATTTTCCATACTTAGGCCATATTGTCGATTTACACTAGGTCACCATGTTCAGCCATGTATATCACTGATTTTGCATCGTGGGTTCATCAACAATGGCAACTAGGTCAACATAGTTGACATGCAAGCTATTTGGAAAGGTCTAAGTTCATATTCTAAATTTGGGTCTAATACAAGCAACCCTACCAATTCTTCTTTTAATATTTTGTTCAGATGTATCAATCTACCAACAGAAATATGAAATCACAAAATCAACCGCACAGATTGAAGTATCTGAAGAAAAAAACCTGCTGTCCAAATATCAACCCAATCCAAAGGTGGACAGAAAAGATAAGTATTTTTGATGAACAAGTCTCAAATCAGACAATTTCTCATTTCCTGCTGCAAATACTCAAACTCAAATGACTATATCACACAACATACTTGAGTCATAAACATTTTCACCGTTCAGAATGCAGAAATATCAGTTGTAAACTACATAGCCAAATTTTATAGCAATCCCACGGTAGATTGAGGAGATCTATAAGTTTGAGCGAAACGGCGCGAGAAATTTAGACTTTCCGACCAGCTTTGTTTGAGAGGTTAGATCTCTTAGAAAAAACTCTAATCAAGATCTCGACTGTTCAAAATTCAGAAATATCGGTTTTAAACTACAGATCCAAATTTGGTATCCATCCAACGGTAGATTGAGGAGATCTATAAGTTTGAGGGAAACGACGTGAGAAATCTAGACTTTCCGACCAGCTTGGTTTGAGAGGTTAGATCTCTTAGAAGAAACCTCAAATCAAGATCTCCACCGTTCAGAATGCAGAACCATAAGCTATGAACATGCTGACAAAATTTTAGCTTAATCTGACCATATATCCCGAAGATCCAGCTCTTTGATGAAAACGTCGCAGAGATTTTCCTCCTGCAACTCCCTCTTTCTTTCTCTTCTTCTTTCCTTTCTCTTCTTTTCTTTTCTTTTTTTTTCCTTTGTCTCCACTCACCTCACTTTCTAGCACATTCTTGGATTCCCTCCACTCACCTCACTTTCTAGCACATTCTTGGATAAGAGAAGTGGGCATGGGACACTTGTCCACTTTCATGCACCAACCTTCACATGTGTTGGTCTCATACTACCCATACCAACCACATGTACTTTAACCAATCTCATGCTTCCATGTATTTTAAATGTCCAATCCATTTAATACACCAAATTTTCATTCTCATTTATCCTTTTATTCAATCAATCCTAACCCATATCAATTCATGGTTTAATGGACCCATGCATAAATAATAACATATGCATTATACTTTAATTTAACATGACCCATATACAATTTATAATACACATATTTATATACATTATCAAGCATCAACTATACAAACATTAAACAACCATCAAACAAACACCAACCATATCAAGGCAACACGTAGAGTTTGGGCAAAGTGCAATTGGGTTATGGCCTAGATGAAATAATTTTCGTGGCGTCACATATCATATCCATCCAACGGTAGATTTAGGAGATCTATTAGTTTGATCTAAACTGCACGAGAAATCCAAACTTTCCGACTAGCTTTGTTTGGGAGGTTGTATCTTTCAAACGAAAACTCCAATCAAGATCTCCACCGACCAGAATGAATACCCATAAGACACAAACGTACTGAAAAGGTTTGAGCTCAATCGGACCATATAGCACCAAGATCCATCTCTTTAATGAAAACGTTGCTGAGACTTCCCTGAAAGCAACTTCCTCTTTCTTTATCTTCTTCTTTACTTTCTCTTCTTTTTTCCTTTCCCTCCACTCATCTCACTCTCTAGGACTTCCTTGGAGAAGCGAAATGGGGTATGGGACACTTTTCCACTTTCATGCACCAACTTGACATGTATTGGAGAAGAGAAATGGGGTATGGGACACTTGTGTACTCTCATTCACCAACTTGACATGTGTTGGTCTCATGCACCAACTTGACATGTATTGGAGAAGAGAAATGGGGCATGGGACACTTATCCATTATCATGCATCAACTTGACATGTGTTGGTCTCATGCACCAACTTGACATGTGTTGGAGAAGAGAAATGGGGCATGGGACACTTGTCCATTCTCATGCACCAAGTTGACATGTGTTGGTCTCATACTACACATACCAACCACATGTACTTTAACCAATCTTATGCTTGCATGTATTTTAAATGTCCAATCCATCTAATACACCAATTTTTTTATTCTCATTTATCTTTTTATTCAATTAATCATAACCCATATCAATTCATGGTTTAATGGGCCCATGCATAAATAATAACATATGCATTATACTTTGATTTAACATGACCCATATACAATTTATAATGCACATATTTATATGCATTATCAAGCATCAAATATACAAACATTAAACAACCATCAAACAAACACCAAACATATCAAGGCAACACATAGAGTTTGGGCAAAATGCAATTGGATTATGGGCTAGATGAAATAATTTTCGGGGCGTCACATAGACTAACCAAGATTCTCGACGTGGTTACTCATGCTTTTGAGAAGCTACAAAACTTGGAGAACAAGATGCCTTTCCTTGCCACAATCATTATGGATTTGTCTTATACTGTCATCAAAGTTGCAGATCGAGTGGAAAGAGTTGTAGGCTTCTTTTATGTCCTCTTCAAGGCAATAAACAGTAGGATGCATTCCATTGTCATGAAACGCTTTACAATGCTCTTTCATTTGTTGAAGAAGAAAGGTGTCAAAGTTCTACCTGCACCACGGGCTCTAGCCTTCACACGTCCTCAAGGACCCCACGAGTCTAACAATCTTCCTGGAATATTAGAATGTGAAGATGAAGAGCCAATGCATAGAATCAGTCGAAGAGTGTCTCCACCCCCAGATCCCTCATCAAAAACTTTTCCAGATCCTAAACGCAAGCGACTAATCAGGCCAGAATTTGAAGGTCACACACTTTCTCCTGAGTTTGCTCAAGATCTTGCGGAACGAAAAGCAAAAGGTTTCAAACCTGGTCCACCTCTTCATCCATTAAAATTTTGTGTTTCCAAGCATGCTCATGAAAAATTCACTGAAAAATCTAGGAAGGGTATTGTAATTGATGAATCTGTTAGTAGTGTGAGACAAAGCACACGTGGTTCTTTAAGACCACAAGCACCAAGGAAACCCAAGAATTCTGCATCTAGTTTCAGTGGATCCTAGAAGGATGAGCAGGCCGAAAGAGAAAGGAAATGGAAGGGTCCCAGTACGAGCTAAGCCTACCTACTTTTTTATGTTTTCAAAATGGGGAGAAGAGAAAATAAGAGAAAATGTAGATATTAAGGCTAAGTTAGCTCTAAAGAGGGAAGCTACATGTAAAAGGGAGTTCTATTCAAGTTATTGTATTCATTCTTGTCTATAATTTGCATTATTTGTATTTTGGATTGTTTGCAACTTACCATGTTAATTTTATGATTAAAATCAAACTGAACTGACAGCAGATATTGTTCTAAATTCGTTATATGTTTAATACATGAATATAATTATCTGCATGATCTCTGAGTATTTGAAATCATCAAAAAGGGGGAGATTGTTATCTCGATGGACCCCGTGATATGCATGTTTTGATGATTCCAAATATCTTTAGTTTGTGTATCTAATGATCTTGTCAAGTGTTTCAGATTTATTAAGAATCAAGATCAAGGAACTGTGCTCACAAGCTTATTGAACATCACAAAGTAAAGTTTCGAGTTTATCTATACTTAGAATGTAAAGTTTATCGATCAACTTACTCTTAGCAAGATTTTTATCGTTTGCATATTTTGATCGTAACATATTAATCCTACCTTATGATTTCTAAAGTACTTGATTTGATTAAGAGAAATAATGATGTTTCATCGAGCTTTAATCGAAAAATCAAAAATCATTTTTATAAAGTTCTATGAGCGCCTCAAAGGAACAAAATGACAGAAATGATATTTTTGCTGATCTGACATGTACGTCCTTTTTGCCAACTTTTCAGAACAACTTTTTGTACAAAATCAATTTTCTATATTTGTAAGAGATATTCTTTGATTCACGAACCACGTCTTCTAAAACTTTCCTTATTCGTGTATCTAGAGAAAATCAGAATATTCATGAAATGTGCAGTTGCCATTTTCGTGATATATTCTAGCTATTGTGAGTAAACGTTCATATTTGAAATTAAAATTCAAATGAACAACAGCTTCATCTCTACAAGTCTATATGTGACGCCCCGAAAATTATTTCATTTAGCCCATAACCCAATTGCATTTTGCCCAAACTCTATGTGTTGCCTTGATATGTTTAGTGTTTGTTTGATGGTTGTTTAATGTTTGTATATTTGAAGCTTGATAATGTATATAAATATGTGCATCATAAATTGTATATGGGTCATGTTAAATTAAAATATAATGCATATATTATTATTTATGCATGGGCCCATTAAACCATGAATTGATATGGGTTAGGATTGATTGAATAAAAGGATAAATGAGAATAAAATATTTTGTGTATTAGATGGATTGGACATTTAAAATACATGGAAGCATAAGATTGGTTAAAGTACATGTGGTTGGTATGGGTTATATGAGACCAACACATGTCAAATTGGTGCATGAGAATGGAAAAGTGTCCCATATCCCATTTCTCTTCTCCAACACATGTCAAGTTGGTGCATGAGACCAACACATGTCAAGTTGGTGCATGAGAATGGACAAGTGTCCCATGCCCCATTTCTCTTCTCCAATACATGTCAAGTTGGTGCATGAAAATGGACAAGTGTCCCATTCCCCATTTCTCTTCTCCAACACATGTCAAATTGGTGCATGAGACCAACACATGTCAAGTTGGTGCATGAGAATGGACAAGTGTCCCATGCCCCATTTCTCCTCTCCAACACATGTCAAGGTTGGTGCATGAGAGTAGACAAGTGTCCCATGCCCTACTTCTCTTCCCCAAAGAAGTCCTAGAGGGTGAGATGAGTGGAGAGAAAGGAAAAAAGAAGAGAAAGGGAAGAAGAAGAGAAAGAAAGAGGGAGTTACTTTGAGGAAAGTCTCAGCAACGTTTTCAACAAAGAGCTAGATCTTGGTACTATATGGTCAGATTGAGCTCATATATTTTCAGCTAGTTCGTATCTTATGGGTATTCATTCTAGTTAGTGGAGATCTCGATTGGAGTTTTCGTTTAAGAGATATAACCTCTCAAACAGAGCTGGTCGGAAAGTCTGGATTTCTCGCGCAGTTTAGATTAAACTAATAGATCTCATAAATCTACCGTTGGATGGATATGATATTTGGGCATGTGGTTTAAAACTGATCTGTCTGCACTAGGAACGGTGAAGATATTTATGCGTGAAGTTTGTTGTGTCATATAGTCATCTGAGGTCGAGTATTTGCAGCAGGAAAGGAGAAATTGTCTGATTAGAGACTTGTTCATCAAAAAGGCTTATCGTTTTGGTCCACCATTGGATTGAGCTGATGTTTGGACAGAAGGTTTGTTTCTTAACATACGTCAATCTGTACGGTTTCTTTTAAGATTACATATTTCTGTTGGTCGATTGATACATCTGAACAGAATATTAAATGAAGAATTGGTAGGGTTGCTTGTATTAGACCTAAATTTAGAATATGAACTTAGACCTTTCCAAAGAGCTTGCATGTCAACTATGTTGACCTAGTTGCCATTGTTGATGAACCCATGATGCAAAATCAGTGATATACATGGCTGAACATGGTGACCTAGTGTAAATTGGCAATATGGCCTAAGTATGAAAAATTTCATAATTTAGGGCTTTTGATGTTTTTGGCCTAGAATCATTGAATTGATGCAACTTATGTTTAATTAAGCATGATTAGGGTTGATTATGCTACTGATTTGGTGGTTGTGACCATATTATGGGTTATGCCTACTTGTGATCAAATGGCCCAATTTGAGCATGTTTATGCCTAAGGAATTGAAAATCAGTATTTTTGATTAATAGAATGGTTTATGAATGAGAACTATGCATTAGAGGCCTAAGTCATGTGATTTGAGTTGAATGATGGGATTAGATGAGATTTAGGCCTATTGTCTATATGTGGGCTGATTTAGGGTTGATGTGTAATGTCTATGTGATTGAACATAGAAATTGATGTATGGTTGGATATTGATGAATGTTTCAGGACCTTGATTGGGTTGATTCGGTTTGGTGTCCGTGTGTGGTTAGATACTCTCGCGAGGCTTGGTTGTGAGTAGACTTCGTTTATGATTATATCTTTTATGTCATCATATCACTTATATATATTGTATGTTGAAAGCATGAATGTGTCTTGATGTTTTGAATGATGCATTGATTTGAGAAAACCTTATGACTTTGGTTGTGCCCATCTATCTGGTTAATAGGGGGACTTAACCTTGTCATAGGAGGGTTTTAAAAAGGAAATATTTGCGGATGAGAACGGTACGGTGAAATAGACGTGCACTAGTAACCCCAAATTAACATGATTGGGGATGAGAACGGTACAGTGAAATAGACGTGCACTAGTAACCCCAATGCATGTGGAATGTGGATCCAAATTGATAAGCTTTTACTTGCATCGAACATATTATAAATGCTTGATATCTATATGTTAGGAGCTTTTAATCATGCTACACATTGACATGCATACATGATATTTATTGATGGGCACCGTTGGCTCACCCTCATTTTCCTCTTTCAGGTCCTTCTGTCCCGAATAAGGGGAAATGAGTAGTCATATCTTGAGGGCCTTGCCGGCGAGAGAATTGAAGGCCTCGAAGTGAGTTGAGAGGCATTTTGATTGAACTGTGTTTTAAATTATGATTTATTATATTTTGGACTATGTAATTATAACACTTACCACATTGTAGTATGAGTAAGTTGAGACTTGTTAGATAGACCACATGGGCATATGAGGGTTTTTTGTACCCATAGTTTTGGACTTGATGTATATGTCAATCTTGATGGACTGTAGGGATTATGACGATTTTATTAATGGCAAATTTTCATGGAGTATCTCTTGTCTTGGATGATTAATACGGTTGGTAGTTTTGTTTAGTTCATTTTTATATTATGTCGTTGTTTGGGATAAGGCTCGTAGGGTCTCAACCACCTCACGGAGGTTGAGAAGTGGTTGGAGATGCCTACGTCGGGCGTCCCGCCCCGGCATTCCGCACACCATTCCTTGCGGGGTTGGTGGTCCGGGGTGCGGGGTCGCACACTATAAATACAGACACTTAACAATTTGTTAAGAGCACCAAAAATTCTTTGAGCAAAAACATATTTTGAAAGTTAGTCAAATTTTCATTTGGTCAAGAAAGCTTTTAAGTCGCTTTGTTTTCAAAAAGTTTTCTTTGAGACTTTACGTATTCAAAAGATTTTCATACTGAGCTAACATTCTATCTTTATCTGAAAATCTATTTGAAGTTTTGAATTGTTTTCACTCAAATCGTTCAACACTGTTTTTACTTATATCATTCTTGCTAAAAGAGAAATTTGAGAGATAGTTCATAGGATACAATTGTACTCAATTACATATCTTGTGTACTGTATCAAGGTTGTAACAATAGTTAGATAAATTACTGAGTTGATATTTTTTATTCAACGTGGTTAGGTCTTCTCACACCCGCAAGTTGAGAAATGATAGTTCTCACAACCGTAAGTTAAGAAAGCATAGGTTGGTCTCACGCCTGTAAGTTGAGCAATGTAATAGTTGTTCTCACACCCGCAAATTGAGAAAAGGTGTAACAGTTTGATTCTCACCCGTAAGAGAATCCTATAGTGATAAGGCTCAAAATCCAAACTGAGGAGGTTAGGTAGTGGACGTAGGCAAGTAGCCGAACCACTATAAATCGACTGTGCATATTTGCTTACTTTCTGCACTTTAATTTTTGCCATTGTAATTGTTTTTAAAATGTCTAAGTGTCCAATTCACCCCCCCTCTTTGACATATCTGGGCCAACAGTGTGCTTCATCATTCTCAAGAGTTGGGTACTATCTCTTTTTAAGATTCGCGTGATTGTGCTTGTGATTGAAAAATGGTTTCTGTGTTGGATTTATCTATCTTTAAAGTTGTTTTGTTTAAGTGTTTGTGAAACAATACTTGATCTTCATATGATATTATCTTGATTGATGGTTTCATACATTTTGTGAGGTATCGATTCATGTGCTAAACTTACATTATTTTGAATCAATTTCATTGATCATTACTGATAAGTTGGCATTTAGATGTGTTTTAGAGTATGTTTTAGATGAGTTTTAGGTTAGTTTATTCACCTATTTGGTTTGTTTATATCAGTTTAGTCGTGTTTTGGTATTTTATGTTTTATTTCCGTTTTTAATCTTATAAGTTGATTAAGTTGATCATGTGGCGCCCCACACGCCAGACCGCCATCCCTCATGGATCGGCGTGCGGAAGTGCCGGGGTGAGACGCCCGACCTAGGCATCCACGACCACCTCAAATCATCCCATGAGATGATTGGGACACTACAAGCCTTAACCAGACTCTCACATAGAATCCTCAAAAAAAAAAAAAATTTTGATCCACATCAATCACCTAATAGACTTAACAATTCTAAATCTAGACATGCACATCCATAAATCAAAAGATATAATCTTCCAAGGCATATCAATAATCATAAAGTCCTCAAATAGGCACAAAATAATCTAAGGCAACACGCCTAGACCCATCATCAAATCTAAGTCCAAAATATACAATCAAATATATCAATCCAAGGCCACAAGGCCAATGTACATCACATACCATGATCCCTCTCACCATCTAGGTTAACAAGTGTTATATTAATTACATATGTACCAAATATAATCAAAGTCATACACATATGTAATTAAAGACATCAAACCATACATAAGAGTCCTAACTTGGCAGTGGCTATCTGTCAAGCGATCACTACGCCCTTGCCCTTATCAGTATAACTTGAAAAGAGAGTGAGAGTGTGAGCCAACGGTGCCCAGTGAATAGCATTCAATAGTGCCATCAATTATACATCATAAAAAGCCATATATACTAATGCATGAAATTATGCTTATAAGTACATGAAACATAAAACACATAACAAAATAAGCATCAACCATTCTCATACATTTCAAATCCATTCGTCTCAACCTCTAGAGAAGCCAGCTTGACAACATGCACAAGCTTCTTAAGAACACCTAAGAGGACTTAGCCTGGGAACACCCAAGGCTTCTAGGGTTCCAACTCCATTCATTCCATCCCTAGAGAAGCCAGCTTGGCAACATGCTCAAGCTTCTTAGGAATACCTAAGAGGACTTAGCCCGAGAACACCCAATGAGTCTCTCATCTCATTCCCACCATGTGCATCTAATTCCCACCATGAGTCTCTCATCTCATGATCAACCTCGATATTCGTGCCAAGCCACGGAGAAGGCTAATTCCCAAAATGAAGACAATCACTTAGTCTAGGTAAATCAATCCTAACACAAGTTTAAACCATTTAAAAACATGCAAGATTGATTATAAACAAGTCAATTCCTCAATTCAAATCAATACAAGGCATATGACTCAATTTGGGAAAAATCTCTACAATACACATACAGCCAAATTGCACTAAGTCATACCAAATTGACACATGTTCAAGCATTCCAAACCCATAATTCCATTCAATTTAGGTCCAATTAAATAATTCCCAAGTCAATTTTATCAATTGACTTGGTTTAGGTCAAAAGCCCCAATTTGGACAAAATTCCCAAAATCAAGCCCTAGGCCGATTTTACACTACAACTAGGGTTTTCAATGGATAAAAATACTGAACACCACTATAAATCAACTAGGATCAGCTACTTGTCCAACATAGTTCACATGCAAGCCCAACCGAAATCCTTAAGTCCGATTTTTAGGGTTTAGGCCATTACACTAGATCTACCCATTTCTTGCTAGAAATTGGGGAAAATGGTGTCATTGGGTTCCAAATCCACCAAGGAACCAAAATCTATGCCATACACCACGTCCCTAAGAGTTTCACACGAAACCCTAACCCTTTACACCATAAAAAATGAGGTGAAGTTCATGCAAAATGCAATGCAAGTGTAGATTTATGTCTTAGAGGGTAGAATCAACCATAAACAACCATAAATGGCCGAAAATCAGTGAACCCTAGGTTAGGGTCAATTCAAAACCATGGTCAAAACCCTCCCTTAGGTCAAAACAAGCACATGTACCTATCTACAAAGAGAAACTAGGAAGAAAATGGATAAACATACTCACTTTGGGTGGGATTTGAGCAAGATCCCCAAGAACCCTAGCTTTTATCCCTTTTCTTCTCCTCTCTTCCTCTTTCTCTTCTTTCCAAGCTCAAATTCGTGCAAATGAGCTCAAAATGGGTATGCTTTGCTTAAATAGGAGGTTTTGGGCCCACACTTGAAACTTGTCAAAAACTATCAAAAATCAATTTTTTGGGTTTTCAGGCCATGGAGCACGCTCCTTTAAAAACGTCCTCGCTCCATGCCCTCGCTCCTCTGTGCCATAGTTTTTTTCTTAAAGTTTTTTTCATGGAGCTTGGGCATTATCTTCATAAAGCGCGCTCCTCCATTTATGGAGCACGCTCTTTCAACCATGGAGCTTGCTCCATGGTTACCCAAAAATTCCAGATTCATTTCGACATTGTGCGCTCGACACACATCGAAAATTCGTGTTTAGATAGGTGTTTTCCACGTAAAAACGCGTGCCAGACCCGATTCTAACATTCCACAGTCCATTTGACGAACCCAACATAAATTTATTATCAAATCAACGCGAAAACATTTGAAACAACATGCATAAAACATCAAACACACAATCAAACAACCAAGGCAAATACATAGAGTTTGGGCAAAACACAAACGGGTTATGGGCAATATGAAATCATTTCTAGGACGCTACATCACACCCACCTTAGAGTGAACTTTGCCCTCGAAGTTTTAAGGTTTGGAAATTTACCACGGCCCATGAACTCGGTAAAGTGCTCCCGCATGTAGTCCTCATGCTCCCAGGTAACCTGCTCCTTGCCGTGGAATTGCCATTTCACTTTGACCATAGGAATCTCTCGGGTGCGCAATCTCTGCACCTTCCGGTCAAGTATTTGGACTAGTTCCTCATCATAGGTCCCATCCTGCCTCAACTTCACGTGCCTTCAATCCAAGACGTGATCAAAATCACTCTTGTACAATCTCAACATCGACACATAAAACACATTATGTACTGCTGCAAGCTAAGGTGGCAAGGCTAATCGGTAAGCGACGGGGTAAATCCGCTCTAGAATCTCGAACGACCCAATGAATTTCTGAGCAAGCTTGCCCTTTATCCCAAACCATGTCTAGCCCTTCTATGGAGAGACCTTCAACAGAACTTGGTCACCAACCTCGAACTCTATGGCCTTACGCCTATTGTCAGCATAACTCTTCTGCATGTCTTGGGCTACCTCTGGAATTCACTTGATCCGATCAAATCTCTTATGTGTGTTTTCGTAGGATTTAGGGTCTTATCACAAACGATCTATCATCTCTGTCCATCTCACCGGAGATCTACCTGGCCCATTCATACAAGGCCCTAAATGAGTCCTTCAAATATTTGACTCATAATCATCTTTGTATCAACCCTCACACAGGTGGCATTATGCCCACGCTAAGGATCAGGAATTCCAATCCCCAATACCATCTACATGTTTTCGTTCTTACTCCTAGGAAATCCCCATTCTTCGGTTCTTCTTGGAAACTACTTGATGAAGTCTCATATGAGGTAAGTCGGTATGTTAGCTCATTCCTCCCTGGTAGAGGTATGTTGATGTACCAACTCCACCCTCCCCAAGTAGAGGTATGTTGATATATATACTCTTGTAATCCTTTTTCAACTCCTTCCTCCTTAGTAGAGGTATGTCGAAATGTTAGCTCCTTCCTTTCTAGCAAGGCATGCTTATCAGCTCCCTCCTCCCCTGCAGAGGTATGCTGATTAGCTCCTTCCTCTCCAATAGAGGTATGCTAAAATATCGACTTCATCCTCTCTAATGGAGGTATGTCAAAACAAATATTGACTCCTTCCTCACAAATTGAGGTATGTCGGAATATATATCGACTCCTTCCTTCACGAACACACGCTAGGGAAAGACACCCATCCAAGCAGACATTTATTGCTCAACAAGGTCAGAACCGAAAGGATTACTCTTCCTCGGAGAATTTTGGGAGTCCCACCACATATCCATAACAATGTGCTCCTTACCCTTACTCAAAAGAGTGAGTAGTCACATCTGCCCTCCAGGCCTCTAGTGTCCAGCTCAACCTTGCCGACACATCTCACTTTTTTTTTACACATCGTGCTATACTTCTTTTTTCATATATGGCCATCCACCAATTCCTCTCGTGTTTCGGTACATCTCAATAGTACCCAGAGTATCGCATACTAAAACTCGTGAGATTCCTGGGGTAACTATATCTCAATCGTGGATCTGTAAGAACCCAAAACCAATCTCAATCTCTCGAGGCACCATCAGATATCTAACACGTGCCAATCGACATGATCACTACTCTCAGCTGAAAACTTGAATATCACATAGTCAATATCAAGTCTCTGCTGATCAATCACCTCCTGGACTCAACTAGGCTAAGCTCTCATCTGAGCACATATAACAAACTCGTCTGGAGGGGGTAGTCTATATATACTCATCTTTGTAGCCGTCTCAAGTAGTCTCCACTTCTGAGACATCTGGCGCGCCACCATAGCTGTCTCTACCCTCGTCCTTCTTAACGCATCAACCACCACATTGGCCTTACCAGGATGGTATTCTAATGTTAAACCATAGTCTTTTAGGAGCTCTAACCACCTTCTCTACCTCATGTTCAGCTCTAACCGCGGTCAGAATACAAGGTGAACTTCTCATCATAAAGATAATGCCTACAAATCTTCAGAGCAAAAATCACTGCGGCCAGTTCTAAGTCATGAACAGGATAGTTCTTCTCATGCACCTTCAACTGTCTCAATGCATAAGCAATGACCCTATTCTTCTGCATCAATACACACCCTAAGCCTATACGAGAGGCATTAGTGGGGAGAACCAACTCCTGACCCGGCTCTGGTAGATTCAATACTGGCGCAGATGTCAATCTCTTTTTCAGCTCTATAAAGGCATTCTCACACTCATCTGCCCACATAAAGAGCACATCTTTCTGGGTAAGCCTAGTAAGAGGTGCAACCAACCTAGAGAATCCCTGCACAAACCTCCTGTAATAACCTACTAAACCCAGAAAGCTCCTGATCTCGGTCACTGTGGTAGGTCTAGGTCAACTGATAATGACTTCAACCTTACACGGATCAACAGAAATCCCCTCTGAACTCACCACATGACCCAAGAATCTCACCTCAGTGATCCAAAACTCGCACTTGCTCAACTTCGCATACAATCCATGCTCTCTCAGAGTCTGCAAAGTCACTCTGAGGTGTTTCTCATGCTCAGCCTGAGTCTTGGAATGCACTAGTATGTCATCAATGAAGACAATGACAAACTCATCTAGATACTGCCTAAAGACTCTCTACATCAGGTCCATGAACATCGTCGGTGCATTAGTCACACCAAAAGGCATCACAAGAAACTCATAATGTCCACATAGGGTTCTGAAAGCTGTCTTAGGCACATCTTCATCCCTGATCCCCAGCTAATGCTAATCGGAACGCAGATCAATCTTTGAGAAGAATCTCGTTCCCTTCAGTTGGTTAAACAGATCATCAATCCTCGAGACTACAACTCACATCCTTCTTTTTGACTAAAAAGAACTAGAGCTCCCCAAGGTGACACACTAGAGCTAATGAAGCCCTTAGCCAACAGCTCCTCAAGCTGTTTCTGCAACTCAATCAACTCAATGGGCACCAGTCTATGTGGTGCCATGGAGACAGGTTTCAGGGACCAGCTCTATGATAAAGTCGATTTCCCTCTTCGGAGGCAATCCGGGAAGGTCCGAAGGAAATACATCAGGAAAATCTCTCACTATAGGGATGTCCTCAAGTCTCATCCCACTGGTCTCACCATCCCCTGGCACTAGCCTAGACATGATCTCTCTGTCTTTATCAGTTACTAATCTACCTCTGGTAATTGGTGGGTTCGATGCTCTCCCTTGTAATGTGAACTTAGAATGTCCAAGGATCTGAAAAATGACTCTCCTCTCAAAGCAATCAATCACTGCATGGTATGCGGTGAGCCAATCCATCCCAAGGGATCAAGGGGTTAAAAATATTGCAAAAACTCGAAATTGGGCGTCGCAGTGTCTAGGATGGGTGCCACGGCACCCGGACGTTTTAATTTTGCGCGACTTTAGATAATTTTCTCAATTTAATTCCGAATTGGATGCAATTTTTTGTACTTTTTTCGTACTTAAATTAGTACAAGATGAAGAGGGGTTTGAGGGGGATACGGAGTGGAAAACAAGAGGAAAAACGACAATCAAGAAAGCGAAGCTGTGATTTAAAATTAGAAACTTTCTAATAATCATGAGTTTTTCCTATTCGAGTTGGGACTTCCTACTAGTTTGTCTCTATATAGACTTCATTGTGGAGGGTTTCTAGAGGAGAATAGAGAGGAGAACGAGCTGATGAAAAATAAGGAGGTGAAGAACGCGAAGTTGGAAACAAGGGAGCAATCTTCAACATTTTTTCAATTGGTTTTCTAGTTTCTTCTTGTTTCTACTCAACATGTTCATCAATATTTTTATGTTTTCTTCCATTTCAATGATGAGCTAAGTTGTTTTTCTAGAATTACAATTGGATCTCATATGGATATTAGATTTTATGTTTTATTTTAGATTTTGATTGATTACTTGGAGTTGTCTATTTTAATCCGCTCTTAATGCTTCTAATTACTTTATCACTAATTAGATGATTTGTTGAATCTATACGATCTTGAGGAAGGGAGTTTAAATTTGTGAACTTGATTAAAATAACATATGATCGAAAAGGGTGAAAGCTACTGAGTTCATGTGAGATAGAAATATACTCATGTCACATGTGTAACCATTGAAGAGCATGATCTTAATTATTCTTGTTTTATTTTAAATTTCATAGAAATATAGAGATTTAATTAATCAAGGTATTTTTGTTTGACCATCGAAAGAGGCTTGTAGATAAATTAGACTCTTGGTTAACAACTTTAATTAATTAATTAATTGAAAAGTAGTTAGATAAATCCAATTGAAATATGAGGGAAGATTGTAATTCTAGGTTTCATTATTCTGATTACTTTGATTAAGTTTGATTTGTTTTAGATTTAATTTTATTGTTTAGATTACAACGAATTTTAATCGGTGTTAGATAAGATTAGGGTGAAACAATTTTAGTGGTTAACAAAGAAATTGAGTAACAAATCTCCGTGGAAATAATGCTCTGCTCTTCACTTTATTACTTGTTAATGATATTGTGCACTTGCAATTATTACGCAACAATTACTTGAGCATATTGATTCTTGAACTTAACCATTTATTTATTTAGAATCAACAAGTCTTAATCATTTGTGCATATTGATTCTTATGCTTTATACATATCTTCTTTAAAATCAATATTTGAATACATGTGCATAGTTGATTCTTAATCTTACATTATCACTATTTGAATCGTTTGCATGTATTTGAAAATAACTATTTCAACACTACACCTCAGTTAAAATATTGTGGTTGGAATAATAGTGATTATTCATTCAAGATTGTACGCTTAAAATTGTTGAAAGTGTTTTTAGAACATCTCTCTTCATCATTTGTAATCTTGATGTATTGTTGAATTGTTAGTCGACCGAGACTATACCATATTGTTGTAAGGCTTGTAACCACGCTCGTAAGTTGGTTATAGTACGGCTTCTAGCCAAGCCTTTATGTTGGTTAGTGTGTGCGGCTTCTAGCCAAGCCCTTATGTTGGCTAGTGTATACGGCTTCTAGTCACTCCCGTAAGTTGACTAGCCAATAGTGGATTGGAAAATTCTGATCGTGGGTGGTCAGGTAGTGGAGTAGGTTCAAGGGGAATTGAACAACTATAAATCGTTGTGTCCATTTATTTTTCCTACACTTAATTATTTGGCTTGTTACCTACTGCGCATATATTCTGTTTAAATTAATTAACCGAAAGGTAAGGTGAAAATCTGCCAAGTCCAATTTACCCCCTCTTGGACTATAATAATGGGCCAACAGCCATAAGTGGGAGGAAACCGACGGGTGGGACGGAAGGGAAACGCGATTGGTTCGGACCTGTGATACCGAACCGATCGCATTGGTTCTGTCAGACACGACAAAACCTAATGCTTTAGGTTCGGTCGGACAGGACAAAATCGAAAGGTTTTGTTCTGTCATTTCCGACCGAACAGTTCAAAAAGTTGTTTTTTGGCATTTAACTCATTGAATTAACTATTTATCATGTTTTACATGTAGAAAAGGCAAGAAAAAGAGGTGAGATGGCATCATCAAGTGAAATAATATAAAAACAACCCCAAAGACATAAAATAGAAATTATTGAAGTTAAAACATAGAAAAAAACCAAAAACAGGTGTTTCGTTACCATGGGACTGAACCCCATGACGAACCACGGCGAAATTTTGAAAAAAAAAAAATTGAAATGCTAAAAAGAAATGAAAAAAATAGCTTTGAATGATGTTTTTCATCTCTTAAACCTAAATCTTTATCCATAATGCTTTCAAAGTGTGTTGATGAATGAAGTTTTTGAAAATCCTAAGAGATTGACTTAGGGTTTCAGATTCACTTACACCACACTAAAACACACAAAAATATGCTTGTAAACACAATAAAAATGATTGTAAACTTTCAAAGATGAATCTCATATCTTTAAAATGCTATTTGGAATAAAAAAAACCTTTAAGGAGTAAAGAGAATTGCAAATGGAAGAAGAATAGAAAAAGATGAAGGTTGGGAATGGTGCTGGGGTAGGGTTAGCAGGTGGTTTAGATGAAATTGGAAAAAAAAATAAGATATGGGTATTTTTGTCCAATCATAGGAAGGTATTATTGGAATTAAGGGTGTTCATCGAGACCGACCAAATTGAAAAACAGGATCAAAACTGATGTGATTGGTTCGGTTTTGGTGAGGTTTGGTTCGCCTTTCGATTTTAAGATTCAAAAAACCGATCGGTTCGGTTCGGGTTTCAATTTAGGTATTCGAAAATCGTAATTAACCCGAACCAAACCGAAGTTCAGGGCAGTATTGAAATTTTCCCTATAACCCTAATGTCTCATATCCATTTTGAACCCTTTGAGAAAAAGAAAAAAAAAGGCTATTCCATCACTGTTTCATGCCTTCGCCGCTCATTTTACTGCCCTAACCTGTGATTTTTGTTTCCCTAGCTCTAAGATTTTGCCATTTCTTTCTCTAACCCTAAGGTCTCGCTGCAACTTCTTTCTCGCTCGCCATTCCATCACTATTTCACGCCTCCGCCGCTCATTTTGCTGCCCTAACTTATGATTTCTCGATGCCCAAGCTCCAAGATTTCGCCTTTTCTTTCTCTAACGCTAAGGTCTCCCGTCTCACTGCAACTCCTTTCTCGCTCGCTACGACCTGCAACTTCTTTGTTCTTCCCTTAAAGCTGCAATTTCTTGTCTTCCCAAAGCCAAAACCCCAAATCGTGCAATTTCTTTCCCAAACCCCAACAAACCCTTTGATTTCCTCTCCATTTTGTGAGTTCTTCTACCCAAACCATCTTCAAACCCTGCGTTTTCTTAATCTTCAACCCTGCGATTTCCATTTTCCAACCCTTGCGATTTCTTCGTTCTCCTTACTCTATCTCCGTTGTGACCGCTGCTCAACACCAACATCAACTCCATTCAAGGTATTATTTTCTTCATCTTCCATTCTCCGAGATTTCTTTATTTTTTTTATGTGGCCAATGTAGTGTGTTTTGTTTGTTTCTATGACATTTTTTGAATATGTAACTGATTTGTGATTCCTTAGTGATAGTTTTTGAATCTATAACTGATTTGTGATTCCTTAGTTTACTATAAAGTAAATATTGAGAAGTCAATGCCTCTCAATGACAAATTAAAATCTGTAAATATTGTAGGACTCGAAGGTGACATTTTTTGAATCTGTAACTAATTTGTATTTGTTTATTTATTGTTTAGTGATGAAAATCTATTCTATATTAATGATTTTCTGGGATTATATTTTAAACAAATGGGTTAATTTTGCATGAGAAGCTTTTCCTACAAATCTATGTTTAAAGAATTTAAAATTGGATATACCCTAATTCAATAGAAGGAAAACAATCTTGTTTTTTTCTTATGAATGTGTATTATTATTATCAATTTGATCAATTGACTTGGTTTAGGTCAAAAGCCCCAATTTGGGCAAAATCCCCAAAATCAAGCCCTACGCCAATTTTACACTACAACTAGCGTTTTTGATGGATAAAAATACTGAACACCACCGTCAATCAACTAGAATCAGCCATTTATCCAACATAGTTGACATGCAAGCCCAAACGAAAACTCTAAATTCAATTTCTAGGGTTTAGGCCATTGCACTTAGATCCACCAATTTCTTGTTAGAAATTGGGAAAAATGGTACCATTGGGTTCCAAATCACCGTAGGACCCAAATCCCTAGCTTACAACTCGTCCCTAAGAGTTTCACACGAAACCCTAACCCCAAACACCACGAAAAACGTGGTGAAATGCTTGAGAAATGCTCATGGAGTGTAGATCTAGGTCAAGGAAGGTTGCTTCTATCATAAGCAAGCTCAAAAGAGCAAAAATCAGCCAACCTTAGGTTAGGGAACACCTAAAACCATGACCAATGGGGAAAACAACACCATTAGAAAGCTTACTCTCACCTTCATTGGTGATTTCATGGAAAGAAATGGAGAAAAACACTTACTTTGGGGTGTAGATGGTGAAGATTTCCCTTGGAAACTCTAGTTTTCCTCCCTTCTTCCTTCTCCAATTCGTCTTTGACACATATGGGAAAGATAACAACCTTTCCCCCCTTTTAAAACATTGAAAATGCCCCCTTTTCACCAAAAAAATGTGCCCAAAAAGTGGTGAGCGCGCTCCTCCCGCCTAGGAGCACACTTGAGCGCGCTGCTCCTTCACCAAGAGCACCTAAAATTTGTTTCGCCACTACACGCTCAATACACATCAGAATTTCGCGTATGGCTACTCATTTTCTACGTAAAAATGCGTTCCAAACTCATTTCTAATATTCCCAGGTCCATTTGACGCACCAATAATTAATTATCATATAATCAACACATATACACAACATATTCCATATAATTTTAATATTTACCATGTGTTCAGATATAACCTTCCCATATATCAAAAGGTGGATTAAATGTGGACATTTAATGGGGTCTTTTCAACAAGTCACAAGTCAAGATGATGACTTGTTCAACAAGTTACTTATATGAAGTTTTTCTAACAAGCCACTCACAATAGTATTAATATGGCAATGATATTAATAACAATAATAACACCACTAATAATACTTTCTTTATATAAGCAATAATCACACATCAAACACACAAATATATCAAGGCAAACACATAGAGTTTGGGCACGTACAATTGGGTTATGGGCTAGATGAAATAATTTTTGAGGCGTCACACCATGTGTTTTGATGTTGTTTATTGGGTTTATGTGTGGTTAGAAGGCTTACGGGACGCCGTGTATATCAAGGGAGGATATACCCAGGGTTCCGTGCCGATCATGACGTCACAGATCGTGGGTCGTAACAAGGTTAATTAATGTTTAAATAGAAAACCATGCTCAAAAACCCTAATCCTTTCATGGACGACCAAGATTAAAAGATTCAAACATGTATTAGTGAAATCAATGGCCCAGATTGAATGCTAAAGATTAAAACTCGAAATCTTGCAAAAATGGAAAAAATACAATAGAGTGTGTTCTACAAGACCCGAGACTAAAATATAAGTTTTTGTCAAATCCTGAGACCCGAGATAATACACGGTAATTTTTTGTCTTACCAGCTAGAACGTGTTTCACTCTGTTGAAACGTGTTCCACAAGAGCCGAGAGCAGTTAACCATCTTTACTTTTGCCTGAAACGCATTTCTCCCTGCTAAAGTGCATTTCGGCATGTCCGAGGAAAAATAGTTGTGTTTTGGCTATTAGAGTGCGTTCCAAAAGGGAGGAAGGCATTCCACAGGTTCTTGGGAAATGTATACATGTCAAGAATACCATTCTTGAACATGTTTAGGTTCCATGATTGATAAATCAATGAAAAAGCAATTGGAATACGATCAAATCATCAAATTGAATCAAAAACTTAAAAACCTTAAAAGATATCATGATATGGATATGAAAACGATTTGATAAAACACAACAAAACAAGTAGTTGAGCAATAATAAAATAGACTTACAACCTAGAAGGATCTAACGCAGTTACAATAATATTAGACATTTCATTTTTGTACTTTGATCTTTGGTTGACTTGCATCTCGACTTCATTTGACTTGTCTTATTTCCATGCATGGTTGAGTTCCTTAGTGTTTGGGCTTCAAGTTTTGTGTCTGAAACTTCAATTTTGATCGAAGCTAGGTGAGTGTTGTCTCTGTCTCCAATCTCAAGATCAATCATACGATGTTAAACTGAAACATACTTAACACACATGTTAAATCACATGAAATATCGTTTTGAATCATCAAAAACACAGAGGGCGAGGGTCATCAAGCCAACATCTGTGTGTGGTGTTTTTGCAGATTCCTGTGAAAAACAGTCTACCACTCTTATCCTTCGAGTTCTCGTGTCTCATACCATGTGAACTTGGCGATACCAATGATAAGTCAGACTTCCGCAATGAACTGCTACACAGCAGGTCCGTAGGTTACCCTCATCCTGAGTTTTTCACCAATATTTGTGTGAGTTCGTTATGTCCCATACCACGTCAAACTCATTAATAATGGAGAAATCCACAAGACAAATGGGCCTACCATAGATGGTCTATCACACAACAATCAAACAAGTTCTAGCATACCTACGAGTATTATGAGCCAAAAATCCGGCATGAAGTTTTTTTTTTTTGTTCCAAAGTTTTACAAGACTACTCTGCATTTCTAAGACCAGTCCCCTATTCCGATTACAGTACGAAATTAAAATCCTCATAAGGGTATTGAGATATTGATTGTTCCAAGCTGGGAGAGAAAATAGGGGATTGCATGAGTTCTTCTACAATCCCCGTGTGACCAGGCGGATTGCCTCAAAGGTTGAGGTTGAGATCCAATGGTGCTTCCGGCACCTGCTGCGATGATTGTCCAACGTCTCTTGTGCGTGGAATCAAGGAAGTAATCCTTGCTAATATGGCATTGCATTCCTCACGCCACTGCTGCAATGAGTCAACCGCCTCACTTTCCTACTTGAACGTTTTCTCAAACACCTCCATACATTTCGTTAATCGTTCTTCGGATGCCAATATGAGCTCTTGCATCCTGTCTATCATCTGTTGTTGGGCATCTGTATCATAAACAAGAGGAGGAGGCGGAGGAGGGAAATGTATCGCAGGAGGATTTACCTCATCAACATGTACTTTCGGAATGTCCAAGTTGTCAAGCTCCTCCAAGTTGATGTTGACTTCCAAAAAAATTTCCTACTTGTTGGTCTCACTGATTTGGCCACTGTCCGCGAGACTTCCCTTGGTCCACATTTGGCTTAAGGTCTTTTTGTTAAGGGCACTATACAAGTTAGATGATGACTTGGCAGGAGCAAGACGAACTCCAAAATGGCCGAACACCTTATTCAACAAACCCCCGTAAGAGAGGTAGGTTTGCTCACTAATGGCATTTGCTATATGTCGCAAGATGATGAAGGGAAGATTCATGTGAATCCCTTTAACCAGATAGTAGCCCAGGAAACAATGAGAGTGTGTCAGAGTGGATCTCTTTCCAGGCTCGGGCAGTATGTTATACATGATTACTTGAAAAAAAAAGCATTGTATTGCTCTCTGTTCTCCTTGGTAGGAATTCTAGTGACCGAGTAACTGGTTTGACTAGCAAGGCATCTAAACATGCCTCATGAGTTCGGAACCGCCCTTTGTTGCCACTTGTCGTATAAACATCACAGACTGGTTTGTTCTCGGGTATTCCTAATATTTTTGACATTTTTTTGGATGTAAGGGCTATATCAACACCATTCACATTTGTGGTAATGGTGATGGTGAGGGTATTGGACAGAGAGTCAAAGTTTTGGACGGTCATGTTCTCATAAAATAACTTGACTGAGGTTTCAAAAACATACTTATCAAGGTTTATGACTGATGTCCAACTGAGGGCCCCGAGTTTTTTGTGGAACATTGGGCGGTATTATTCCGGTAGATCAGCCATTCGCCTTGTCCAGACAAGGCTTTTACTAAAAGGGAGAAGTTGCAGAGGTTGAGAACTCTTGCCTTCAGCTTATCTCTTTGACTTTTTTTGCCTTCGCTCCATTGTAGAGTTAGAAGTATGAGAATGGAGAGAAGATGTGAAGAAGAGAACACAAGTAAGGAAATGGAAGGATGAGGTATTAGAAGAAATAGAGACAAGGGAGGTGAGGAGGTTAAGTAAGGAGCTCCCCTCCTCACCTCTCTATTTATAGAAAGAGGGGGGCGTTAAGGGGGCGAGCCCCTTATGGGGGCCGGTCTTCTTAATGGGTATCGGCCCACTATAGGGGCCGGTTGCCCCCTTTGTAAGGGTGGGGGGCCGGTCTCCACTTCTTTTGGGCTCACACTTCAAGGGTCGAACCCCCACGCGGATCCGGACTCCCGACCCAATTTTTTTTTTTTTTTGTAAAATATAGCATTTTTTTCCAAATGCATAAAATATAGTATTTCTTGTTGAAAAACTTATATATTTTCAAAAAAATTAGGAGTGGGGCAGTCTCCAAGACCATGCTCTGATACCAAATTAACTGTCACACCCCGCCAATTTGGCCGCATAGGATGTGAGAGTAAGTCACGGGTGTTCAAACCCATTCAAACTGAGTTGCACACACAGAAGCACAGTAGCCCAAAACAACATCAATACAAGGGAAAATAACAAAAGGAAATATTATTATATATTAAGCAAAAGTTTCAGAATATTACATTCATTTTTTTTCAAAAACAAAATAAAGATAAAAAGGGCAGAACCCCCTACAAAAGTAGCAAAAAAAAAGGAGAAGGCAAAAGAAAGGCATCTAAAGCTTGGAATCGCCACCATTGCTACGCTGATCTGGAGGGACCTGGAGAAAGTGCATATACAAAAGTCCCCATATGAATTGACTTTGGCCACTGCCCCCAGTACAAGTTCAGCCTAACACATCTTATATCCCTAGAAAGATTAGCAACGGGATGAGCTCAATAGCTCGCTGAGATCAAGCAGGGTAAACTGGGCTTACATGCATAGTAATAAGTACAAAACAACATTCATTAGAAAGTTATGCCACAACAATACAATCAAGCAATGACTGGTGGCCACACGGCCTCACAGGCCAAGCACTATGTAGCTAGCAACCTATGAGCCGAGGCGCCAATGTAACATGTAGCATCTGAGAGGTCTCATGAGTTCCAGTGCTTAAAATGGCAACGTGACACCTCATGGGTTAACGGTACTGCTGCTAGCAACCCATAGGTTTAACTTCCTAGACAGTGACAAAGCCACCACATGGTCCAACTTGATGTTGGCATGGTACCATGGGTTCAGAGTCCGACTGTAAAGATAAGATATGTGTCATTTTGATAAACAGTTTTTCATGCATGAAGTAGAGCATGGCAATGTTTATGATGGATGATGTTATGTAAAGTATTATTAAACAAGTAAGAGACGCAAACTTAGCCTTCATTCCCCACCTTAACACACTTGTGGCGGCGCGACGTCTAACTTTCTTTCTTGAAGCGTGCAGGAGCACGCCTATTTATAGAGGTGGCCCCTGGGGGCCAATCCAGGCCGTGGGGCCTGCTCCCAATGGGGTCGGCCCCTCATGGCCCCGACCCCCCTATAGGGCCAGTCCCCCCATGAGGTTGGCCTTCCCATTAGGGAAATCGCTTAGATTTCCCACGAGGAGGGTCGTTTACCCATTTTGGGGAGACGCCCACCACCTAGGGAGGTCTGTACAGTTTATTCTTGTAGAATGAAAAATGGAGAAAAAGTGGAAAAAAGAAAATTTTCAAGGTGTTACAGTTTAAGCAGTGCAAAAGGCAATACACGGATGATGACCAACGAGAGGCTATCACTAAGTGTCGTATCGCAACTGGACAAGTACTGGAGTTGTCGGACGAGTTCCGCCCATTAGTCCACGATAAACTCGATGCACTGAAGTGGACCCCGGTTATAGAACTTGATGGGTGTGTTTTCAAAACTTCGATCAAGTTTTTTTATACCAACATGAATGTCCAGCATTTTACTCCTTTGAGTGACTATCTCACCGTCACTACTAATGTAAACGGTGTAGAAATCACTCTTTCCTCAAAAATACTATTCAAAATTCTAGGAATTCCAAAAGAAAGACCCATTTGCAATGTTTATTTTAAAAGTGACAGGCAAAGGAGTGGTCCAAAGCTCTTGAGGCATGTTTGGGGCTCTAACCAGTTCTGCCAAACATACCAAAGCCCTGATTCCGACCACAAAGTTCAAGGAACAATACTCCGCTCTTTTCCAAATAGCGATGCACAATCTCTTACCCGATATAGGAAAAATAGTCACCCTTACTCACCCACAGTGTTTTCTAGTTTATTGTTTAGTGAAGGGGATTAAGATAAATTTTCCCTTCGACATACTATGACACATGGCTAACAGCTCTTGAACCAAGCTTTCTTCCCTATGGGGGATTAATAATGAAGTTCCTAAAGCACTTCGGGGTAAGTTTTGGGCCAACGGAAACATCTACTCCTCTCTTTGGGCCAATCAACGCAGTCACGCTCAACAAGATGGGAATGAAGGGGAGTTCTTCTGCAGGACCCAGATTAATGAATAAAGTCCCGAGTCCTGACGTTTCCGATGAAGAACTCCTCTACTTTGTAAATGAGTTCATCCCAAACGTGCCCTAAGAAGGAGTAGACCTTTGTTGAGTTGCATATTTAGATATGTTTTACATAAGTTTTAGTATGATTTATACATTAGTTTGGTTAGTTTGTCTTAGTTTTGATCTATTTGTTAGTTTAGTCACATTTTGGTATAATATGCTTTATTTCAGTTTTTAATTCTATAAGTTTATAGATTTAATTATCTAAGTATGTTACTAATTAGATTTGTTTTGTTTTGTAGGCGTTTAGATGATGTGAATGTGAGTTTGGATGATGGAAACAAAGTACAAGATGTTTGAATGAAGATACATATGTAAGAAGGAGTGAGAGATAGAAGAAAAAGAAAGACAAATGTAAAAAACACACAAACTGAGCGTCGCGGCACTGAGAGTGAGTGTCGCGGTGCTACGTAAAAACCAATTTGCGCGACTTTTGTATTTCAACCATAAATTTTTCAATTTAACTCCAAATTGGACGTAGTTTGTTTCTATGGATTCCTTACTTAAAATACTAAAAGATTAGTCTAGGTTGATTTTTAGTGGAGAAAAAGAAGAAAAATGGCTAGAAAGAAAGCGGATGTGCGATTCAAAATATAAACTTTCTAATTTTGTTGCAAACTTTCCTAGTTCGACTTAGACACTTCTTGGACGACTTCCTATGGACTTGAAGTTAGATAAAGACCATGGTTTAGGGTTTTCAAAGGAGGGAGAAGGATCATAGAGGATAGAAGAGAGAGGAGAACGAAGACGACTAGGGTTTGGAAGCGAGGAGAAGAGCAAGATTGAAGACATTGAAGATTCTCCTACACTTTCCCTTCCTTCTAGTTTGTGTTTCTAGTTTTAGATTTATGTTCATCATACTATTTCATGCTTTGATATCTCTAGTTATGAACTAAATCCTCTTTCTAGAGGCGTAGATTGATCCAAACTTGATACTATGTTGTAGGTTTTATTGTTTGAGTATTGTTAATAAAGTTTTTTAGTTTATTTATATTTTTTATTACTTAATGCTTGCAATCTCTTGATAACGGATGGAATGATTCTAGACTTGGGGGGTGGCACTTGATAAGTAGGAATTTAGTATGTGTTTTGGAGTATGTTTTAGGTGTGTTTTATGGTTTTTAGTTCATATATTAGGTTAGTTTATGATAAATTAGGTTATTTGATAGTTTTGTCAAGTTTTGGTGTTTTCGCATTATTTCGGTTTGGATTTTTATAGGTTAGTTCATGAGACTATAAAAACATGATACTCACTTAATTTGGTTTGTTTTGAAGGTGTTTTGATGGACCTAAAGTTGATTTAGAGGTTTGAAACAAGTTGCAAGAAGTTGGAATGAAGATACATGTGCAAGAAGGTGTGAAAGACAAAAGAAAAAGGAAGAAAAACGCATAAAAAACAACATTATGGGCGAAGCGCTGCACAAAATAAAAACCGCGCGACTTTTGTATTTCGGCCATAACTTTCTTAATTTAACTCGGAATTGGAAGTGGTTTGTTTCTATGGATTTATTATTTGAAATAATATAAGATAAAATTGGTTTGAGATTGATTTGGATTAGAGAACAAGAAGAAAAACGGAGAGGATGATGGCAGATGTGCGATTCAGAATTAGAAACTTTCTAATTTTGTTGCAAACCTTCCTAATTCGACTTGGACTTCTCTAGGACGACTTCCTATGGACTTGTAGCTATATAAAGACCATTGTGTAAGGTTTTCAAAACATCAAGGAGAGGAGAAAAGAGTGTGAAGAGCAAGGAAGACCGCTAGGATATGGAAGCGAGGAGAAGAGCATTATTGAAGATCATTGAAGATTTTTCCTACACTTTCCTTTCCTTCTACTTTGTTTTTTTGGTTTTAGATTTATGTTCGTCATGTTATTTCATGCTTTTATCTCTCAAGTTATGAACTAAATCCTCTATCTAGAGTTGTAGATTGATCCAAGCTTGAAACTATGCTGTAGGTTTTATTGATTGATTATTGTTAATGAAGTTTTCTAGTTTATTTATATTTTTCTGAGTTTAATGCTTTTGATCCCTTGGCCACGGGTTAGATGATCATAGACTTGAGGTAAATGCTTCACAAGAGGGTACCTTGGGTTGGAGAAAGGGAAATATAACCTAGGCTATCGTGAGACTCACAAGGAGATCGAGAACCTTTGAAGTCGTTAGGTGGAAATCATAGATCTTAATGAGTTATTGTTATTTTTGGTTTTCATCGAAAGAGTTAAACCAAGACAACAATAATATGCTCTAGTTCTGCTTTAAAAAAGGGAATTAGAAATGTTAGGATTTTCGACTTATAAACGAAAGAATTGATTTAATGATAAATATATATATATATATATATATATATATATAAAGGCATAGTTGATAGTAAGGTGATATTGAACCTCTAGATCATTCTACCATTGATTTCTCATTAGTTTTCTATTGCATTGTTAGTTTAATACTTAATTCTTTTCATCACTATTTTTAATTATTTGAACTCTCGAATTTGATTTTCTAAATAAACTTAGAGTTAGTAAACGTGGTATTTAGTGTGAGTATCAATCCTAGAGGACGACAACCCGATATCTCATCGGTTATATATTATAACTTGACACCGTACGATTGTGGTTTGCACGTAACAGCACTAGGGTTTTGATTTTTATGAAGAGAACGAAATCAAACCTTGGTGATATGTTCTTGTTGATGCAGAATCTTACCAACACCAAGTAGATGAACACGTGTAGGAGATGATCGGATCTGGAAGTATGAACTCTCCGACTCCGGCGAGGGTTTATCAGCAAGATCTGAGAAGAAGAGAGAAAACAATAAGGCTATCGTAAGGAACAACGGTGTGGTGCCGGCCGAAGACCCTCCGATGCCTAAGTTAGAGCTTCTTCAAAACTATAGCAATAACTCTTGTAAAACGTTGTTCGTACCCTATGGTGAGGGTGATAGGTCTTATTTATAGAGGAGGTCATCTGGTCGGAGTGGCTAACTGCCCAGTAGGCATGATGCCACGTGTCGTTTCATCGTTGGTTGAGATGAGATGGATGAGCTCATCTATTCCGAGTTGGTCTTGGAAAAGGAATCTCATCTGGTCCTAGATGATCCCTATCTTCCGGGTTCATCTTGGAGTAGGAATCTTATCTCATCTTGGATGATATCTATTGTCCTGATTTGTCTCGGAAGAGGAGTCCTATCCCGTTTTTATGTCGAAGTCCGTGTTTGATACGTGCACAGCTACCTCGAAGTTCTTGGGATATGACATGCTAGGAAGGACTCCCTTATCTTCTCTGTCTTGTCTGAAATTACCAACTTGACATAAGGCCAAGCTGTCAGAATTGAATCAGCTCGACTCGATGTCGAGCTACTGTCAATAATGAGCTTGGTTGGGCCGAGCCAACGATGACATCGTGTTTTATAAAATATCACATTGTCTGGTCGGCCCGACCAGTTTCAATGGTCGAGGCAAATATGATTCGGCTGAGCACACCTGGCGATCTTATCATTTTATGCGATTTTTACCTTGCCACCTCTACACATGGCTTATGCTTTCAATATCACCAGCTCAGCTCTTCTAGTTTCCAGGTCAATTATTACCCGAGCTGACCACCCAACATTTACCCCCAACCCTTTTAACCTTGGTTGGGGTGAAAAGCTTACTATCATCTTAGATTTTCCTCGAGATTTGTATTGCGTTGAAAACGTTCAAGGTCATCTGATGTTCCTCGTGATTCGGGGAGAGCTAATTTGTAAGTTGAAACCATTGGTCGGTTCGGAACCGCCTGATACTCCTTGAGATTCGCAAACTGGGCATCGTACGGCTGAACGTTACGTCGATTCGTCTCCTCCAATCGGGGCCTTTGGATATTTTTCGAGACCCACGTCCTTGACATCCAACGACTCTAAATAGAAAAGGGCCCTCTATATATAGTTGCTCTGTGGCGACCCCGCACCCCGGACCACCAACCCCGCAAGGAGTGGCATGCTGAATACCGGGGCGGGACGCCCAGCGTAGGCATCTCCGACCACTCCTCAACTCCCGTGAGGTGGTTGAGACCCTATGAGCCTTATCTCAAACAACGACATAATATCAAAAGGTACTAAACAAAACTACCCACTGTATTAATCATCCAAGACAAGAATACAAGTACTTGAGGCTCTTATGGTCAGAATACAAAGTGAATCTCTCACCATAGAGATAATGCCTCCAAATCTTCAAAACAAAAACCACTGCGGCCAGTTCTAAGTCATGAACAGGGTAGTTCTTTTCATGCACCTTCAACTGCCTCGATGCATAAGCAATGACCCTATCCTTCTGCATCAACACGCAACCTAAGCCGATGCGAGAGGCATCGGTATAGATAACCAACTCTTGATCAGGCTCTGGCAAAATTAACACTGGCGTAGATGTCAATCTTTTCTTCAGCTCTAAAAAGGCATTCTCACACTCCTCGGTCCATACAAAGGACACATCTTTCTGGGTGAGCCTAGTCATAGGCGTAACTATCTTGGAGAATCCCTGAACGAATCTCCTATAGTAACCAGCTAACCCAAGAAAGCTTCTGATCTCGGTCACTGTCGTAGGCCTAAGCCAACTGATAATGGCTTCAACCTTAGACGGATCAACTGAAATCCCCTCAGAACTCACCACATGACCTAAGAACTTCACTTCGGTGATCCAAAACTCGCACTTGCTCAGCTTTGCATATAGCCTATGCTCTCTCAGAGTTTGCAAGGTCACTCTAAGGTGTTCTTCATGCTCAGCCTAAGTCTTGGAATACACCAATATGTCATCAATGAAGACGATGACAAACTTATCCAGATACTGCCTAAAGACCCTCTGCATCAGGTTCATGAACATCGCCGGTGCATTAGTCACACCAAATGGCATCACAAGGAACTCATAATGTCCATAGCGGGTTCTGAATGTTGTCTTAGGCACATCCTCCTCCCTGATCCTCAGCTGATGATACCCGTAACGCAAATCAATCTTTGAAAAATACCTCGCTCCCCTCAACTGATCAAACAAGTCATCAATCCTTGGGAGAGGATATTTGTTCTTGATGGTCACCTTGTTCAATTGGCGATAGTCGATGCACAACCGCAAGCTCCCATCTTTCTTTTTCACAAAAAGAACTGGAGCTCCCCAGGGTGACACGCTCGGGCAAATAAATCCCTTAGCCAATAACTCCTCGAGCTGTTTCTGCAACTCTCTCAACTCGGCTGGCGCCATTCTATATGGTGCCATGGAGATAGGCTTCGTGCCAGGGACTAGTTCAATAATGAAATCAATCTCTCGCTTCGGTGGTAATCCTGGAAGATCTGCAGGGAACACATCTGGAAAGTCCCTAACAATGGCAATATCCTCGAGTATCAACTCACTAGTTTCTTCTTCATCAGGCACTAACCCAGCCAAAATCTCTCTATCTCCATCAGTCACAAATCTACCCCTTGTGACTGTTTGGTCTGAAGCTCTACCTTGTAGTGTAAACACTGGGTGTCCGGGGATCTGAAAAATGATTCTCTTCGCGAAACAGTCGACAATTGCATGATACGCCGCGAGCCAATCCATCCCTAGAATTGCATCAAACTCTAAAAACTCTAGGACTCGAAAGTCAATAGGCATCTCAACATCACCAATCTGAACCACACACTGGCTACAGATCATGTTCGGGTAGATCCTTTCCCCAGCTACAGTACTCACCACTAACCATGTGCTAGCCCTAATGGGAGTCAAATGCAAACTATCTACCATACGTCCAGATATGAATGATAATATAGAACCAGCATCAAATAATACATGCATAGAAGTACCACAAATAATAAGAGTACCTTCCACCAAAGTCCTGGATGCTGTCGGGTCTGGCTCAGTAGCTGCCTTCGCTGTCTCTCTGGCACTGGACTGCTGCACAAATCCCTGAGCTCTCTGAAAATTTGGACACTCAGACTTCCTATGCCCAGCTTGCCCACATTGAAAACATAAGAACAGAGCCCTGGGCGCATATGACCCACTCTGAGATGTCGTCACATAACTTCCTCGGCCTCTACCTCTGCCTCGGCCAGCAGTCTGTGGGAATGGGGGTCTCGGTGCACTCGGTGCCTGAATAGGAATCGGGACAGGAGAGGAAACCACTGGTGAGGCCATCATACCAGTCTGAACCTGGGATGCCTTACTCTGAGCACTATCAGACTGTGCTCTTCCATAAAACTTTCTCTTCCTTTCCCATCTTCCCTTCTTTCACAGAGTCTGGAACTGTCCCCCAGACTCTGCTTGTGAAGTCTGTTCACCTGGAGCTGCCCGTGTAGACATACCATCAACCCGCTCAGCCAACTCGTACGATTTTGCCCTCTGGACCACTGTGGTAAAATCAGTCATCTTCGTCACAGACAAGGCCTGTCGGATCGCAGGCCTTAGGTTCAAAGAAAACCTCATAATCTTGTCACTCGGCGTCTGAACTAACCCAGGGGCATAAACTGCGAGCTGCCTAAATCTGAGCTCGTACTCCCTGACTGACATGGTGCCCTGTGCGAGATTCAAAAACTCGAGTTGTTTAGCCTGTCTCTCAGTCTCTGGAACGTAAGCCTGTAAGAACAACCGTTTGAAGGTGTCCCAACTCTTCACTGCCCCCTGTGTATCCAACACTGAAAGCCACCAGTCCTCTGCATCACTCTCCAGTGTGTGAGCAGCACATAGGACCTGAGACTCCTCATCAAGCTCTAAGGAGCGACTGATCTTCTCGACATTCTTTAGCCAATCTTCGGCCTTCTTCAAGTCAACCCCACCAGTGAATTCCTTAGGCTTTAGCTTCATGAACTTCTCTAGCAGTCTGATCCGCCGATCAGTGGGGTTCTCCACAACAATAGGAGCAGGTGTAGGCATAGGCTGAGGTACAGCCATTTGAGGTCCTGCTGCCCCTGCAGCTCCACTAGCCTCGGCCCTACTAGTGCCCGCCTCCTGAGGTATTGTTTGAGGTGACTGTCGAGCAATAGCCTCAACCTGCTGCACTAACGCCTGTATCTGTAAAGTCTGGGCTGCCATCAAGCGGCCCTATGCCTGAATGATCTCCTCCATCCTCCCCATCCGGTCATCATCGGATGGCCCTGGGTGTGGCTGTCCCAATCTCTCGCTCCTCCTCATGACACTGAGAAGTAGAAATACGAGCAACCATCACACATTAAAGAATTTAAAACATTAACAAAGCCTCATAACTATCCATATCATATAATACACACAGAAAATATGATAGTAAGGCTTTTAAGTTAGTTCCTTTAAGCTTCTTAATCACCTAAATCTTTCACCCAATTCCTAGGTCAAAGTCATCTAAGTCCAATACATAGACCAAACCTAGTAAAATCAGGCTCTGATACCAACTGTGGCGACCCCGCACCCCGGACCACCAACCCCGCAGGGAGTGGCATGCGGAATGCCGGGGCGGGACGCCCGGCGTAGGCATCTCCGACCACTCCTCAACTCCCGTGAGGTGGTTGAGACCCTACGAGCCTTATCTCAAACAACGACATAATATCAAAAGGTACTAAACAAAACTACCCACCGTATTAATCATCCAAGACAAGAGATAGTCCATAAAAATTAACCATAAATAAAATCATAATCCCTACAGTCCATTAAAATTGACATACACATAAAGTCCAAAATTGTGGGTACAAAATAAAACCGTCATATGCCCACATGGTCTATCCAACAAATCCCAACTCACCCATACTACAATGTGGTAAGTATTATAATTACGTAATCCAAAATATAATACTTCATATTTTAAAACACAGTTCAATCAAAATGCCTCTCAACTCACATCGAGGCTTTGGATTCTCTCGCAGGCAAGGCCCTCAAGATATAACTACTCCTTTGCCCTTATTTGGGACAGAAGGACCTGAAAGAGGAAAATGAGGGTGAGCCAACGGTGCCCAGTGAATAGAATTCAAATATGCTATCAATACTCATCAATAAATATCATGTATGCATGTGAATGTGTAGCATGATTAAAAGCTCATAACATATAGATATCAAGCATTTATAATAAGTTCGATGCAAGTAAAAGCTTATCAATTTGGATCCACATTCCACATGCATTGGGTTACTAGTGCACGTCTATTTCACCCTACCGTTGATCCCAATCATGTTTATTTTGGGTTACTAGTGCAAGTCTATTTCACCGTACCGTTGACCCCAATCTCTTCCTTTCCTAAAACCCTCCTATGACAAGGTTAAGTCCCCCTATTAGCCAGATAGATGGGCCCAACCAAAGTCATAAGGTTTTCTCAAATCAATGCATCATTCAAAACATTAGAACACATTCATGCTTTCAACATACAATATATAAGTGATATGATGACGTAAAAGATATAATCATAAATGAAGTCTACTCACAACCAAGCCTCGCGAGAGTATTTAACCACACACGACCACCAAACCGAATCAACCCAATCAAGATCCTGAAACATACATCAATATCCTACCATACATCAATTTCTATGCTCAATCACATAGACATTACACATCAACCCTAAATCAGCCCACATATAAACAATAGGCCTAAATCTCATCTAATCCCATCATTCAACTCAAATCACATGACTTAGGCCTCTAATGCATAGTTCTCATACATAAACCATTCTATTAATCAAAAATACTGATTTTCAATTCCTTTAGGCATAAACATGCCCAAATTGGGTCACTTGATCACAAGTAGGCCTAACCCATGATATGGTCACAACCATCAAATCAGTAGCATAATCAACCCTAATCATGCTTAATTAAACATAAGTATGAGATTTTCCATACTTAGGCCATATTGTCGATTTACACAAGGTCACCATGTTCAGCCATGTATATCACTGATTTTGCATCATGGGTTCATCAACAATGGAAACTAGGTCAACATAGTTGACATGCAAGCTATTTGGAAAGGTCTAAGTTCATATTCTAAATTTAGGTCTAATCCAAGCAACCCTACCAATTCTTCATTTACTATTCTGTTCAGATGTATCAATATTCCAACAGAAATATGTAATCACAAAATCAACTGTACTGATTGAAGTATGTGAAGAAACAAACCTTCTGTCCAAATATCAGCCCAATCCAACGGTGGACCGAAAAGATAAGTATATTTGATGAACAAGTCTCTAATCAGACAATTTCTCGTTTCCTGCTGCAAATACTCAAACTCAGATGACTATATCACACAAAATACTGAACGCATAAACATCTCTACAGGTCAGAATACAGAAATATCAGTTATCAACTACATACCCAAATTTGATATCCATCCAACGGTAGATTGAGGAGATCCACAAGTTTCAGCGAAATGATACGAGAAATCCAGACTTTCCGACCAGCCTTGTTTGAGTGGTTAGAGCTCTTAGACGAAACCTCTGATCAAGATCTTCACCGACCAGAATGAATAACCATACGCTACGAACTTGTTGACAAATGTTGAGCTCAATCTAACCATATATCCCAAAGATCCAGATCCTTGATGAAAATGTCGCAGAGATCTTCCTCCTGCAACTCCCTCCTTCTTTCTCTTCTTCTTTCCTTTCTCTTCTTTTCTTTCTCTTCTTTTTTTCCTTTCTCTCCACTCACCTCTTTCTAGCACTTCCTTGATTCCCTCCTCCACTCACCTCACTTTCTAGCACAGTCACATTCTTGGATTCTCTCATCCACTCACATCACTTTCTAGCACATTCTTGGATTAGAGAAGTGGGCATGGGACACTTGTCCACTTTCATGCACCAACCTTCACATGTGTTGGTCTCATACTACCCATACCAACCACATGTACTTTAACCAATCTCATGCTTCCATGTATTTTAAATGTTCAATCCATTTAATACACCAAATTTTTATTCTCATTTATCCTTTTATTCAATCAATCCTAACTCATATCAATTAATGGTTTAATGGGTCCATGCATAAATAATAACATATGCATTATAATTTAATTTAACATGACTCATATACAATTTATGATACACATATTTATATACATTATCAAGCATCAACTATACAAACATTAAACAACCATCAAACAAACACCAAACATATCAAGGCAACGCATAGAGTTTGGGCAAAGTGCAATTGGGTTATGGGCTAGATGAACTAATTTTTGGGGCGTCACATCACACCCACCTTAGAATGAACTTCGTCCTCGAAGTTTTAAGGTTAAGAAATACCTAAGCCCATGAACTCAGCAAAGTGCTCCCTCATGTAGTCCTCACGCTCCCAAGTAACCTGCTCCTCGCCATGGAACTGCCATCTCACCTTAACCATCGGAATCTCGCGGTTACGTAACCTCTGGACCTTCCGGTCAAGTATCTGAATAGGTTCCTCATCATAAGTCCCATCTTGCCTCAGTTCAATGTTCCTCCAGTCCAAGACGTGATCAAAATCACTCTTGTACACTCTCAACATTGACACATGAAAGACATTGTGGACTGCTGCTTTCTGAGTAGCCATTGGTTCAGTGGCTACTCAGAATGCGAAATTAGACTCCTTAAGGGAGGTCTCGAGTTCGATTCTGGGGGAGGCCCTTTACTATTCATGAGGGAATAGTAGGGACAAATAATCGTTTCGATGTAGACCAGCTGCGGTTGGGTTGCTACATGGCGATAGGACAATATTATGTGGTACTATGGCTAGGCGTTCTCCCCGAGGGGGTGCGCCCGCACCTGGGTAGGGGGCACGCTGTGCAACCCAGGGTGTGACATGCTCCCACTCACTTGACTTTTCTATTCCAAAATATTCTCTACCAGCTCAAAATTTTCCAGCTTTTTTTTGTCCCAGCTCGATCATTAAGGAATCTGGTTCTTGATCTCTGCTCGGCATTCTCTCTGCTCGATATTTCCCTCATCTCCTTCCTCTCTAATTTGCTTAGTATTTATGGCATTCATGGTGGTTTTTCTTACTTCTTTGACGGAATCTCCACGAAGTGGAGAGGACGCTAAGTAGCCGCTTCACAATGAGGCAGAGGTTCCTCGGCCATTAGAGGAAAAGGAGTCTGAGGGCATCAAAATCCTTAGCCAAGATGAAGTCGCCCTCAACCGCTGCTTTGCTCGGAACTGAGCTCGCAACGAGAGGGTTCAAGGTAAGTCGAGCAGAATTGATCGTCGAGCCGAGGGGTCCTCGGCCGATGAAGCAATTAAGGTCAAGTCTAAGTCTAAGTCTAACTCTAAGACCGAGCAGGAAGAGGGGGCAAAGGTGGCAAGTCTTTTACTTTCTATTGATGAGTTATCTTCCTTTGTCACTGAGGACCATCTTTCATATTTGAGGGCTCTGCTAGGCATCCCATCCTCTGTCCTGATGGGCGTTCCCCGGCGCAGTGACAGGCCGAGCTGCCCTAAGAAAGGTTGGGTAACCTTTTACACTAGTTTGTTTAACTATGGGGCCACTTTTCCTTTACCCAAGGTCTTTTGCCGCCTTTCTGCCGACCTGAGTGTTGCCCCAACTCAACTCAGCCCCAATGTTTGGCGAGCCTTTCTCAGCCTAATGGTGTTGTGGAAAGAGCGTGGTTGGCCAGACTTTAGTTCGACGGAGTTCAAACTCAACTACCAGCTAAAACTTCACCCTCGTTGTTCGAGTTGGTACTATGCAAGCACATGGGTGAGTAGGGACAAACATCCTGCCCTTATCACCGAGAACCCAACAGCTAACAAATGGTGGAAGGACACTTGGTTTCTTGTTTCAGGGAACTGGGCTGAGGAGGTTGGCGTGCCGACCAGCTTTAAATACCCAGGTACCGAGCTGACCTCTGTCCTTCTTTCTCTTTTTTTAAGTTTTTCTATTCAGCTCGGCCTAACTCATGCTCTACCTTGTAGTTCACTAGGATAGCCCCGGGAAAGCAGACGGAGCCGACTTCTCCAAGTTAGAGGAGATTTATCAAACGAGCTATTCAAACCGTTCTTATGGGTGCATCTTGAGCCCGGCTCGCCTTTTTGCAGCAGGGCTCATTCACAACCGACAAATTTTCACTGAAAAGTGACACTTGTTATTTACACGGATTTTTTGGTCATGTACCAATCTGATTTTGGTTTATCTACAGGCTACCCGGCAGAGCTGATGTCTGCCCGAAAAATGAGCACTCAGGCCTTTCACCTTGATAGGATTCGAGCCTTCGAGAAGGCTCAAGCATTTGGTCGGAGGAGGATTCCATCCCTAGAATAGGGGGCTCAGTCTCGGTGAGCCACACCAGTTGGCAGTTTTTATGCTCTGCCCCCTGCTTCTCCTGTTGCTGTTTCCCCTGACGAGGCTCTAATTCGACGCATGAGCAAAATTTGAGTGCCTGATCCTATCGACTGTCGACCTGGGAAGAAGCTTCGTGAGATGGGTCCCCTATTACTAAGTTCGATCATCTAGATCTCATAATTCAAGGCTACCAAATTGGACTACCCCGATCCGAGGTCGAGTTGGGGAAAGAGGACCCCAGCCGGGACAATGCCTCTCAGGCGTTGTGAAATGTGTTGAGGTAAGATGCATTTTCTCAATGTTAATTTTAATTTCTCGTCATGCTTGGGCTGACTTGTGGGTTTGTTTTTGTTCAGGCTGCCCATTAAATCTTCCTGGCCATGAAGAAAACCGATGAGCTGTCCATCTCTGCTGAGGTCAAGCAAAGGAAGCTGAAGGTGGAGGAGCTTGAGAGAAAACTTGCCAAGACTGATTCCGAGCTGTCCTTCACCTCATCAAGACTGCAGAGGTCAGCCTCGGAGAACAAGGCGTTGAAAGCGAAGGTCGCTTCTCTTGAGTCCGAGCTGGCTAACTCGGCTCGTCACCCTGTTAGGGAGTTCAAGGCTTCTCAAGAATTTTATAATTTGAAGCGTGACGTGTATGAGATGCGTCAAATACACGTGAGGCTTGACTTCGGAAAATACTTCTCAGACAAGGTCAACGTGGCTGCCTTCGACAACTTCATGGTCTGGCAGCAACAAGATAGGGCTTTTGGAACTGAGGAGGGGGTTGTTGATGAGGGTGTTGCTACAGCCGAGCCGGGTATCCCAGCTGAAAGAGAAGGCCAAGATGAAACTAAGGTCGAATAACAATTGGCTGCTGGGGCCGACATTGTTGTGTTAGGCTCCTATGCCTCTATTTTTTCTTTATCTCCTTTCGTAACCATGCTCGCGTTCCGAGCTTAAACATTTAATCAGCTTTTGAATGAATCTTGTTCTTCGCCTGTTGTTCTTTTTTTCTCTATTTGACTTAAGTACTTAGAAAAATTACTTTACACATGTTGTCCTGTGAGTTCGGCAAACATGGTCTATGGGACTTAGAATAATTTTCGTAAAAGATCTTCGTCCCATGAGCTCGGCTCGGTCAGCTCGGTCGATGGGACCTAGAAGAATTTTTGTCTTGTGAGCTCGGCAACTATCTGAGCTTGAGCTGCTCTGAGAGTGTTCATCTTCGAGATAGTCCGAGCTCTAATGAGCTAGGACCCCAAGGTACTTTGAGAATGAACTCCTTCTCAGCGATAACCTGAACTCTGACGAGTTCAGATCCCAAGGCATTTTGGGCCTTAGCCTTTTTCCTAGCAATAATCTGAGCTTGAGCTCGGACCCCAGGGTACTTTAGGCTTCTGGCCCCTTCTCGGGGATTATTTGAACGAGGCTTGCATCCCCAAGGTATTAGTCAATTTCCTTCTTGCCATCTAGCGTTGAGAGTTGTTAAGAAACAAACTAGTTTATAAACTTCAAGAAAAGATGACAAAACGATAAGTCTGAGTTGAACAGGTGATTCCAACTTGCTATTACTACTGAGTTACTCCTACTTGCTACTGCTATTGGTAGTAAACTTCAGATGCTCTGCGTTCCATGGCTTAGCAATCCGTCTTCCATCAGGTCTTCCAACTCGTAGACTTCTTTCCTCGGTGTGGCAATGACCTTGTATGGTCCTTCCCAGTTTGGGCCAAGAGCCCCTGCTCCAGCCTCCTTGGTGTTGAGCATGACCTTCCTCAGTACTAAGTCACCGATTTTGAAACTACGGGGTCTCACTTTAGAATTGTAGTACTTTGACGTTCTCTTTTGATATGCAGCTAGTCGAAGTTGTATTTACTCTCTCCTTTCTACTAAAAGGTTTAGCTCGGCTTTCTATGCTTCTGAGTTCTTCTCTTCATTGGAGTATGAAGTTCTCAGAGTTGGAATGTCAAGCTCTACTGGAATAAACGCTTCCATTCCAAACGGCAGGAAGAAAGAAGTTTCTCCGATTGTCGTTCTGGACGTCATCTGCCCACGTTCCCTTCTTCTCCTCGATTCTTGCCTTTAACGTATGCTTGATAATTTTGTTGACAAATTTGACTTGTCCATTCGCCTGGGGATGAGCTGGTGTCAAGAAGAAATGGCGAATTTCGAGCTCGGAGCAGAATGAGCTGAACTTCGCATTATCGAACCGTTTTCCATTATCTGATATTATGGCGAATAGTACACCAAATCGGCAAATAATTGACTGCCAAATAAATTTTGTGGTCTTTTGCTCAGTTATGTGAGCAAGCGGCTCTACTTCCGCCCACTTAATGAAGTAATCTACTGCTACAATGGAAAACTTAACTTGACCTCTGTAAATTAGCAAAGGCCCAATCAGGTCTACCCCCACTGAGCAAAAGGCCAAGGACTCTGAATGGGAGTCAGATTTTCAGGATGAGCCTTATGATCGTAGCATGTCGATGACAGCTATCGCAGTGCCTAGCTGTCCTCAGGTCGTCACAATTAATTGTCGGCCAGTAATATCCCTGACGAAGTACTTTATATGCAAGAGCTCTTCCTCTATAGTGATTTTTGCATATTCCCGCGTGTGCCTCATCAAGGACGAGCTGAGCCTGGCCTTCTCCCAAGCACTTCAAATATGGCAAGTTGTAACTACGTTGATACAACATGTTTTCGATGAGCACGTACATGGCCGTTTTTCTTTGTATTTTCCTTGCCAGTAGTTTGTCCTCTTGGAGCTCTCCTATTTTCAAGAATTCCACAATCGAGTCCATCTAGGAAGAGTTGACCTTAGTAAGGCCGACCTGACTGCCTTCCTTGATACTCCTGCTAGGCAGATATTCTACTAGTACTTGTAGAATGAGCTCGTTCCCAGAAGATGAGGCGAGCTTCGAGAGAGCATCTGCAATATAGTTGTCTCCTCGTGGGATCTATATAACCTCATATTCTTCAAAGTTGCTCAGCAACTCTTTCACAATCTGCAGGTAGGCCTACATGCGATCATCTTTTGCTTAGTACTCGGTGGTGACCTAACCTGCAACAAGTTGTGAATCACAACATATTGCGATCTTGCATACCCCCCAGTTGAGCGCCATTCGTAGTCCTACTAGAATAGCTTCGTATTCGAACTCGTTATTCGAGGCTGAGAAATCGTAGCAGAGAACTGCGAGGTGTTTATCTCCCTTCGGTGAAACCAAAACAATGCCTGCCCCACTTCCCTGTTTGCACAATGAGCCATCGACAAATAGTTTTCATGTCAACTCGAGCTCACCTTCAATGTCATCTCCTTCTTTCTGCATGGATGAGAACTCCTTTACAAAATTAGCCAGTGCTTGCCCTTTGATAGATATTCTTGGTCGATATTCAATATCGAACTCCCTGAGCTCAATAGCCCACTTGGTTAGCTGACCTGAGGTCTCTGGTTTACGCAAAACCTAGCGCAGCTGGTGTCGCGTGAGCACAACTATGGAATGAGCTTGGAAGTATGGTCTTAGCTTCTGGGCTGAGGTGATGAGGGCAAGAACGAACTTCTCTATTTCGAGATACCTAGTTTCTACATGGAGCAGTGACTTGCTCACATAGTAGACAGGCTTTTGTACCCCCTGCTCTTCCCGGATGAGAACAGAGCTCACTATCGTATCAGATATTGACAAGTAAAGGAAGAGCTTATCTCCGGGAACTGGTTTTGAGAACACAAGTGATAAGCTGAGGTATGTTTTGAGCTCTTGAAAAGCTTTCTCACACTCCTCATCCCATTCAACAGATTTCTTCTTTATTAATTTAAAGAACGACAAACACTTATCTGTAGACTTTGGCAAGAACCAATTCTATGATAATCTTAAGGAACACCGGTGTGGTGCCGGCCGAAAACCTTCTGATGCCTAAGTTAGAACTTGTTCAAGACTATAGCAATAACACTTGTAGAACGTTGTTTGTACCTTATGATGAGGGTGATAGGTCTTATTTATAGATGAGGTCCTCTGGTCGAAGCGGCTAGCTGCCCAGTAGGCATGGAGCCACGTGTCGTTTCGTCGTTGGTCGAGATAAACTGGATAAGCTCATCCATTACGAGTTGGTCTTGGAAAAGGAATCCCATCCGATCTTGGATGATCCCTATCTTTTGGGTTCATCTCAGAGTAGGAATCTTATCTCATCTCGGATGATCCCTATTTTCCTAATTTGTCTTAGAGGATGAGTCCTATCTCATTTCTATGTCGAAGTCTATGTTCGATACGTCCACAGCTACCTCGAATTTTCGGGATATGACGTGCTAGGAAAGACTCCCTTATCTTCTTTGTCTTGTATGAAATTACCAGCTCAGCTTAAGGCTTAGTTGTCAAAATTGAATCAGCTCAACTCGATGTCGAGCTACTGTCGACAATGAGTTTGGTTGGGCCGAGCTAACGATGACATCGTGTTTTCGTAAATATCACCTCGCCTGGTCAGCTCGGTCGATTTTAATGGTCGAGGCAAATATGATTCGGCTGAGCACACCTGGCACTCTTATCATTTTACGCAATTTTTATGTCGCCGCTTCTGTTCGTCAGCCTCTACACGTGGCTTATGTTTTTTCTATCACCAGCTCAGCTCTTCTAATGTCCAGGTCAGCTATTATCCGAGCTAACCACCGTACAGTTCTAATTTGACACTCGAGATAGGAATTAGAGACTTTAGGATTCTTGACTTATAAACAAAAGAGTTGATTTCATAATCAATATATATATGCATAGTTGAGAGTGTCACACCCTGCCCGGACGCGCCTAAACCGGCGGGACACTCACGAACAGGGTGCGAATGCCTTATAACGATAGTTGAGTGCGCGAAAACACGATTAAGTACAAGTCTGATTTCATTAATTTTAGAATATAATTGTACATGAAATAGTTAAGAGAACATTCTCCCAAAATTCTCAATGAATAATACAAAGGGTACAAAATGTGGGCCCAAAAACCTGCACCCAGTCCATCCTCATCTCCTGTGAAAAGTTGGATAACAACGGGGTGAGCTACACGCTCAGTGGGTAAAATAGTTTGTGAATATAACAATTAATAAAGCAAACTTCATAATCAAATATCTTAAATACACATCAGAGCATCATAATCAATCCAATATGTATGTATGCATGACACCGTCTCATATTGGTTTGATGATTGTACATCGCCTGAGTTCACGTACAGATGTCCCTCCCCAGGAGTAGCCGGGTTCTCATTGTACGTCCCTCCTCAGGAACGACGCTCTGGATTCACATACAGATGTCCCTCCCCAGGAGTAGCCAAGTTCTCATTGTACGTCCCTTTCCAGAGAAATATAATGAATAGCGAGCATCGCTTCTAACTATTCTATGAATCATAAACCACATACGTCCCTAGGTGGTGCTATGTATGATGCCAATGCATGAACTGGTCCGGTCTTTACTTAACATTTAGACAGGATTTAGCAACGTCTAGTGATCCTTATCAGGGTCAGTATCACTATGTGCAAGGTTAGGACATTCAGTATTACTTGTATAAGCTGCTAGCTTTCAAATAAAACCATCCAGATTAGTCTCCAGTTGAGAGGTGAGACACGAGGTCTACTTAAATACCAATCGTCTAGAGCAGCACGCTGCTTCCCATTCACTATTTAAAGTTACTGAGGACAAGACTGAGTCTAGTTGAGCCAGATTGACCACTAATCCAGCATAACAACAGTGTAATACATGAACTCAAAATATACAGGCATAAGTATGACAGTATGAACATTATACGCAATAATGCAGTGTAAATGAATAGTAGACATAATGATAAATGAATGTAAACTTTAATAAAAGTTATAAGACACGCAAACCTATGTTTCGTTCCCCACCTTCAGATAAAATGTGGCGACCCCGCAAGGAATGGCGTGCGGAATGCCGGGACGGGACGCCCGGCGTAGGCATCTCCGACCACTCATCAACTCCCGTGAGGTGGTTGAGACCCTACGAGCCTTATCTGAAACAACGACATAATATCAAAAGGTACTAAACAAAACTACCCACCGTATTAATCATCCAAGACAAGAGATAATCCATAAAAATGAACCATAAATAAAATCATAATCCCTACAGTTCATTAAGATTGACATACACATAAAGTCCAAAATTGTGGGTACAAATAAAAATCGTCATATGCCCACATGGTCTATCTAACAAGTCCCAACTCACCCATACTACAATGTGGTAAGTGTTATAATTACATAATCCAAAATATAATACTTCATAATTTAAAACACAGTTCAATCAAAATGCCTCTCAACTCACATCGAGGCTTTGGATTCTCTCGCAGGCAAGGCCCTCAAGATATAACTACTCCTTTGCCCTTATTCGGGACAGAAGGACCTGAAAGAGGAAAATGAGGGTGAGCCAACGGTGCCCAGTGAATAGAATTCAAATATGCTATCAATACTCATCAATAAATATCATGTATGCATGTGAATGTGTAGCATGATTAAAAGCTCATAACATATAGATATCAACCATTTATAATACGTTCGATGCAAGTAAAAGTTTATCAATTTGGATCCACATTCCACATGCATTGGGTTACTAGTGCATGTCTATTTCACCGTACCGTTGATCCCAATCATGTTTATTTGGGGTTACTAGTGCACGTCTATTTCACCGTACCATTGACCCCAATCTCTTCCTTTTCTAAAACCCTCCTATGACAAGGTTAAGTCCCCCTATTAGCCAGATAGATGGGCCCAAAAAAAATCATAAGGTTTTCTCAAATCAATGCATCATTCAAAACATTAGAACACATTTATGCTTTCAACATACAATATATAAGTGATATGATGACGTAAAAGATATAATCATAAATGAAGTCTACTCACAACCAAGCCTCGCGAGAGTATTTAACCATACACGACCACCAAACCGAATCAACCCAATCAAGATCCTGAAACATACATCAATATCCTACCATACATCAATTTCTATGCTCAATCACATAGACATTACACATCAACCCTAAATCAGCCCACATATAAACAATAGGCCTAAATCCCATGTAATCCCATCATTTAACACAAATCACATGACTTAGGCCACTAATGCATAGTTCTCATACATAAACCATTCTATTAATCAAAAATACTGATTTTCAATTCCTTTAGGCATAAACATGCCCAAATTGGGTCACTTGATCTCAAGTAGGCCTAACCCATGATATGGTCACAACCACCAAATCAGTAGCATAATCAACCCTAATCATGCTTAATTAAACATAAGTTGCATCAATTCAATGATTCTAAGCTAAAAGCATTAAAAGCCCTAAAATATGAAATTTTCCATACTTAGGCCATATTGTCGATTTACACTAGGTCACCATGTTCAGCCATGTATATTACTGATTTTGCATCATGGGTTCATCAACAATGGCAACTAGGTCAACATAGTTGACATGCAAGCTATTTGGAAAGGTCTAAGTTCGTATTCTAAATTTAGGTCTAATACAAGCAACCCTACCAATTCTTCATTTACTATTCTGTTCAGATGTATCAATATACCAACAAAAATTTGTAATCACAAAATCAACCGTACAGATTGAATTATTTGAAGAAACAAACCTTCTGTCCAAATATCAGCCCAGTCCAACGGTGGACCGAAAAGATAAGTATATTTGATGAACAAGTCTCTAATCAGACAATTTCTCCTTTCCTGCTGCAAATACTCAAACTCAGATGACTATATCACACAAAATACTAAACACATAAAAATCTCTACCGTTCAGAATATAGAAAAATCGGTTATAAACTACATACCCAAATTTGATATCCATCCAACGGTAGATTGAGGGTATCTAAAGTTTGAGCGAAATGGTACGAGAAATCCAGACTTTCCGACCAGCTTTGTTTCAGAGGTTAGATCTCTCAGGAAAAACCTCTAATCAAGATCTCCACCGTTCAGAATTCAGAAATATCAGTTGTACACTACATACCCCAATTTTATATCCATCTAACGGTATATTAAGGAGATCTATAAGTTTGAGCGAAACGGTGCGAGAAATCTAGACTTTCCGACCGGCCTTGTTTGAGAGGTTAGATCTCTTAGACGAAACCTCTGATCACGATCTCCACCGACCATAATGAATAACCATAAGCTACGAACTTTCTGACAAAGTTGGAGCTCAATCTGACCATATATCCCAAAGATCCAGCTCTTTGATGAAAATGTCGCAGAGATCTTCCTCCTGCAACTCCCTCCTTCTTTCTCTTCTTCTTTCCTTTCTCTTCTTTTCTTTCTCTTCTTTTTTTCCTTTCTCTCCACTCACCTCTTTCTAGCACTTCCTTGATTCCCTCCTCCACTCACCTCACTTTCTAGCACATTCTTGGATTCTCTCCTCCACTCACCTCACTTTCTAGCACATTCTTGGATTAGAGAAGTGGGCATGGGACACTTGTCCACTTTCTTGCACCAACCTTCACATGTGTTGGTCTCATACTACCCATACCAACCACATGTACTTTAACCAATCTCATGCTTCCATGTATTTTAAATGTTCAATCCATTTAATACACCAAATTTTCATTCTCATTTATCTTTTTATTCAATCAATCCTAACCCATATCAATTCATGGTTTAATGGGCCCATGCATAAATAATAACATATGCATTATACTTTAATTTAACATGACCCATATACAATTTATGATACACATATTTATATACATTATCAAGCATCAACTATACAAACATTAAACAACCATCAAACAAACACCAAACATATCAAGGCAACACATAGAGTTTGGGTAAAATGCAATTGGGTTATGGGCTAGATGAAATAATTTTCGGGGCGTCACATAAAAAGTCCTTTGAAAACTAGAGCCTTCCCTCGGGCAGAACCGTGTTACACCGCACAGAGAATCTCAAAAGAGAAGACAAAAACTCAAAATGAGTGAAAGTGAGAAGGAAAATCACAATGAGTGATTTTGGTGTGAGAAATGAGGAGGGAGGAGGGGTTCTTAAATAGGAAAAATGCTCTCGAACGTTCGGGCATGTCCGCCGAAACATTCGGGCACGTCCGCCCGAATGTTCGGGCGCATGTGCCCGAACAATTTTTTTTTTTTTTTGTGCAAACCTAGGGTATTACACTCTACCCCCCTTAAAAGGATTTCGCCCTCGAAATCAGTCCAATAAGTCATGATAGTTATCTGCCTGAGATTCACTGTCGTCGTCATTGTTTGCTAGTTCAGGATAATGCTTGTATGGTCCCTGAATGGCATTGTGGCCGGTGGAATCCTCAACATCATGAAACCATGGAGAGCAAATGGAGTCGGATTCATCCTTAGAAGATTCCAACATTTGCTTAACAGATGGTGGTGTAGAGCGTTGGTCGAGCAATAAGGATCGTTGTCTGTGTGGCGATGGAGTTGGTGATGCAAAGTAGTTGTGACTTGACTCAGATCCTGGAGGAGTCGCCCTAGGTTGCCATGGAGGCCATTGCGTGTGTGCGTCACTACATCCATCGATATTTTTTTCAAACATCTGCATAGTTATTCAAGTGAAACGATGTATTAAGATATTTGTAACCAAAGTTTCATCATTTTATTGAGAAGTGAAATAGTATAATGTATCGCGTCATCAGTTATTACTAGAAAATAATTCAGGGTATTTTAGTTTAATTGTTGCTTCTAGTTCCCATGTTGCTTCCTCTACTCCGTGGTGATCCCAGAGCACCTTCACAAGTGGTATGCTACGTCGCCTTAGTTCTTGAGTTTTTCTATCCAAAATATGTATCGCTCTCTCCTAATACCTATTTCCTTCCTCAACCCGAACCTCGACTAGAGGGATGAAATGCTAAGGATCAGGGCGATACTTTCGAAGCATGGATACGTGAAAAATGTCATGAACCTTAGACATGGACAATGGAAGGGACAGACGACAAGCAAGTTTGCCAATACGTTCAATGATCTGAAATGGACCGATATACCGTGGGGAGAGCTTTCCTTTGATCCCAAAGCGTTTGACACCTCTTGTGGGCTGAACTCTTAGAAAAACCAAGTCCTCCTTATCAAATTCTAGAGGCTACCTCCGCTTGTCAGCATAGTTCTTCTGTCGACTTTGTGCAACACAAAGTCATTCCTTTACTAGTGTAATCTTCTCAGAAGTCTCTTGAACTAGTTCAGGACCCAACTGCGATCGATCTGCCATATCTAACCAGCATACTGGAGATCTGCAAGGGCGACCATAGAGAGCCTAGTACGGTGCCATGTCGATACTATTTTGGTAGTTGTTGTTGTATGCAAACTTAGATAAATGTAAGTACTTTGCCCATCCGTCATTAAAGTCCAAAATGCAACACTGTAACATGTCTTCCAAGATTTCGATAAGATGCTCTGACTGCCCATCAGTCTGAGGGTGAAAGGTTGTGCTCATGGTGATCTTAGAGCCCATTCTACTCTGGAAGCTTTGCCAAAACTTTGATTTGAATCGAGGGTCTCGATCAGAGACGGTCGTGAGTGGTATTCCATGGAGGTGTACGATCTCTCTTTCATATAGTTAGGCAAGCTTGGCGGGGTTATCCATGAACTTTATTGGCAAGAAGTGTGCAGACTTTGTAAGTCTATCAATGATAACCCAGATAACATCTTACCCTTTATTATTTCGAGGCAAGGCTGTAACAAAACCATTGCGATATTCTCCCACTTCCATTCTCCAATAGGTAACGGCTGGAGAAGTCCAGAGGGAAGTCTTCGTTTTGCCTTAACTTGCTGGCAAACGAGACATCGAGCAACGAAGTGTGCAATTATCTTCTTCATTCCAGAAAACCAGAATTGTCGCTTGATATCCTTGTACATCTTGTCACCCCAGGGTGCATAGCGAACCTCAAACAGTGCATCTCAGTGAACACTTCTTACCAAACCTCAAGATCGTTTGATAAACAGAGACGTTTTTTATAGAAAACAGCCCCGTCTTTAGAGACCGACCAGTGAGGAAGGTTATGTCCGCTGAGTAGAAGTTCTCATTTCTCCATTAACATAGGGTCGTTGGCTTGAGCTGCGAAAATCTTTCGAACCAGCTCAGAGTTGGCTGATAATTAAGAAAGTCGTAATCTTGCTCCCTCATTGATCAGTTGTAGGTTAAAATTCTCCATCTCTGTAGCCAACTTCCCCATTTCGAAGTTAAGAGTGCAAGCAACATAAGATTTTCTACCCAGGGCGTCAGCCACAACATTGGCCTTACCGAGATGGTACTAGAGTTGAAAGTCATATCAAGAATTCCAACCATTGTCTTTGGCGGAGGTTTAGGTCTCTCTGGGTGTAGATGTACTTAAGACTCTTATGATCCGAGAAGACCTCAAATCGTTCACCATATAGGTAATGACGCCATAACTTCAGTGCAAATACGACAGCTGCAAGTTCCAAGTCATGTGTTGGGTAATTACCCTCATGAATCTTCAGTTGCCTCGAGGCATATGCTACAACTTGGCCTTCTTGCATTAGTACGGCACCTAAGCCTTGGAGAGAGGTGTCGGTGTGTAGTGAAAATCCAAGTGCATTTCTTGGAGTGATTAGTATTGGTGCCATCGTGAGGCGCTTCTTCAATTCCTGAAATGATGTTTCACAGGCGGGATTCCAAATGAATCGCACGTCTTTCCGAGTGAGCTTTGTCATAGGTTCAGCAATCTTTGAGAAGTCCTTCATGAAGCATCTGTAATAGCCAGCCAAACCAAGAAAACTCCTAATCTGAGTAACAGTGGTAGGCTGCTTCCAGTTTAAAACTGCTTCAACTTTAGAAGGATCCACCTCAATGCCATTGCCTGAAACCACATGGCCTAGGAATTGAACTCACTTCGCCCAAAATTCTCACTTACTCAACATTGCATACAACTGGTGGCTTCTCAAGGTCTGGAGGACTATTTTCAAATGTATTTTATGGTCTTCCTCGGTTAAGGAATATATCAAGATATCATCCACAAAAACAACCACAAATCGGTCTAAGTATAACCTAAAGATGCGGTTCATCAAATCCATGAATGCAACAGGTGCATTTGTTAAATCGAACGGCGTGACCAAGAACTCGTAGTAACCGTACCGAGTTTTGAATGTCGTCTTGGTAATGTCCGACTCTCGGATCCGGAGTTGGTGATAACCGAATCGTAAATCAATCTTAGAGAAGTATTTGGCATCTCTAAGTTGGTCGAACAAGTCATCGATCCTGGGCAACAGGTATTTGCTCTTAATGGTGACGTTATTCAGCTTGAGATAGTCGATACAAAGTCGTAACGAACCATCCTTTTTGCGAACAAACAGAACTGGAGCGCCCCAGGGTGATGAACTTTTTCTGATGAAGCCATTACTCTCTAATTCCTTCAGTTGTTTGTCCAATTCGACCAGCTCGACATTTGTCATTTTGTATGGTGGAATTGAGATAGGCCCACTCTCAGGTATGAGATTGATTTCAAAATTGAATTCCCTAATCGGAGGTAGACCAGGAAAGTTATTTAGAAAAATTATTGGGAATTCAGATATTACCAGGACATCGTGTACTTCGAGAGGGTACAATGCTGATGATTTATTTTCATTACTAAGGGATAGAGCTCGAAGCTGTGCCTTGAGAAGTGCAACAGTCGAGTTGTGTATCCATTTCCTTGTTCCTTGAATCTTGACAAACTCCCCCGTGGGCAAGGTTAACCGAACTTGCTTCTTCATACAATCAATCTTTGCATTCAGTGGTGCGAGCCAGTCCATGCCGAGGATGATGTCAAAGTCTTCAATGTCCATCACAAAAAGATCTGCATATATTATCTGTTCTGACATTCAAAGCTCACATTGAGAACACTACAATTTCACGTCCGTACCAGATCCTAAAGATGATGTGACATGGATTGTGATTTCTGTGGGTTGAGGATGCAACCCTAAATGTCTTACCAATGAAGACGATATAAAAGAATGCGTAGCACCCGAATCGAACAAGACATGCACCATTGTATTGAACAAGGGAAATGTACCTTCGACTACATTATTGTCTAGGAGCGGTTGTTGAGCGATAGCAAATGCTCTACCCTGGTTCCGTTGCCCCTGGTTCTACTGGTTCTGCCTGGGTTAGGCATTAGCAACAGGTGGTGCTTGTTGGAATGGAACAACGGGAATAGGTTGCTGAAGGTGTGGACAGGCATTTCTTACATGGCCCTGCTGGACGAAGTTGTAACACGTCAGCCTTTGCTGCTGATGGTTATCTTGGCCATGCTGATTGTAGTACTGACCACCACCTCTGTCATTGTCGTTTCGGCGGCCACCCCTGCCATTACGGCCTCCGCGTCCATGATTGCGAAAACTCTGATGGCCAGTGTTAGATGATTCAGCCGCAGGTGTCGTGGCCTCATTCTTCTTAACCGGAGCTGGGAGGGCTGGATTTTGATTATAGTAGGGCTTCTTCTTGTTGCCCTGTTGCGAGCCCTGTTGGGAAAACGTTGCAGGCCATTTTCCCTTATTCAGTCTCTGCTCCTGCACAATCTTCTCCTGTTCAAAACTCATGGCCTTGTCAACGACTTCCCTGTAAATCTTGAGATCCAAGATCGACAAGGCTTGTCGAATGTCAGGACGAAGGCTATTGTAGAATTCTCGGTCTTATCTTGCTCCGTTGAGATGGTGGAGAGAGAGTAGATCGATAATTCTTTAAACTTGCCAGCGTACTCCCTGACTGTCATGCCGCCTTGGTATAGTTTGGCAAACTCCTGGCGCTTCTGCCTCTTCATAGCGCCGGGGAAGTACTCATCAATAAACAGTGACTCGAACTGTTGCCAAGTCATGTCTGTAGTGTTGACCCTTGGGTCCTCCTTTACTGTTATCCACCATGTATTTGCTTCACCCATAAGTTGGTAGGTTGCAAGTGGAATCTTTCGAGCCTCATCGACTCTCATTGCATCGAGAGCCTTCTTTGACTCATCCAGCCATTTCTGCACCTCTTCAGCATCAATGGTGCCAGCAAAAGTAAGAGGTTGTAGCCTTTTGTATTTTGTAATCTGGTCGGTTTGAGTCTCCGACCCAGATCTCACAGGTGCCTGAACAATGACAACCTGATTGGTCGTGGTCTCACGAACGGCCGCCTGAACAGTTACTTTCATCGCCTTGATAAATCCGGCAAAGAAGACTTCCATACTCGAAGGCATGGCAAAGGGTGTGGGTTGGGGTGGCGCTGCCTGCCCAGAAGTAGTGGCAGTGTCGGGTGTGGCCTGTGCTGTCGTTGGAGTCGGCGGTTCCTGGTTCTGTATCTCAAGAGGTGCCTCCTCGACTGGACGGACAATACGTGGCCTTCGTCTCTTCCTGGTTTGCATTTTCTCACTGGCAAGGAGAAAATAAAACCATGATTTAGGAACTGTAGCCAAGTATAATGTTATGGTATTCTTAGCAACAATTTCGAGAGTACTGCAATAAAAACCACCTATTTTTCTAAGTATAGTGTAAGGTTTTTGTTGAGGAATCAAAGAATTTTATGTGCCTCGTATGTTTGGCCATGGTGTAAAAACAAGGTTAGAATGTTTATATAATAAGTATTAAACTTTGCAAGTATTTCAAATGTTTTGGTTTTGGTTTTTGTAAACATACATATATATTTCATTGAAAATCCATACGAGTCATAAAAATTTTATGATTTTCCTCGGTAAGTATCATGATCTAACGTTCTATGTCAATCTTATGTATTCAAACTCTTTCACTTAGTCTTTTCGATTATTATCCAAATTCGTGTGTCCCATACCACATGAATTTGGTAATAAGGGTGTCAATCAAGTTAAGTTGTATGAACACGGTCTTTATAAAACATCGGCTGAATGGTAGTTCACTAATAGTATCGTCCAAGTTTACTCGTCCCATACCACCGTGTAAACTTAGTGATAATGTTAGTAATGCAACTTTCTTCAAATATTTCTTTTCACACAAGGTCGTGGGTTTTCTTACTTCCACATTTTATTTAGTATTCACCAATTTTGTTGTGTCTCATACCACCCCAAAGTTAGTGATACGAAAGAAAGAATGGTTGTAAGTCGGCCCACCAAAGATAGTCTTAAACAAAACATTTCATTCATATATATATATAAATATTTTTTTACAATACCAGTGATCATTCCTGATTTTCCTGCCTACTACTGCTCCTTCTAGACCTCCTGCTAGGTATAGAAAGACTACTAGAAGAAGGTTGAGAATTGTTTGTTGTTCTTCGACGTTTTGCATACGTGTTAACAAAGCATTTTGAGTCTCCTCTATTCGAGCAATGCTAGCTACAATCACATTTAACTGTTCGAATGGGTTAGTCGATTGCCCCATCGATGGTTGATGGGTCTACTGCCCCATAGGTGGAGGGTAGGTCGTAGGCATTGGTGGAAAGTATTGGCCGTATGGTTGACTCATAGGTGTGGGGTAGTTGCTTTGACTGTACGGGGATTCGCTAACTGGAACTCCCTGGACATTTGGATATGCTTGGGTTGAAAAGTCTTCAAACAATGAGCTCATTGGGATGTCCTGTCTTCCAAGATTTGGTACCGCAAAATTTTGTTGTTGTTGGTTCACAGGAACTTGTGGAACTAGCCGATACGGTACTTCAGAAGTTGGAAACCTTTGGTACGTAGTATTGCCTTGAGTTGGCATGTTCCAGGAAGGTGGATTTGCTGGAACTTCTTGTCTATCCTGATTTGGTTGAGGTTGATTTAGGTTGGCAAATAAATCTTCCTCAGAGAACAGGTGCTTGGTTGGATCATTATTCGAGGCTGGGTTTGACGTAGGGTTCTAGTTTGGCTCGTTATTTGGTATCTCCCTAATAGGAATCTTGCGTCGACTTTTTCGGTAACAACATCCATTTTCGTCTCTAATTCTTTCACCATTTCCTCCTAAAGTTGCGCTGAATACTTCCTCGTCAGTTACCCCTCCACTTATGACAAATGTCTTGAAGATAGAGGCTGTTGTAACCGCCTCAGTGATCTGCTTCGAAGACTCATCAAAAGTGTTGACGTTAGCCTCGTATAGCATCCTCATGATCAAGACTCCGTAGCCGAGGAGTTCCTTTCTTAAATGGTTTTGAATCACCCGCAACATTTGTTGGATGATGATGTGAGGTAGTTAGACCTTAATTTTCTTCTCTATTCAGTATAGCACAAAAAGTTGGGCCCTTGACATAGTACCTCTAGTCACCTTTTCTGGCAAGATGTTGCCGAATACGATCTTTCCAAGGCCGGCAAGAGGTGGTTTAAGGAGATTGTTTGGGAGGTGGGCGTACGTCGATTGGGTGTACAGGTTTTTGGGGAGGGAATTGAACAACTGTTCGTTGGACTCCGCGATCTCTGCAACTGTCTGGGGGTCGTGTGGATCAATGATTCTATCTATAATCAAAATCTCCATAAGTCACGCAATAACTTCGACGTTGATAGAAATCTTCGTTCCCGTGACCATTGTCTCCAAAACAGGGCTGATCCTATCTTCTTGAAGTCCTACACAATTCATGGCTTCGTAGAAGGATTTCATCAAGTTGTAAGAGACGTAACCCTCAACTTTTGTTATGTTTAACCACCCAGTGTTGCGAGTTTTTTGTGAAGGATTGGACGGAGGCAGAGATCTCTATTGTCGATACTCCTCATAGTCATAATGTCCCTTTTGAACACTTCCTTGAGTCTGGTGGGAATTGGTTCCCTATTACCGGAAGTCGTTCCTTCACTTGAGGCCATTTTTGCTAAAAGGAAAATAAACTTGTAAAATGCACAAAATATATTCCTAACATTTTTAAGATTTATGTTTTGTCCGTTGGACAATATTTTCTATTTTTCTCTTGATGTTTATGCCATCATTTAATTCACATTCTCCATTAGCAATATGATATATATATCTGATATATGCATAAATATATAGATATATATATTTAATCATGAACTATATATATAGTTTTCATACTATATATATATATAAATCTAAACTATATAAAAAATATATAGTTTTCTAGATATATACTTAATATAAATCTCAATTATATATAATTCATATATATATATATATATATATATAGTTCTAGAGATATATATATATATATCTAATAAATAATTTCTTCCCCTAATTTGGTGGACTTGGGCGGGCCGTGGACCTTACTCTTTGATTCCATTAATTTCAGAATATAATTGTACATGAAATAGTTAAGGGAATATTCTCTCAAAATCCCCAATGAATAATACAAAGGGTACAAAATGTGGGCCCAAAAACCTGCACCCAGTCCACCTTAATCTCCTGTGAAAAATTGGATAAAACGGGGTGAGCTACACGCTCAGTGGGTAAAATAGTTCATGAATATAACAATTAATAAAGCAAACTTCATAATCAAATATCTTAAATACACATCAGAGCATCATAATCAATCCAATATGTATGTATGCATGACACCGTCTCGTATTGGTTTAATGATTGTACATCGCCTGAGTTCACGTACAAATGTCCCTCCCCAGGAGTAGTCGGGTTCTCATTGTACGTCCCTCCTCAGGAACGACGCTCTGGATTCACGTATAGATGTCCCTCCCCAGGAGTAGCCAGGTTCTCATTGTACGTCTCTCTCAAGAGAAATATAATGAATAGCGAGCATCGCTTCTAACTATTCTATGAATCATAAACCGCATACATCCCTAGGTGGTGCTATGTATGATGCCAATGCATGAACTAGTCCAGTCTTTACTTAACATTTAGACAGGATTTAGCAAAGTCTAGTGATCCTTATCAGGGTCGGTATCACTACGTGCAAGGTTAGGACATTCAGTATTACTTGTATAAGCTGATAGCTTTCAAATAAGACCAACCAGATCAGTCTCCAACTGAGAGGTGAGACACGAGGTCTACTTAAATCCAATCGTCTAGAGCAGCACGCGGCCTCCAGTTCACTATTTAAAGTTACCAAGGACAAGACTGAGTCTGGTTGAGCCAGATTGACCACTAATCCGGCATAACAACAATGTAATACATGAACTCCAAATATACAGGCATAAGTATGACAGTATGAACATTATACGCAATAATGCAGTGTAAATGAATAGTAGACATAATGATAAATGAATGTTAACTTTAATAAAAGTTGTAAGACACGCAAACCTATGTTTCGTTCCCCACCTTCAGATAAAAACTCCTTTGAAAACTGCCGCCTTCCCCCGGGTAGAACCGCGTTGCACCGCACAGATAGTCTCAAAAGAGAAGACAAAAATTAAAAATGAGTGAAAGAGAGAAGGGAAAATCACAAGGAGGAGTGATTTTGGTTTGAGAAATGAGGAGGGGGGAGGGGTTCTTAAATAGGAAAAATGCGCCCGAACGTTCGGGCATGTGGTAAGCTCCCTTACACCTAGAGTACTTAGTCAAACTGGTTATCTCAATCCAAACTGAATTCGTACAAGGATGGCAAAGTCTTGATCACAACCTTTGCTAGTGGAACGTGCTATCTGATAATTACATCTTACACACCAACTCAAAATGCCCTTATATCCTCATAAGCTAATTACATCTTGTCTAACTCAAGATGTTTTATTTAATATATAACTACTTTCACCTTCTTCTTCTTTTTTGGATTATGCAACATTTTTGCCGCCTTTTATTTATTTATAAAATATACTATACTTTAAGTTGCTTATGAAGATGACAAACCAGTTCTTAAGACATAGTCCAACCTTATACTCCATGGCTTGAGGAAGTCCACTTTGGTGAGGGTTAAAAACCTAATTTTAGGCTTAGCCAGATATGAGTACAAATTAAAGAGTTTTCAATTATTTATTTTATAAAAATTGCATGACTCAAACTTGTACTCCTGTCCATTTCGCTAGATGGGTCAATCAACACATTCTTCACCATTTTCCTTGAATAAACAATTTTCACACTTAATTCAACAAGCTTATACAAGTGAACACTTTTCCTAAACACTCAATTTTTTTAGTTTTATTTTTTTTAACAACTTAAAAAAAAAAAACTTATGACCTAAAATGACTAAATGACCCTAAAAAAAAACCTAAAATGACACCCTCCCTCCCCCATTGAATCACACATTGTCCTCAATGTAAAGAAAATTGGAGAGGATGAGCTGGACAAAGTTAAGTATAGACAGGGTCTTGGAGCAAAAACGTTTGCTCCTCTTCTGAGTTAGGTAACTCTAGGTATGGCTTCAACCTTTGTCCATTGACTTTAAAAATATTCCCTTTTTCATCAGAAATATCATTGCCCCTATGTGGAAAAACAGTATTGACAATAAAAGGACCAGACCAACGAGATTTTAATTTTGGGAACAAATGCAAACGAGAGTCATAACATAAGACTTTCTGACCCAGAGTAAAGGATTTCCTAAGAATTTGATTATCATGGATCATCTTCATTTTGCTTTTGTATTTTTTAGCACAATCATATGCATCATTCCTCAGTTCTTCTAACTCAGTGAGTTAAAGTTTCCTATGAACACCGACTTTTTCTAAATCAAAATTGAGCTTTTTGATGGCCAAATATGCTCTATGTTCTAACTCAACATGTAAATGACATACTTTGCCAGACACAAGCCGATATGGGGACATACCTATAAGGGTCTTGTATGTTGTTCTGTAAGCCCATAGTGATAGTCGAAGTGACCAATCCTTCCTATTGGGATTGACAGTCTTTTCCAAAATTTGCTTAATCTCCCTATTAGTAATTTCCACTTGTCCACTAGTTTGAGGATGGTACGGGGTGACAACTTTATGGGAAATATTGTACTTTCTCATCAAATGCTCAAACACCCTATTACAGAAATGTGTACCACCATCACTTATAATAGCACGTGGTGTGCCAAAACGTACATATATATGTTCTTTGATGAACCGGACCACCACCTTGTGATCATTCGTTTTGCATGTATTGCCTTTACCCATTTGGACACGTAATCAACTACTACAAGGATGTAGACATTCCCAAAAGATATGGGAAAAGGGCCCATAAATTTTATCCCCCAAACATCGAACAACTCAACTACCAAAATGGGATTTAGAGGCATCATGTTCCTACGCCCTATGCATCCTAACTTCTGACATCTTTGGCAAGCGATGCAATAAGCATGAGTATCCTTGTATTAGGAGGGCCAATAAAAACCTGATTGCAATATCTTTGCAACTGCTTTCTTAGCACTGAAATGGCCCCCACAAGGTTGATCAAGGCAAATGATAGAACACTAGGGATCTCTTGATCGGGAACGCATCTCCTAATCACCTGATTAGGACAATACTTGAATAAGTAGGGATCGTCCCAAAAATAATTCTTAACTCTAGAGAAGAAGAATTTCCTATCTTGTTGGGTCCAATGATCAGGTAATAGACCTGTGACAAGATAGTTAACAATGTCCGCATACCAAGGGGTTTGGGAAACAGATAAAAGTTGTTCATCAGGGAAGGACTCAGAAATAGGATGAGGATCTTGAGAAGACTTTACTATGAGCCTAGAAAGATGGTTAGCTACCACATTTTTTGCTCCTTTCTTATCCTTAATCTCCAAATCAAACTCTTGGAGCAAAAGAATCGTCGAATTAACCTAGGTTTGGCATCCTTCTTAGTGAAAAGGTATCTCAATACAGCATGATCCGAATAAATGATGACCTTAGATCCTAAGAGATAGGACCTAAACTTTTCTAAGGAAAACACAACTGCTAAAAGCTCTTTCTCAGTGGTAGAATAGTTCAGTTGTGCATCAGTAAGAGTCTTATTGGCATAATAAATCACATGAGGTAATTTATCTATGCGTTGTCCTAAGACTGCACCAATAGCATAATCTGAGGCATCACACATTATCTCCAATGGTGCATTCCAATCAGGTGGCCTAATGATGGGAGCAAAAGTGAGTTCAGACTTAAGACGAATAAAAGCCTCTGAACAAGGTTCATCAAAAGCGAATGGGGCATTCTTGGCTAACAAACTGCAAAAGGGCCTAAAAATCTTGCTAAAATGCTTAATGAATCTTCTATAAAACCCAACATGCCCCAAAAAATATCTGACCTCTCTAATAGTCTTAGGAGGTGGAAGATTAGAAATTAAACCAACTTTAGCTTTGTCAACCTCAATCCCTCTTTCGAGAGGATATGCTCTAACACAATTCCCTTTTGAACCATAAAATGACATTTTTTCCAATTTAGAACAAGATTTTTTTTCTTGGCATCTTTCCAACACCAGCCTCAAATGATTCAAACATTCATCAAAGGACGATCCAAATATTGAAAAATCATCCATAAAAACTTTCATAAACCTCTCTACCATGTCAGAGAAAATACTAATCATACACCTCTGAAAAGTTGTAGGTGCATTACACAATCCAAAAGGCATCCTTCTATAGGCAAAGGTTCCAAAAGGAAAAGTGAAAGTGGTCCTCTCTTGGTCCTTCGGGGCAATGGAAATTTGGTTATAACTGGAATATCCATCAAGTAAACAATAATATGCATGTCCGGCTAACCTTTCAAGTATTTGATCATTGAATGGTAGAGGAAAATGATATTTCCTTATAACTGCATTCAACTTGCGGTAATCAATGCATACACGCCACCCGGTAGTCACTCGCGTGGGGATCAATTCATTGCCCTCACTCTCAATCATTGTAATTCCAGACTTCTTTGGGACAACTTGGATTGAACTAACACATGAACTGTCAGAAATGGGGTAAATGATCCCTACATCCAATAATTTTAATATCTCAGATCTCACTACCTCCCGCATGTTAGGATTTAACCTACGTTGCATTTCTCAGGAAGTTTTTGCATTGTCCTCTAAATGAATTCTATGTTGGAAAACAGTTGGACTAATACCCTTAATATCGCTTATGGGCCACCCTATAGCTTTCTTATGGTTCCTCATAACATCTAGAAGTTTTTCTTCTTGCATTGGATCTAGAAAAGAGGCTATGATGATAGGCAATCTCTTCTCTGGACATAAAAACACATATTTCAATTCTTGAGGCAAAGGCTTGAGTTCCAGAGTAGGGGGTTTCTCTTTTCAGCTTTAACTCTCTCAGAGTTCTCCCTAGTTTTTAGCCCAACATGATTATCAATGTTTTTTCCACTCCTTAGGGTAATAATGGATTTTGCTTCCTCATGAGGTGTCATGGATGACACGCCTATCTCATATTGACCTTTTGGGTTTGGCACAGGCTGACTTGGGAACTTCCCATTCTCCTTTTGATTCAGTGTGGCTGACATTTGTCCCATTTGGTGCTCTAGCTTAGATATGGATTGCTTAGTATTATTCTGGGACTGAACCATGTTATTTTGGAATTGAATACTACTTTGCATGAACAGATTCAGGGTCTCTTCCAAAGATGGTTTCCTTGGCCATAGAGGTACATGTGCACTTGAAGATGGGAAACCTGAGGTAGGTAACACTGATGGTATGAGATTAGGGGGCAGAATTTTGGAACCCTGGTGGGCCCAAATGTTGACCTCTGGTCCAAGATAGGTTTGGGTGTTGCCTAGCAAAATTAGGGTTGTAAGTGTCCCCGTAAGATGGGTTGCTAGGACCTCGGTATGGATTCAGAGCATTAACTTGCTCCAAATAGAAATCAGGGAACATCTGGCTTGATGGACAAGATAAGGCAGAATGAGCATTGCTAGAACAAATTGAGCAAATCTGTTGAGGATTGGGTGCAACTGGGTTTTTCCCCATGACAAGGGAGGTAACCATCTTAGTCAATGAATCTAACCTATCCTCTATATTAGAAGATGTTTTAACTTCATAAAGGCCTTCTTTCTTAGATTCAGATTTGTTATACCTACTATAACCATATTCCTGTGAATTTTCTAACAAAGTCTCAAACAAATGCCACGCCTCATGTGCAGGCTTAGTCATTAAGGCACCTCCTGCGGTGGTATCAATTATTTGCCTATTTTGTGGGAGTAGGCCATCATAAAAGTACAAAACAAGTTGACACTTCTCAAAAGCATGATGAGGACACTTAAGGAGTAAGTCTTTCCACCTTTCCCAACATTCATGAAAGTGTTCACCCCCTCTCTGATTGAAGTCTATGATTTCTCTATGGAGGGCATTGGTCTTGTGAACAGGGAAGAAATTTTGTAGGAATTTCTGGGATAGTTGATCCGAAGAATTAATGGTCCCAACTTCTAAGGAGTTAAGTCCAGCCTTGGCTTTATCCTTCAATGAGAATGGGAATAACCTAAGTCTGATAGAATCATCAGAGAAGTTTTGGAATTTGAACGTAGCACAAATGTTTAAGAACTCCTTGACATGATGATATGTGACTCACCTATGAGTAATCTAGACTCTATGCAAACAACAAAGCAACCCCTAGATACTAACAAACAATGCCAAACAGAACATGAGATCAATGGGTTGACACACACCTAAAGAACTAGACAGCTCCTATAGAAAATGCCACAAGCCTCCAACTTGGTGTTCCAGACAAGTCAACCATATCAACCTCCAGGTGGTGGGGTGGGTCACATGCACTGGGCAAGGTCCTCTTAAATCACGCGACTCCTCGAGCAGCGTAGTTTCCTCCCTTTCACAATTCAATGTTACCGGGGACTAGGCTTTTCTAGACATCAACTAGCCCAATCTAGCGAAATTGGTGCAATTTATGTTCAAATTTTCCCTAAAGAGCTCGATACAATACCTAAGGCCAATTTGATACTTGCTTTTAATTAACCCTAATCTACTGGCTTGGGTGAATACACAAGTGGTGGTTAACCTAATTCCAGGCAAGGCGTGGTGATGAAATCCACTCCTGGTCTTAATTGGGGACGTGCCCTTTACTAACCATTTATGAAAATATTTAACCGCACAACAAAGTTTCAAAGCAAGGTATGATGCAAAGCCCTAATTATGCAATTTTTAATCCTAAAGTTATATTTCTATATGAGCAACAATAAGGAAATCCTAATCTAGGTGATTTTCAATCATATAAGGCATATAATTAATTAAGTTTTATTCCAAAAATAAAGTGATTTATCACCAATCCTCGGCAACGGCGCCAAAAACTTGATGTGATTTTTAAAAAAAAAAATATATCACATTATATACTTGCAAGTGCATAAGGTAAGTTGTAGCACTAGACAAGGTCGATCCACAAGGATTGGAGAAAATACTTTTTTTAAAATAAATTTAATTATTTATTTACCATATAAGTCAAAGCAGATAAAATGTGATTTCTTTAACAACCTAAGTTCAGTATAAAGCAACTAAGCAAATAAACTAAATTGCGAAAATTTAAATCTATCCTATGAATAAAGAAATGAACAAACGAAAACAAATAAAATAAAATTTGAAACCTAAAAAAATGAAATAAAATAAAATAAAACAAAAACCTAAACACTAAAAACACGTTTAAGCCTAAAAAAATATTAAAGTTAAAACTTAAATCACTAGCCTGAAAGTTTTAAAAAAAAATAAAATAAAAATAAAGACTCTCAAAAAAAAAAACTAAAAACAACAAGTTCTTTTTTTTCTTCTTTTTCTTTTGTTTCAACTTAAAAAGGCTACCAATGATTCAAGAAGTGAAGGGAACTTTGAGAAAAAAAAACATAAAAATAAATAAAAACCCAAAATGTAATTAAAAAAAGAAATAAATGAAGCATACAAGTGACAAAAAATAGAAAAGAAAGAAAACAAGAACAATCAATAATAAAAGGAAAATGAATAATCTTTTATTAAACGAAAAGAAAGAAAAACTTACAAAGATTTAAGGCCTAAGGTATTGTCATCTACCTTAGCCTTGAATCACACATCGAACTTCCAGATTACTTCAAGCTCCAAAAAAATAATAACGCAAAAATAAAAGAGAAAGAGAATTCAGAGAGGATGGGATCCATTCTCTTGAAATTTAACTTTATTTATAGATGTGCCCACCTCTTAATTTCCAAAAACAAAAATATATCCACCACCTATTATTCTCTAAAAAATATCCTCTAAAAATGGTCATTTTCTAAATTACATAAAGATTTTTTTTCAATCAAGAAAATATGAAGAAGATTGTGCCCATATGTGGAGAAAATTTTTTTTTCTTCTTTTTCTTCCATAAATGGGTTGATATGAGCTCAATTAGATCTTTATCAAATATTGCAACCATGTGGGCCCCTTCTTTCAAAATCTTTAAGTTGATTAGAATCCAATCAAACGGACTCGGATTGATCATTTAAGCCTTGTTGGATCTAACGCCTCGGCTTCTCCACATCAGGTCCATGTAGATATGCGGTGTGGATCTTCCTGAAATATGCAATCTCATCCTTTGATCCTGAAAATATCTAAACAAATACTTGAAGACCAAGTGAGACACCAACATACCCAAAAATAAATAAAAGCTCAATGACCTTATTAAAAGAAAATTAAAATAAAAAATAAAAAATGCATTATTAAAGTAGCCTAAAAATGACCTAAAAATCTAAAATGTGACGTAAAGAGATTTTTATTATTTTTTTCTATTTTTTATTCTTTTATTTTATTTTCTAGCCTAAAAGCTCTAAAAATAGGGGTAAAAATATGCAAAATTGTGACTTCATCACAAACTTTTTTATGTTAGGACATGACACCACCACCACCACCACCAAGGCAATTGACTATTCTAGAAGAGATGCAACACTATGAGGCCTTAGGAGGAGGAGAAACAAGTTCCTATTACCAAGTGGATGTGATTGAAGGTGATGATCAAGAGGTGCTTACGGATGTGCTCCAGTGTGATGATCAAGAGGTGCCCATAAATGTTTAATCAAACAATTTAATGATGCCAAATGATGAATTGGCGCCTTCTAGTGTGGAGGAGTGTTTGGATGTCAAGGAATATGCATTCACTTTTGAGGATCCGTTTGCCCATGTACTTCAATAGAAATTTGAGGGGGTTGATAATAAGATTCAAAGCCATTTCGAGATGCTTGGTTTTCAATGCCAAAATGCGTGTAAAGCACCAATGGAGTACATCAATGACATTCCTCCGTTACAAGGGAGTGCTGCTGCATCAGATTTTGTGTTTCTACTTGAGGAGCATTCTTCAGCATTTTTATGGGAGAAGTGCATAAGTCCGGTGAGGCAATCAATGCTGAACAATGAGGAAGACGGGAAGATGCTCGAAATAATAAGGAAAAACACTCAATTTAAATGAGAAGAGAACGTCAAGCTAATGACTATAAAGAAGCGCTTGTTGGGAGGCAACCCATCGATTTTTAAATATGTTTTTAGTTCATTTATTTTGTTCCTTTAGTTTTTTAGTATCTACCTTTACCAATGACTTGTCTTTTGTTATCTCATTCCCAGGTTCTAGATCAAGTTTGGGGGTTCTCATGCGAGCTACATGGAGAGGATGGAGAGCTTGTGCGACTTCAACCCTTTTGGGTTATAGGGGGTTCTCTTACCCTTATCAATTTTACTTCCATCCATATTATGCTATAATGTTATTGTGAAGCATTGAGGACAATGCTTGTTTTAAGTTTGGGGGGAGAGTTTTGAATTTTTTGACTTGTCATGGTAAAGATGTGGTAGTTTTAGGTTAGGATGTCCTATGATCTTACAAATTATGATTTGATTCTAATTTTATTTTATTTTTCTGAATGGCCAATGATAAGAGAACATGTATATGGACATGACTCTAGGATAATGTAAAGAGTAATTTATAAGTTTGTGTGCTTGATTCAACTTTGAACTTGGTTTTGTTTAAAATTCTCTACATGTCTAGTATGGTTGATTTTGTGGAATCATGACTTGTTTGGATTGGATGTGTGCAAGTAAAGTTATATATATTAGATCTCTATAAATCTTAGAACAAGTTTGATTATTACTTGAGGCAAAATCCTAGAGAACATGCCATGAGGGAGATGATTTAGGCCATGTTTGGATGAGTTAGAGCCATATAGCCAACCTTATTTTTTATTATATCCTTAGTCACCCATTTTGAGCTTTATTATCTTTTCTTTGATTACCTATGCATTAATTCACTTGAGACGGATATGTTTAAATTCATTATTTTTAAACCTATGCATCTTATACACTTAGATTATGTTGGAGTGTTATCTTTTTGCAAGGTAGAAAGGGCAATGAAAAAGAATGAAAAGAAGGTGAGAGAGAGAGAGAGAGAGAGAGAGAGAGAGAGAGAGAGAGAGAGAGAGAAGAATGCTATGCCTATGTGGTATGAAAAGAAATAAGTTTGGGGGTGTAGTATTCTATGGAAAAAAAAAGCAAACAAAAGAATGGGGATTGAATGAAAAAAGTGGAATATATGAAGTGGGTACATGTACTGAAATTGGGTTTTTGGTTCTACTTGTAATGTTTTGGATGTTTGTAAAAGATCAAAGTGTTTAGGGTGTTTTGACCTAGAATTTTTCGATTTTTTCCTACCTTTGAACCTTGGCTAAAACCTAGGAAAGACCTATGGATTCTAAATGGCATGTGATCTACATTAGTGGAGAGTGGTATGAAAGATTTGCCTATGGGATTCACTTTATTTATATTTATTTGAGATCACTTACATTTCATACTTTCTTTCACTTATCTATGAATTTCATGAATAGTTTTATAAGATTGACTATGTGAGGATTTGTTTGAGAATAGAAGATGAGGTTAGGTGATGGGTTCGATTGAAAATCTAGACATTTCTAACACTCTTGAAACTTTCTGATGAGTAATTATCTGTCAATGTGATCTTAGAGGCCATGATGATAATATGCATGTTATATTTTGAATCAAAGTTTAATTTGTTTGAGAATACGATGGTAGATTGATGATTGAGTTAGTTGAATTTTAGTTTTGTTTTCCCTTTGCTCGGGATGATCAAAATCCTAAGTTTGGGAGTATTTGTTGAGTTGCATATTTAGATATGTTTTAGAGCATGTTTTAGATAAGTTTTAGTATGATTTATGCATTAGTTTGGTTAGTTTGTCTTAGTTTTGATCTATTTGTTAGTTTAGTCACATTTTGGTAGTATGATTTATGCATTAGTTTGGTTAGTTTGTCTTAGTTTTGATCTATTTGTTAGTTTAGTCACATTTTGGTATAATATGCTTTATTTCAGTTTTTAATTCTACAAGTTTATATATTTGATTATCTAAGTGTGTTACTAATTCAATTTTTTTTGTTTTGAAGGCGTTTAGATGATGTGAATGTGAGTTTGGATGATGGAAACAAAGTATAAGATATTTGAATGAAGATAGATGTGAAAGAAGGAGTGAAGGATAGAAGAAAAAGGATGAAAAACGCAGAAAACACATAAACTGAGTGCTGCGATTTTGAGAGTGAGCTTTGCGGCGTTTGTATTTTGGCCATAACTTTCTCAATTTAACTCTAAATTGGACGTGGTTTGTTTATATGGATTCCTTACTTGAAATACTATGAGATGAAAGGGTTTTTAGGTTGATTTGGACTGGAGAACAAGAAGAAAAACGGTGATAAAGAAAGTGGATGTGCGGTTCAAAATAAAAACTTTCTAATTTTGTTGTGAACTTTCCTAGTTCGACTTGAGCACTTCTTGGATGATTTCCTATGAACTTGTAGCTTATATAAAGACCATGGTTTAGGGTTTTCAAAGGAGGAGAGAAGGATCGTAGAGGATAGAAGAGAGAGGAGAACAAAGATGGCTAGGGTTTGGAAGCGAGAAGAAGAGCAAGATTGAAGACATTGAAGATTTTCCTACACTTTCCCTTCCTTCTACTTTGTGTTTCTAGCTTTAGATTTATGTTCATCATGCTATTTCATGCTTTGATATCTCTAGTTATGAACTAAATCCTCTTTCTAGAGGCATAAATTGATCCGAACTTGATACTATGCTGTAGGTTTTATTGTTTGAGTATTGTTAATAAAGTTTTCTAGTTTATTTATATTTTTCATTACTTTATGCTTGCAATCTCTTGATCACGGATTGAATGATTCTAGACTTGGGGGTTGGCACTCGAGAGAGGAATCATTGGGTTGGAACAAGGGAAATATAACCTAAGATTATCATAGAATCGAGAGATTTATATCTTTTGAAGTTGTAGGAAGAATCACAAAACCTAATGAGTTGATAGGGTTTTGGTTTTTATCGAGAGATCGAAATCAAACCTTGGTGATATGTTCTAATTTAGCACTCGAGAGAGGGAATTAGAGACTTTGGGATCCTTGATTTATAAACAAAAGAGTTGATTTCATAATCAATATATAAATATATGCATAGTTGAGAGTGAGGTGATATCAAACCTCTGGACTATTCTATCTCTGATTATTTATCTATTTCTATTGCATTTCTTTAGTTTACTTTCTAACTATTTAATTGTTTATTTATTTCACTTAATCACTCAAATCTGATTTTCTAAATAAAGTTGAAGTTAGTAAACGTGGTATTTAGTGTGAGTATCAATCCTAGAGGACGACAACTCGATATCTCATCGGTATATATTATAACTTGACACCGAACACTTGCGGTTTGCACGTAACAACCTTTCGATGCCACATTTCTATCCCCTTCCACCTCCCGCCTCGGTTCCTGCTCCCCAGTTGCAAATAGTGGACATGACTATATGAAAGAAACTGAGGACAGGATGATGGTCGCAGTAACAAAGTAGCTCAAGGAAATCAAGGTCAAGCTCAAGAATCACGACGAGGACATTGCGATGCTGAATGAGTATATTGAAGCATCCAATATTCTGACAGCAAAGGTTACTCCTCAATACACCAACACGGGTGACATGGGTCAGTCATCGCAACAAACGCAAGGTGCGCCAATAGACTCAGACCTCGGCAGTCTACAATCAAGTGATGCGGGTATTTATAACAGTCTCATGCAAACATCAATTTTCTTCCCAAGCTTGAAACAGTCAATATCTCGCTACTCCTCTAAATTTCTTGATCTTATTTAGTTAGTACTTTTTTGTAGAACCTGCAAAAAAACATATTTCATGTCAGATTTTCGACTTAGAAACCTGAGAAAACAACCTATGATTTGTTTTGCTTATGTAAGACTATTTTTTGTAAGTGAACTTGTTATGTGTTGTTTTTCCACTATTAATGAATTTGCAGTGGTATGGGACACGTCAAACTCACCAGATACTGAAGAAACCCCGTGAACGAGGTAGCCTACAAACCTTGTGTGTAGTAATTCATTTTGAACACTAGACCTACAACTAGTATCGCTAAGTCTCCATGGAATGTGACGTGGAAAGACCGTCTTGTTCATTAGGATCTGCTAAATGACTGCACACTAATCCCCTTGACCTAGCCATGTCCCTTATCGCCAAGTTCACACATAATGGGACATGCGAACTTGGAGGATAATCAAAATTCCCAAGTTATGGAGAAAAGTGAGCATAGTGACTAGGATTTTCTACAACTTGCAGATTTAGTAGGCAACAAGAGGAAAAGTCTTAGAAATTTTATGGCTCGTACTAGTGTTCAAAAGAAGAATATATTTTTGAGGAATTACCCAAAGGATTCTTCATAAACTTTTACGAAGATAAATGTTATACGAGTATTTTTCAAATGATAGAAACTAAACTTTCAAGTTTGTTTTAGACCCCACTTAGAAGTACGATGCCATGGAGTGACTAGACTTCTCTCTCCCACTTCCGAAACCTAGAAATCTAAGTGGTTAAAACGTATGAAATGACACCATGAACCTTGCACTATCATTGCATCACGATATCTTTCTTTTCTCTTCATGCACATATATTGCATGAATCCGCACTTATCTCAAATCGAATCTGCAGACAATGCAAGTTCAAACCAAGAGTCAATAAGAACCCAGTTCCTCACGACAAGCATCTGAGAACGTACAGTCGCAAGAGACCATTAGACCTGAATGTACTCCCCTCGCTTCCAACCAAGCAGTTGGCAGAACGATTGAAGCTCCTACTGTCAAGTAGGCCACTCCAGCTCCTACCGTAAGAGTAGCAATGTCGTCCAACATGAAGCAATTCTTCCAAGGTTTTTTGGACTACATGAAGACGTTAGTGGCTATTACAGTCCACGACGTTACCAGTTAACACGCAGTGGCCCACCAACCATTGGTCGATCCAGTCAAGTACCAGATGAATCAAATAACCAAGTATAAGCGACTGCAGCCCATCACCTTTGATGGAAAACCAGACTCTAATGAAGTTTAGAAGTGCCTTGATGAAACCCGCAAGGCTTTGGAAGCAATGGGAGTGTTTGATGAAAGAAAAATTCTGCTGGCAACTTACCAATTGGTCGGCACCACAAACAGTTGATGAAAAATCGTCAAAGGTGACCCCCGCATCGACATCGCCACCATGTCTTAGTTAGAGTTTGAGTCCAAGTTCATTAATGAGTACTTCCCCAATGTCGTCAAAAGAAAGAAAAGATAGGCGACATCACCATTTATGTCTCAACACCAGTAGGACCTGGTACTGACATTAATGTGAAATGTTCTAGCTGTGAACTTCGAATGTCAGGACACATAATCCATGCAGATTTCCTAGCTATGGACATAGAAGCCTTCGACATCATTCTTAGCATGGACTGGCTAGCACCGTTGAATGCAAAGATTGATTGTTTGAATAAGCAAGTTTAGTTAACCTTGCCCAATAGGGAGATTGTCAAGATTCTGGGAACCCAAAAATGGATACACAGCTTGACTGTCGCACTTCTTAAGGCACAGCTCCGAGCCCTATCAATTAGTTATGACAATGAACAATCATCACTATATCCTCCTGAACTTCAAGACATCCCGGTCATATCCGGGTTTCCAACAGATCTCCTAAACAATCTCCCTAGTCAACCTCCGATTCGAGTATTAAACTTTGAGATCAAGCTCATACCCGGAATTGAACCCATCTATATTCTACCATACAAAATGTCCAACGTCGAGCTAGTAGAATCGGATAAACAACTTAAGGAATTGGAGAGTGCAAGCTTCATCAGAAAAAGTTCATCACCTCTGGGGCCCTCCAATTTTGTTTGTCTGCAAGAAGGATGGCTTGTTATGACTTTGCATCAACTATCGTCAGTTGAATAACGTAACCATCAAGAACAGATACCCATTGCCTAGGATTGATGACCTGTTCAACCAACTTAGAGATGTCAAATTCTTCTCTAAGATCGATTTACAATTTGGATGTCATCAACTTCGAATCAAAGAGTCGGACATGCATAAAATGACTTTCAGAACTCGGTATGGTCATTACGAGTTCCTGGTCATGTCATTCGGTCTAACTAACGCACCTGCAACGTACCATATTTAGACAGGTTCGTGGTGATCTTTGTAGATGACATTATGGTGTATTCACCAACAGAGGAGTACCATAAGATGCACCTGCGAATTGTTTTCTAGACCTTAAAGGACCATCAACTATATGCAAAATTGAGTAAGTGCGAATTTTGGGCGAAAAAAGTTCAATTCCTAAGTCACGGGGTTTCAGGCAGGCAATGGCAATGAGGTGGACCCTTCAAAAGTTGAAGCAATATTAAACTAGAAGCAGCCAACGAATGTCACTCAGATCCGGAGTTTTCTCGGCTTGACAAGCTATTATAGACGCTTCATCAAAGATTTTTCCAAGATTGCCGAACCAATGACCAAACTCACTCGAAAAAACATATGATTCATTTGGAACATAGCCTGTGAATCGTCATTTCATGAATTGAAAAAATGTCTCACGACAGCACCAATATTGATCACTCCAAGGAATAGAGTTGAATTTTCACTATACACCGACACCTCTCTACAAGGCTTAGGTGCAGTACTAATTCAAGATGGCCAAGTTGTTGCAAATGCCTCTCGACAACTAAAAATTCATGAGGAAAATTATCCAACGCACGACTTGGAACTTGCAGTTATCGTATTTACACTAAAGATATGGTGACACTATCAATACGGTGAACGGTTTGACGTCTTCTCAGATCACAAGAGCTTTAACCCAGAAAGACCTCAACCTCCACCAGAAAAGATGGTTAGAGTTTTTAAAGGACTGTGACTTTGAACAACAATATCATCTGGGAAAAGCCGATGTTGTGGCTGATGCCTTAAGTAGAAAGTCATATGTCGAAGCCTGCATCCTCAACTTTGAAACGAGAAAGTTGGCTACAGAGATGGAAGAATACAACTTATAGCTTATTGAGGAAGTACGAACATTATGACTCACCCAATTAACTGCAAACTCTGAGCTTATTCAAAAAATCTCAGTCGCTCAAGCCAACGACCCTGAGTTGATAGAGAAAAGAGAACTCCTTTATAGTGAACAAGACCTTCCACACTATGCATTCTGAACAACCCAGAGGTTCTTAGAGAAATGCTTACCGAAATGCATTGCTCTAGGTTCGCCATGCATCCTGGGGGAGATAAAATATACAAAGACGTCAAGCGACAACTTTGGTTCTCTAGAATGAAGAAGGTCATTGCAAATTTTGTTGCAAGATGTCTAACTTATCAGTAAGTAAAGGCAAAGTTCAGACTTCCTTCTGGACTTCTCCAGCCATTACCTATTAGAGAATGAAAGTGAGACAATATAACAATGGACTTTGTCACTGCTCTACCCCAGAATAACAATGGACAAAATGTCATCTGGGTTATCATTGACAGACTTACAAAAGTTGCACACTTCATACCAATCAAGTCTATAGATAAACCTAGCAAGTTAGCAGAGTTATACGAAAGAGAGATCGTACGTCTTCATGACATCCAACTTACGATCGCCTGTGATCCTCAATTCGCATCCCACTTCTGGCAAAGTTTCTAGAGTACAATGGACACCAAAATTGTAATAAGCACAACGTTTCACCCTCAGATTGACGGATAGTCAGAACGATTGATCCAGATTTTGGAGGATATGCTACGATGCTACGTATTAGATTTTCACGACGGATGGACGAAGTATTTATACCTAGCTGAGTTTGCATATAACAACAACTACCATACCAGAATAGCGATGACACCATATGAAGCCCTCTATGGCCGCCCTTCCTGATTTTCGGTATGATGGTTGGACATAGAAGATCGACCTCAGCTTGTGCTAGAACTAGTTCAAGAAACCCCTGAATTAGTAAAGGAGAGACTTTGTGTGGCACAAAGTCGACAAACGAGTTATGCCGACAAACGGAGACGACCCCTTGAGTTTCAGGTTGGGGACTACGTCTTTCTTAAGGTCCAACCTACAAGGAGTGTCAAACAAATCGAAATCAAAAGGAAGCTGTCACGACCCACGCTACATGACGTCATGACCGACACCGAACCCCGTGTATATCCTCCCTCGATATACGCAACATCCCGATAAGCCTTCTAATACACAACAATAAACACATATGGACATAATCAAATAATATTACATTCCCAAAATGTAAGCCATAAATTTTTTTTCTAAGTCCGCAGTGATCAAAAGTACAAAAAAATACTTAACAATGATTACAACCCATCTAAGTGTTAACTATACGTATTAGGTGTTACATAGTACAATTTACCAAAAATAAATGCGGAAAAGTACTAACACTTACATCAACCAGAGTAAGTCTTTCCCTTCCCCTTCCTATCCGATCCTAAAAAGATAATAGTGAGGGGTGAGCTACAGCAAACATGATAAATGTTTTCTACAAGTGGCTACATATATGTGCATTTATGTAAAACATTGCAAGATTTATTAAAACAGTTTAAACAACTGAAATGTAAACGAGGTTACATACATGTTCAATATAAGACCTCATGTCATATCAAGACAATGCATATCACTTATGACATGTTCATGCACCAAAACACCTCTTAGGTAAGAATTGATTCAAGAACATGAGTACACGAGACCCATGCCCGACTGACCTCTTACCCGTATTCTAATAAGAATTCCAAGGGCACGTCGCTGATTTACTATTCATTCCAAACCCTATTTCAGGTTTAGACGAACTACGGCTGCGCCTACCCTTGAAACCCTCTGCAAAGTCCACAACCGGGGATCCTACTAGACTTACAAAGTTTCTCGAAGGAAGCCCCAACTAGAAGACTCAACCCAAATTGTTTTCCCTACTGACTATGATCAAATAATTTTCATGAGATATCAAATCATGCATACCATAATAATTAAACATTTAAAACATTTCTAGAATAGAATGCCACACATAGAAGAAACAAGTAAAGAAACACTCACAATTGATTGGCTAAGTCTAGCCAATCCAATTTTCAATCCAAGAAAGTACTAGAAGATCTACGAATCACTTCGGGTACTTCAATCACCAATTTGCCTACATGACTTACTCAAACCAACCAAGGTCCCTACATATAACACATGGTCCATACAATACTAAAGATCAGCCAAAGTATGCTAATAACGATGTTCAAACCTAATTCTATAGTCAATTTAAGATTCTAGCATGGTCATAGTCATGAGTCAACCCATGTTGCTCAATTCAATCATATAATCATCAAATTAGACTACACCTAACCCAAATTGAATGTCATAGGTTGATTCCCATGATTCCAAACACTATAATACAAAGCATTCAATCATATTACGGGTTAATTAGGCTATTCCTCAAGTCAATTACATCAATTGACTAAGTTCAAGTCAAAATCCCCAATTTAGCTATACATAACCTATGGCCAAATTGAACTAAGTCATACCAAATTAACATAGGTTTAAACATTCTAAACCCATGAATCTACTCAAATGAGGTCCAATTAGATGATTCCCAAGTCAATTTGGTCAATTGACTTAGTTTAGGTCAAAAGCCCTAATATGGGCAAAATCCCCAATTTACATGGAAATCCCCAAATTGCACGGGAATGTCAATTTACATGGCCTAAGCAAAAATTACCCTACAATTAGGTTCTCCCTATTCAAGATCAGTAATTTAGAGTGTCATACATCCATAATTACTCATCAATTTCATACAAATCACAAGAAATTTGAATAGAAAACCCTAGGTCAAAACACTGGTTTTAGGTCAAGTTCATGAAACCCCTCCAATTTCTTGCTAAAAATTGGGGGTTTCACCTCTAGAGTACTCCCCATACACTCTAGGTCAACATATATTAATTTCAAGACCTAATTCCAACTTTGATTTTCCATCACCCTTTCAAAAATGGGATTCAATAGAACCCTAGGTTGAAAAAATCAGTTGCATGCTTGTAAGAGAATGATGGAAGGAAGAAAAATGGGAATGAAATGGTTACCTTGATGATCCTTGAGCAAGAATCCACCCAAAAACCTCTTTTTTCCCTTCTTTTTCTCTTCTTTTCTTCTTTCCCCTTTCTCCAAGATCTCTAGCACTCTTGAAGGTGGAAAAATGAGCAATGTGAGAAAATCTCATTTTGGTTTGTATTTATAGAAAAATTTGGGCCCACAACTCAAAATACACTTAAACAAAAGGAACAATTTTTTTTTCTACAGCAATTACTTCTACTTAGATACTCAATTTTATGAAAATGACTCATTAATTTAACATCTTAACCGTGCACAAGTTTTATGAGTCAGTTAAAAACATTCTAGTAAAATTTCAGCTCAATCCAACGGTGGGATTGAAAGATTCAGCTGTTTGATCAAAACTTCGCAAGAAAATCAATAAATCCGAAAAATAGTGTTTGGAGCTTTATAACTCACAGTAGACAACTCCGATCAAGATCTTCACCGTTCATAATACAAATCTATCAAAGAAAACTAATTTGACAAAAGTTTAGCTCAATCGGGCCACAGATCTAGGAGATCAAGCATTAGATGTAATCGGTGACAAAAATTTCTTCCTCCATGGAGCGAGCTCCACTGATCCAAAACACCGTTCTCGACACGTTTTGACATCGAACGGGTCTCCGATCATTCAGAAACTTCATGGAAAGGCACTCGAACCAACTCATGTCGAGCATTATATATGTATACATACACGTATACGGGTACTATACGGGTATTTTATGGGTCAAAATGACGTCATCCTAAGGTACGGGCATTACAATTCTCCCCAACTTAAATGATTTTGTTCTCAAAATAAAAGCAAGAGAACTAACCTTATTCGGTAAAAAGATCGGGGAACTGCTCTTTCATCTAGTCCTCGCGGTCCCAGGTTTGCTCTTCATTATCGTGGAATTGCCATTTGACTCGTACAAGCGGGATCTTTTTATTCCTCAGTTTCTGAACCAAACGAGCCACAATCTGAATAGGCAACTTCGCATAAGTCGTATCCTCCCCAACTGGCAGATGAATCACATCAAGCACATGAGCTGAATCGGGATAGACTCCTTCTATGGATCCTCATTAAACTTCCTCAGCATCGATACATGGAACACATCATGAACACCCTCGAGCTGAGAAGGTAGGGCCAACATGTACGCTACCTGTCCAATCCTCTCAACAATCTGGAATGGCCCAATGAACCTAAGGGGAGGTTTCCCTCTGACGTCGAACCTCATCTGACCCTTCGGTGGCAAGACCTGAAGCAAAACTAGATCTCCCACTGTAAACTCCAATAGCCTATGTCGGTTATCATAATAACTCTTCTGCCTGTCCTGAGCTGACTTCAGCCTCTGCCGAATCAACTTGACTTTCTCGATTTGGTTAACAACTGCATCAGGGCCCCATAACTGCGTATCTCCCACCTCGTACCAACAAGCTGGTGATCTACAGGGTCTTCTATACAAAGCCTCATACGGTGCCATACCGATGCTCGCCTGATAACTATTGTTGTAAGCAAACTCGCACAAGGGCAAATGCTCAACCCAACCACCACCGAACTCTAAAATGCAAGACCTGAGCATATCCTCCAGCATCTGAATCACTCTCTCGGACTGACCATCCGTCTGAGGATGAAATGATGTACTGAGTCAGAGACGGGTCCCAAATCGAGTCTGCAAAGCCTGCTAAAACCTCGATGTAAATCGTGGATCTCGATCCGACACGATAGACAAGGGCACTCCATGCAATCTCATGATCTCTTTCACATATAATCGGCTCAGTCTATCCATAGAGTCTCTGGTGCTCATAGGAATGAAGTGTGCACTATTGGTCAATCTATCGACCACAACCCAAATGGCATCAAATCTGCCATGAGACCTCAGTAATCCCATGATGAAATCCATCGTGATGTGGTCCCATTTCCACTCAGGTATGGGTAACTGTCACACCCTGGGTTGCACAGCGTGCCCCCTACCCAGGTGCGGGCGCACCCCCTCGGGGCGAACGCCTAGCCATTATGGATCCATAATATTGTCCCATCTCGGCCAGCCACGCCACACAAGGACGCCGGACACCGAGATCATTTATCCATATTATTCACACTCCCATGAATAATATAGGGTCTCCCCCAAGTTCGAACTCGCAACCTCTTCCTCATAAGGTTAGATTTCGCAACTTGAGTATCCATTGAACCATTGGGTAAATCCTCTCACCAGCCGCCGTACTCAAAACCAACGGCGTACTAATCCTAATAGGCGATAATCTCAATCTACCTACCATATTACCATAAACAAATGACAAAGTAGAACCAGCATCAATCAGAACATACATCATAAAATCACAAATGCTGATTGTGCCTTCAATTAACTGCTTACTGGCCTCTAAATCTACCTGCATGACTGCTCGGGCCTACTCCCTAGTAGCAACTGGCATCGGACTGAATTGTGTAGCAGACATCCTCAGTGGACACTCGTTCCTCTAGTGCCTTGAAGCTCCACAACCAAAGCAAACTATCGGTCTATGTGCCCTAGGCGCTGAAGATGCAGCCTGTGACCCTGCCGCGGCTGTCTACTGTCCACTGTGCCTGACTGAACTCTGTTGCTGCTGTTGGGGCCTGCCTGAACCCTGTCCGCTGTGGCCCAGAACTGGTGACTTAACTGACACTGGGGAGGAGGCTACTGATGCCTCATACCCGCTACCATCATATCTTCGTCTTTTATTCTTTTGGTTCTTCCTATCACCGAAGAACTGACTCGCTGACCCTGCTGGCTGAATCTACACCGAATGAGTTGTATGTGTCTGGGCCATGACTGATGTCCTCATCCGTGAATGAGCCTCTGCAGTCTCGAAATCAGCGGCCTGCATCAATGCTTGCGCGTATGTCTGTACGCGTGCCAGTGCCAAATCCTGACGGATATGATCACGAAACCCATCCCGCAACCTCTGCATGCGTAATAGATCAATAGACACCATCTCAAGAGCAAAGAGCGCCAGTCGACTAAACTCCTGCTCGTACTCCCTCACCGACCGACTGCCCTGGGTCAGGTGTACAAACTCTGTCCTCCTCTGATCCCTCTCAGACCTCGAATAGAACTCCTCATAGAAAAGCTCTTTAAACTTAGTCCATGTCTGGATCTCATCGCCCGTGCGATCCAATCTCAACCACCAGTCGTCAGCCTTCTCGACAAGCTTAAACCTGGCCAACCTTACTCTGTTAGCCTCAAAAGCCTGCATGTCTCTATCCTCCTGAGCCATCTCTCAACTGTCTCGATGCATAAGCCTCCAGTAAACTCCATCGGACCCCTACTTCAGAAGGCCTTCATGACCTTTTCGTATCTCTCAGACTCGAATCCCTACACCGGGATCCCCACAACGTCAGCCTGTGCCTCAACCTTAACCTCAGCCCGAACCTCGGCCTGAACTCCAGCTTGAACTGGAAATGGTCCAGCTCTGTCACCTACAGCCATGCCCACTTTGTTGTGCTCCCCATCAACTGGAACAAGCAGCGTAGTATCTGAGACTGCTGCTGCTGCAGCTGAGTCTGAATAGCCTGCTGAGCAGCTAACAAGGCCTCAATCAGCCTGAAGCGTTCATTTGGATCCATGGTTGGTTCTGAATTTCTCTTCTTGTAAATTTGAAATTCACAAATATGGAAAAGTCTATCAGAATCACAAACCATGATAATTGTTATCCCTAAGATAACTACCCACAATCATACCCATAAAATCAATCATAATATCATATAAGTCTTTTATTCTTTTTAAGATTTTTTAGACCTAAAACCTGTCTCTGATACCATAATTGTCACTACCCACGATACCTGACGTCATGACCAGCACGAAATCCCGTGTATATCCTCCCTCGATATACACGACATCCCGATAAGCCTTCTAATACACATCATAATCGCAAATACACAACAATAAACACATATGGACATAATCAAATAACATTTCATTCCCAAAATGTAAGCCATTGTTTTTTTTTTCTAAGTCCACTGTGATCAAAAGTACAAAGTAATACTTAACAATGATTACAACCCATCTGAGTGTTAAGTATACGTATTAGGTGTTACATAGTACAATTTATCAAAATAAATGGAAAAAAGTACTAACACCTACATCAACCAGAGTTCAGAAAATGCTCCGCAGCTAAGCCTTTCCTTTCCCCTTCCTATCCGATCCTGAAAAGATAATAGTAAGGGGTGAGCTACAGCAAGCCCAGTGAATGTTTTCTACAAGTGGCTACATACATGTGCATTTATGTAAAATATTGCAAGATTCATTAAAACAATTTAAACAACTAGAGTGTAAACGAGGTTACATACATGTTCAATATAAGACCTCATGTCATATCAATACAATGCATATCACTTATGACATGTTCATGCACCTAAACACCTCCTAGGTAAGAATCGATTCAAGAACATGAGTGCACGAGACTCATGCCCGAATGACCTCTTACCCGTATTCTAATAAGAATTCTAATGGCACGTCACCGATTTACGGCTGGGCCTACCCTTGAAACCCTCTGCAAGGTCCACAACCGGGGATCCCACTAGACTTACGGAATTTCTCGAAGGAAACCCAACTAGGAGACTCAACCCAAATTATTTTCCCAATTGACTATGATCAAATAATTTTTATGAGATATCAAATCATGCATACCATAATAATTAAGCATTTAAAACATTTCTATAATAGCATGCCACACATAGAAGACACAAGTAAAGAAACACTCACAATTGATTGACTAATTCTAGCCAATCCAATTTCTAATCCAAGAAAGTACTAGAAGATCCATGAATCACCACGACTACTTCAATCACCAATTTGCCTACATGGCTTACTCAAACCAACCAAGGTCCCTACATATAACACATGGTCCATACAATACTAAAGATCAGCCAAAGTATACTAATAACCATGTTCAAACCTAATTCTATAGTCAATTTGAGATTCTAGCATGGTCAAAGTCATGAGTCAACCCATATTGCTCAATTCAACCATATAATCATCAAATTAGACTACACCTAACCCAAATTGAATGCCATAGGTTGATTCCCATGATTCCAAACACTATAATACAAAGAATTCAATCATATTAAGGGTTAATTAGGCTATTCCTCAAGTCAATTACATCAATTGACTAAGTTCAAGTCAAAATCTCCAATTTGGTAATACATAACCTAAGGTCAAATTGAACTAAGTCATACAAAATTAACATAGATTCAAACATTCTAAACCCACGAATCTACTCAAATGAGGTCCAATTAGATTATTCCCAAGTCAATTTGGTCAATTGACTTGGTTTAGGTCAAAAGCCCTAATTTGGGTAAAATTTCAATTTAAATGGAAATCACCAAATTGCATGGGAATGTCAATTTACATGGCGTAAGCCAAAATTACCCTACAATTAGGTTCCCCCTATTCAAGATTGGTAATTTAGAGTGTCATACATCCATAATTACTCATCAATTTCATACAAATTACAAAAAATTTGAATAGAAAACCCTAGGTCAAAACCCTAGTTTTAGGTCAAGTCTATGAAACCCCTTCAATTTCTTGCTAGAAATTGGGGGTTTCACCTCTAGAGTACTCCCCATACACTCTAGGTCAACATATATTAATTTCAAGACTTATTTCCAACTTTGATTTTCCATCTCCTTTTCAAAAACGGGATTCAATAGAACCCTAGGTCGAAAAAATCAGTTGCATGCTTGTAAGAGAATGATGGAAGGAAGAAAAATGGGAATGAAATGGTTACCTTGGTACTTGAGCAAAAATCTCCTTTTTTGCCTTCTTTTTCTCTTCTCCTCTTCTTTCCCCTTTCTCCAAGCTCTCTAGCACTCTTGAAGGTGGAAAAATGAGCAAGTATGAGAAAATCTCGTTTTGGTTTGTATTTATAAAAAAATTTGGGCCCACAACTCAAAATACACTTAAACAAAAGGAATAATTTTTTTTCTACTTCAATTACTTCCACTTAGATACTCAAATATATGCAAATGACCCATCAATTTAACATCTTAACCGTGCACAAGTTTTATGAGTCAGTTAAAAACATTCTGGTAAACGTTCAGCTCAATCCAACGGTGGGATTGCAAGATCCAACCGTTTGATCAAAACTACGCAAGAAAATCAATAAATTCGAAAAATAGTATTTGGAGCTTTATAACTCACAGTAGACAACTCTGATCAAGATCTTCACCGTTCATAATACAAATCTATCAGAGAAAACTAATCTGAAAAAAGTTTAGCTCAATCGGGCCATGGATCTAGGAGATCAAGCATTAGATGTAATCTGTGACAGAAATTTCTTCCTCCATGGAGTGAGTTCCACTAATCCAAAACACCGTTTTCGACACGTTTTGACATCGAATGGGTCTCCGATCTTTCGGAAACTTCATGCAAAGGCACTCGAACCAACTCATGTCGAGCATCATATATGTATACGTACACGTATACGAGTACTATACGGGTATTCTATGGGTCAAAATGACGTCATCCTAAAGTACGGGAGTTACAGAAGTTCTCTCCATGATATATTGGCTCGTTTGAGATCATTAAACGCATTGACGACTTAGCCTACCAACTATCCCTTTCTCCATCCATGTCCAAAGTCCATGACGTCTTCCATGAATCCATGTTATGGAAGTACCATCCTCACCCTTTGCATGTTGTTCCTCTCGTTGAAGTCCAGATCGAGAAAGACAACAAATATCAGGAGAAATCGATACAGATTCTTGATAGGAAGACTCAAGAGTTAAGACGTCATAGTATTCCACTAGTAGAAGTACTCAAGGATCACCACTGAATAGAGGAAGCAACTTGGGAACTAGAAGAAACAATCAAAAAAAAATGCCTTGATTTGTTTCCTAGTAGTAATTGCTGATGTAATACATTGTATTATTCATTAATCAATAAAACTATCTAACTTCTTCTATCATGTGCTAATACATTGCTTCGTCTGATAACAACACAGACAAGAGTAGACCACTATCTACGCAATGGCCTGCCTGGTGACCATAGGGGGGACCCTTCAAGTTTGGAAACCACCTCAGTTACATTAGATCGCCAAGTCTTTCGCCATGGTGACTGCGATCCCCTTTGGCCGAACGTCAATGGTTATATCGTGAAGAAACCATCCGTCTGAAACCTGCCCCAAACAATCCAAGCCCCTCATCCTGGCAGGACCTTCTACCAAGACTACCAGGCAAACGGGTTCGGGCAACGACACGTAAAAGCATTCCTCCACCAACACTACTATTGAAACTCAATAACCCTCGGAGCTCCACACCACAATCTATCAGGCGAATGTCAGAACCCTCTGAGAACGAGTTTGATTCATTCTGTCCTCCATTTTTCGATGATGCTGAGAACTTTACTGCTCAAATCATGGTTCAGGGACCATACCACTCGCACCTTGAGCCAATGGAGAATGACTGCAGACTAAGCATCGAATCTCATGGAGACAACAATCATAATAACATGGACTGAATTTTAAGGGCAAAATTATTTTAAGGGGGTAAAGTGTAATACCCTTGGTTTACACACACAAAAAATGGGGAACCAGAACATTCTTAGGTTTGCGTGTTCATAACTTTTTATAAGATTTTCATACGTTTATCATTATGTCTGATGTTCACTTAGACCATACTTGTCTTGCTCATACCTTGATATATGGAATCAAAGTATTATGTCATTACTTCGTTGGATTAGCAATCGATTTAATTAGCCAGACTCAGTCTTGTCCCTGGTAACTTTAAATAGTAAAAGGGATGTAGCTTGCTACTCTAGAAGACTTGGTGACTTAAGCGTGTCCATTGTGACCCACCTCTCAGCTTGGGGATCGGTCTAGTTAATTTTCTTAAGAGTTGATCACTCCGTGGAGGTATTATTGGATTCCTAATGATGCTTGTCCTGTGGACTCAAGAGTTGTCGTACATGTGCAATAGGCAATCATGGCTGTGTACATTTCAGACCAGACTTCCACACATATGATTATACACTAGATCTATGCATAAAATATTAGTAGACAACATAACCACCTAGGGATGTAACTTGTTCTGGCTTGTGGATTGATTACTGGCTCATAATTTCCCACTTGACCGAGTCAACCCTAGGCGGTACATCTCTGTTGTAAACTTTATTGTGTCAGCCAAAGGGAGATGTGCGGACTGGGTTGTACCTTATTATTTGTTGACTATGTTCTCCCTGGAGATGGACGTACAATGTGAACCCAGGACGAACTACCCTAAAGATGGACATCTGTATGTGAACTTAGGATCGTACCTGGCCACAAACCCTTATGAGACGGCACGTTATGGGTGTCTACTGATTTGTGATATTGTGCATTCGTATTGATGATATGTTGTGTTTATCTGATGATTATGATTATGATGTTCTTTTTATTAATTGTCATAATCCACGGAATATTTGTTCACCCACTGGGCGATGCCTCATCCCATTGCTAACCGCTTTTCTAGAGTCTGAGGTAGATCTGGGTAGAGGTGCATGAGCCCTAGTTTTGTACCTTGACTTCACTGTGCCATTAGTTAGGGCAATTTTTAGGGAGCGTGTTTCCTTGAATTGGCAGTCGTTAGATTGCCCTCATTTTTAATGAAAATGTTTACAATTAAGGAAAAGAAATTTTGTCTCTATGTTGTGTTCCTACACATCTTATTTTTATTGTAACTGCATCGCACCTAGCCTGTGAGTGTTCCACCAGTTTAGGCTCGTTCGAACGGAGTGTGACACCATTAATTTTTTTTATTGATATTGACTTATTAATTTATCTCAAGTATTTAATTTACATACTATAACTATTTGTTTATTTAATATATTATCATTAATATGATTTATGACTTCAACACGTAATGTGTTTGAGTCCATCTGGATCTAATGTGTAGAATTATGAAAATGCCCCTAAGGTTAAATTATATAAACATCTTTAAAAGTTTTGGGATATTACAATCCAGTGGCCGACATTTTCATGAAGGAGTTAAAGACTCGAGTATCTTTTGAAGCTCAAACATGCACTTGGAGTTGTTCAAAGCCTAACTTAAGAGGGAATGTCAAAAATTAAGTTAAATTTTTGAAGTGCATGAATCATGTTTTAAGGGGAATTTTAGAAATTAACCTATATTTATAATAAATATGATTCATTTGAAAATTTTAGAATGAATGCATCTTGATGTAAACATATTTAATAAATTCATGAATGTATATAAAAGTTAATGAATTCATACATATGTACTTAAAATAGTGTGATCCATGAACTTCGTACTTCGTATCAAGATTTAGCATGCATTTGTTATATTTGTCTAAAACACCCTATATATTTCTCATTTTCAAATCATGGAAACTGCACAAGTTCAACACGTGTCCTCCTTCAATATTTTTCAAGTTCAACAGTGTCCTTCAATATTTTTCTAGTGTGGTTTTTGTGTGCTCACTATGTTTCCAACTTATGACAAGTGTTTAAATGGCTGGGACATGTGCTACAATCAATTGTGACCTGTCTTCACATTTTGTGACCAAATGATTTTGGACATTGTGAAATTAGTTGCAAATTCTCCTTACCTTTTCTGTTGTAATGTCAGCTAAGTAGAAATCCAATTATGTACATCAAGTGTTAACATAGACATTGAGATATAAGGGGAATAAATCAATGCGAATTATTCTAGCGATAATAATTTTCAGTAATAATATTATGTTATAGTAGGCGATGAATAAAAACACAACCTGGAATGATATTATTCATGAAAAACAGTTGAGAAGAAAACAACAAAGTACTGTCATTAAGATGGATAAACACAAGAGACGGCAGGGGCTTCATAATTTCTTGGTAATTGAGACATATATAGTAGCAAAGTTGAGCGGCTCTTTGGCAAAGTGTTGGGCAGCCTTATTACTCACTCTATAGAACACATCATCCATTATAGCTTTTCCAAAGTGGCTTGCCAGCATAAGTTCTAACACAGCTCTTATTTGACTTGCAAACCTTTTACCCTGGGCAACGCTATCTTTAACCTCATAAAAGTTATAATTGGGCATGTTGCCATCCCAACCGTGGATCTCCAGTCGATTGAGGTCGAATGATCCTTCAGAATTAATTAACTCCCTTATTTCTTCCACAGAAGCCGCATAGTATGGAAGATTGAATGAGTCCAATTTCGGCTCCTCGATAACTCCCTGTTTCACCATATTAATTAACTCAGTTTACTTGATATTTATTCTATTACAATGCGAAAAAAGTTCAAAAACTCGCTATCTGATAATTTAACATAATAAGTTGTCCCTCTAATCCTATGTTTCCTCTAATTTTTGAGCCGCCGTATTTTCTAAATCTGTCATCTCTAATTATATCATTTTTTACTATCCATGTCTTTTTATGTTTCACATGCAAAGCATATGCTTTTCCCTTTTTTTTTTTTTTTTTTTTTTGGCAATCCAGCAGTAACCTAGTCTAGGTCAACTTACTTGTACCGTGGCATCCTACTCAATGAATAGTAAGTGTTCTTGTACCTAGTCATGACACAAAGACTTCGTCCCAGACAAAGGTCACGCCACCCTACCTGTGGGGTGCGGACAAAAGTTTACTCCTAAGTTTACTCCTAAGACTAGTATGACTAGCATATGCTCACATATTAGTATGACTAGCATTCAAACAAAAGAATTAATCATCATATTGGATAGAAGTTTAATTTCCTACACATTACTGGTATTGAAGCATTTTATAGAGTAATATACTTTACTCCTTTCTGACGTGTTTAATTTCATGATACAATTTCTATTTAAGAGCCCGTAATTAATTTGAGTTTATTGAAGTAATTATCGAGCAATTAATTTATATTACCTCTAAGACCATGTCGCTGAGTGCTAGTGATACAAGCTTCCACATTGTACAACTTTCATAACAGTTTGACGGATCCTCGGTTCTCCTACCACTGAGTGTTAAGACTACACGCCCACCAGGAATTATTTCTTTAGAGCGTAACTTGAGAAACAACGTGAAATCATCCTCAAATTGCTCCTTGTATGCTTTGCACACGCTGGGAGGGGTTGTATTTACTAAGTATATATTCCCCTTGTTTAGTGGAATTCCATCTTCACTTTCCAACCCTTTTGGAACCTGTAGGTTATTAACATTAATATTTTTGTGTAACACCACCCAAGAGCATACAAAATTAACTTTTAGAAATACATTTATTAATTAATAGAGTAACAATTTATTCACATTCAAAGTGAGCATCACTTTTATACACCATTAAACGGTTTCAAATACATGTCGTATTAAGATAGTGTATACTGTAGATGTACAATTTGAATTTCATTGTAACATTTTCATGACTGACATTAAGATAAAAGATAAATGTCATTCCAACTACAAAGGTCTTGTTTCGTACAACCTTTTCAAAAGTGATTTTTGGAGAAATGCTTCTACACAATGCACTTTTTCAAAAAGCTAATTCCCCTAGCTTCTTAAAAAACGTAGAAAAAACTATTTTTTCACCGACAGTTTCACCAAAAGCAATTGTTACTAAATGCCCCTAAAATTGCTTGTGATTAAAAGCACTTTGCAAAAAGGGTACCAAATGGGGCTAAAAGAAAATGCAACGATATGTACTATTAAACCTTTATTTTCATGGAATCTTTATTAAAGACGTTGAGATATACAAAACAAAGCAAAACAATAAACATAGAAGTGTAGCTGCAGATGCAGAAAAAGAGAGATTACCTTAGAGAGAAAATGAAGACTGTTAGCAGAGTGGATAAAATGCATAGATTTGTTAGGGAAAAGCGTGTCATAGAAAGAACCGGGCATCCCTGCGATGAGACAGGGTCCAAAGTTACCTCCAATCTCTTTTTTCAGCTTGTCAACAAAAGCAGGCGTAGACTTGAAAATGCTGTTAAAATCATTTTCTGGAAGATCACTAAGGAAGATTTGGAGTGCTGGAAATGGACGATTCAACCGATTGCAAGCCGCGGTAATAGCGTTTACAATCTCGTAAGTAGCCAAGAGGGTGTTGGGTCCTGAAGAACAACCCAAGTCTGCAATGCACAAGTACTCCGCAGATAAGGTACTTTGGCTTAAAAGATCCATCACTGCCTCTTCTATTATGGATTTCACCTTCGTTATTGATCCTCTCTGTATACCAAATAAAAAGGGCAAAAAAAAATTAAAAAAAGAAAAAGAAAAAGGGGTAACATATTACAAAAAGTAGAAATGAAATTAAAGCTCAAACTTATAATCAAGAATTTCGAGAGAGAGACCTGAAAATTGGAGTTGAAGGCATAGCTAGTTTCTCCTTCACCTCCAATCATGGGAAGAGCCTGCTGCACTTCCATTGCTACCTTAATTGTCTTAGTTTTTCTACTGTGTAATAAAAGATGGAATTAGGGTCTCCTACACGCAGTCCTATTTATGAACACTAATAAGAAAATGGGCATCTTTATTTTAACAATTTTTCTATTGTCGTCATATGAGGCGGCCACGTGATGAAAATTGTGGATTTCAGAATTTATTTTTTTTTACAACGGATTTCAGATTTTTCATAATTGATTTTCATCTTCTTTGGGGTACGCTCTTAAAAATAAAATAAGGACAATAAAATAATAATAATAAAATAAAATAAGGGCCCGTATGAGCTGTCCTCGTCAAATTTTCGTTAACTAACTTTCATCTACGAAAAACAACAACAAAAAATTAAAAAAAAAACTTATATTATCATATGAGCTCGCCACGTGAAGAATATTGCTGATGTACCGCAGTTCACTCATCACACTTATTTGAATTATTTTTATTATTATTACTAGAATACCCTTCTTAAAATTATGTATAATATTTTATAAAAAATTAATGTTTGATTACCACATAAATAATAATACATAATTCAAAATAATACGTAATTCAAAATATTAATATGATCATATGTTAATACATATTTTAAAATAATTCATCAACTTTTAAAGACAATCTTAATAAAATGTGTTTAAAAAATATGCTAGTCAAATGTTTTCCTTTACAAAATCACTCTCTCGAATACTTTCATGAATGGAGCATTGAAGAACTTGAGCTTTCAGAGTTGAGGGTAAGATTTTTTTTTATTTTTTTATTGCATTTTAATTATTATAAGAACTTGATTAAAGTGATCAACCAAAGAAAAGCTCTGCATTAGCATAGTTGAGGTTTAATCGATGTTAGCAAAACTTCAAAGTGAAGAGAAAGAACAAAAAAATTCTTCTAATTCGACCTCACTGAATTGGAATATTTTCAATTTGACAAGTTAGAAGAGCATAAACCAAAATTCAAAGAAATTTTTTAATTTTATTATTTTAAAAAGGATTTCCACAAACATACCTAAAGAGATTTGGGATACTAGCAACAATTTAGAAGGGAGAAACCCTAAATTTATTAGCATAAGGGAAGAAGAAAGTGACGAGGAAAGAAATTAACATAAAAAGAAATCCTTAAATATGCAGTTCAATATATTAATTATGCAAACACATAATAGCAATTGCAAAATAGCAATAGCGAGATTCATGACACCAAAGATGCTTTGACGAACCAAAATAGATAATAATGATTGCAAATATTCAAAAAAAGATTTTATAAACATATATCTAATGACTAGCAACGATTTGACAAAAAAGAAAGCTCTGAATCTATAAGAATAAGGAAGAAATTAGTTATAATGAAAGGCGGGAAGATTTAACTTAATCATCGATGGGTTAGTTTAGTGGTTGGGGGCAAGCGCGCCCCAACCCTAAGGTGGAGAGTTCGAATCAAGACTCATATCACTCATCAATATGTTAGTCAACGGTTCAAAGAGTGTTTGTGGCCGTGTCCTGAAAAAATTAATAGGAAACCAAAGAACCTTACTGCCTGTGGATCTCAAAAAAAAAGAAAAAAACTTGAAAGGTAGATCTCTTGAAAGTATTGAGAATGGGGATAAAAACACACAAAAAAAGAGTTGCGTGCAAAATGTTGAGCAAATCTATAAATATATAATAGGAAAATGTTCATTTAATTACGAAAAATATAACTTCAAGTGCAACTACACATGCATATCTATTAAATATATGTGTCACACATCTCAAGATTTATAATAAATGATCCAACCGATATGCATGTGTAGTTACATTTGAAGTTATATTTTTTGGTAGTTAGATTAACATTTTTCTATATAATAGGTTATTATTAAATAAAAAAATCAAAGGTGGGACCTATGGCTTTGTATAAAATTTTATTAAAAAAGATTGTAGTTTATCATTCCCAGATTTAGGTTACCCTGTACTATTTTTTTCTATTCATTATTTTCTTTCGTTGATGTAGAATCTGACAAACACCAAGTCGGTGAACACGTGTAGGAGATGGTTGTATTTGGAAGTATAAACTCTCTAGTTCTGGCGAGGGTTTATCAACTAGATCTGAAAATAAGAAGAAAAAAAGCAATAGGACTATCATAAAAACACTGGTGTGGTGCCGCCCGAAGACCTTTCGATGCTTAAGTTAGAGCTTGTTTAAAAATAAAGCAATAACTCTTGTAAAAAGTTGTTCGTACCTTATGGTGAGGATGATAGGTCTTATTCATAGAGGAAGTCCTCTGGCCGGAGTGGCTAGCTGCCTAGTAAGCATGGTATCACGTGTCGTTTCATCGTTGGTCGAGATGAGCTGGATGAGCTCATTTATTCCGAATTGGTCTTGGAAAAGGAATCTCATCCTGTCCTAGATGATCCCTATCTTCCGAGTTTATCTTAGAGTAGGAATCTTATCTCATCTTGAATGATTCCTATTTTCTTGATTTGTCTCAGATGAGGAGTCCTATCCCGACTCTATATTGGAATATGTGTTTGAGAATGCAACTACCCCGGATTCCTCGGGACACGACATGCTAGGAACTTATCTATTTCGTCTGGGATGATCAGCTCGGACACAGATCGAGCTGTTGCTTTAACCAAAATAGCTCATATCTCAGCTCGATCGAACCGAGCTATCGCTAGCAACGCGTTTTTGGCTTTTTGGTAAGTATCGTCTGGTTAGGTCGGCTCGGCCACGTTCATGGTCGAGTACAACTCGATCTGGCGGTCGTAACTTTACGCGTTTTTTTCTTGTCACCTTATCACCTCGTCAGCTACATTGTAAAATGTGGCTAACACATCTCGAGAAGCCAGCTCAGCTTCCCTTCCGATCACCAGGTCAGCTCCAGTCCGAGCTGACCATCCAACATATTTTATTTTTTCTTTTCAACTTTTTAGCACTATAACCTTACAAATGACGCTACCTCTGTATTTTTTTCTCCATTTGCTTATGATCTATGTATAACATATGGGATACTTGTTGAAATCCAACAATTATCTTTATTGTCCCTCGCATTTGCCATTTTAATTTTATTAAGATTATAAATATTATTAGCGAAGATACATTATTATTTGTTTCCTTTTCAGCTTTTTTCACTGTAACTCACAAGTTAC